>VCJN01001943.1:0-233627 GCA_006384855.1 Tetraselmis striata
GGGGGGGCACCGTAGTGGCCGGAGGAGGCGGAGGCGCCGCGGTGGATGAGGACGGAGGAGAGCTCGTAAGCGGTGCCCTCCTCGTTCGCTGCGGCGCTGTCCACAAAGCCGCCGAGGTCCAGCTGCAGCGGGAAGCGGAACTTATCGTGCGCCTTGACCTGTGCGTGGCAGGCGTGCCGGGAAGAGGGGTGTAAGAGGGTGAGGACGAGGCGATTCAGGATGGCAGGACGGGGGGGGGCGGCAAGGAGGTGCAGGACAGCAGCTTGGGAAGATGGGCGGCGCCACCTTGCTGAAGGTCTTCATGTCAAACACAAAGCGCATGAGGGAGAAGCACAGGTACGGCGGCAGCGTGCGCAGCCTCATCTGCCGCACCGCATCCACCTGACAGGGAGGGGCCGGGGGGGTATATGAGGCAGCGGCGGCGGCACCGGGAGGCAGAGTGGCAGCGGCGCTGTATGGCACCGGCTGCCCGGAGGGGTGTGTGGCGCGGGCCGTCCCCGCCCTCACCTTGGCATCGCAGCTATCGCAGTGGTACTGGTTGTCGCCCACCAGCATTTCCTCCGACAGCAGCTTGCTCTGCCCAGGGCGGCCATGGTAGGCGGGGGTTCAGCTACATGTACGGGACCTCGGGGTGCCGCATGCCCTCCGCCGAGCGCGTTACCCTCACATGTCCCGCCTTCCACGGGCTGCAAACCACTTTACAGTGGCCTGTCACATTGTACGTGTGCCGCCATTGGCGGGTGGATATATTCTCATCGCCGATGGGCTATCCGAGCGACTGGAGGCATTCTTGCCGCTTGCCTGTCAAGCGGAACCTGTGGCAAAGGGGATGGGGAAGGGGGGGAGGGGGTGACCCAGGGATGCGGGAGCGCACCAGGCTGTCCGCCAGGCCCCCGGATCCCTTCACGCCCAGCTCCAGCTCGTAGAACGGCGTCGCGTGCGAGGAGCTGCCGGACTCTTTCTTGCAGACCTGCGGGCGGCCGCAGCATCGGCTCAGGCGCTCTTGGCGGCGCCCTATGGAGTGAAACAGGGGTCAAATGCAGAGAATGCCATGAAACGACATTCTAAAGTTGAACATCATTTATTAAGATCCGATAATCGATTTTCAATACAAACGCTGCCATGCAATGCATGCTATGCGGGCCTGCTGTGTGTGCGTGCGCGTGTGCGGATGGGTTTGACGGGGCGGTGCCTGACAGGTGGTGGTGAAGGAGGAGTGGCCGCGGTACAGGCGCTGCACGAGGCCGGCCTGCGGAGACCCCTCCATCTCCGCCTCCAGAAGCTGCAGCAGCAGCTTGAGGAACTCGCTGCCGTCCTGCTGCACGCGGCTGTCCAGCTGGAGGCACTCCGCAAAGGCGGTGGGGTCCACCACGGCGCGCGGGCCGCCCTGCAGCTCCGCCAGCAGCGCGCGCAGGTGCGCCACGGGCGTGGAGGCGCGCCAGGGGGCGGGGAGCGCGAACAGGCCGCGCCGCAGCGCCGTGTTGGCGAACAGGCACTGCAGCGCGCTGTTCACGTAGCAGGTCTGCCCCAGGTTGCGCAGCCCCACCGGCAGCGTGGGGCCCTGATGGGAGGGGAGGGGGCAGGCCCGCAATAAATTCACATTATGGATCATGTCGGAAGCAAAACCGCCACCACCACCAGGTGCGGCAATCCTCCAAGGATAAGGGCTGTGGGGGATGAGTGGGCGCGCACCTCCTTCCGCTGCTCCGCAGGATCGGCGCCCAGCCGCGCGCGCACCACCGCCTGCGCGAGGTTGCGCTGCCACAGCCCGCGCCGCCGGGCCCCGCCCTCCTTGGGCGGCGCCGCGCTGCAGACGCACCTGTGCGCGCGCAGGGGAGGGGGGGGGAGGGGCGAAGGCAGGCGTCAGGCGAGGGGTGAGGGCGCGTTCCACTGCACAGGGACCATCAAGACGACGCCGCAGCTGTTGCTGCTTAAGGCACTCCACATCCGACAGAGGAACCCTCCGCTTACGACCAGCGCATTTTTGTAATCTTCTTTGGCAGCACTTGCGGTACGAGGGGACCTCCGCACGTACCTGACGCTGTCTTTGGGCGCCGAGCAGCTGCGGCCTCCCTCGCCGGCCACGCAAGGCGGCGCATCCTCCCAGCCCAGCAGGCGCAGCAGGCGTTGCGGCGCCAACAGCGGTGGCGGCGTGGACTGGCCGGCGCACCCCCCACCGGCCCCGCCGGCACCGGCCGCCTCGGCCAGCTCCGCCAGCAGGGCGCGAGCGTCCGCGGGAGCCACCCACGGCGCGGCGCCCTTCTTGCCGACGCCCCGCTTCTTCGCTGCCGACTTGGGCGGCATCCCGGTGCCCGCCGCGTTACAAAAGCTGGCCGATACGGTCTCTCCCCCCCCCCCACCCCCCCCCGGGCCCTCCCCACGGCGGAGCTGTGGACCTTCTCGCCCTGCTGGCGGAGGGGTGGCGGGAAACTGTGGCGGTGGCCACGCAAGGAAGCGGAACGCTGAGAATTCAATAGGACCCCGCTGCCACTCGGCCAGGCTTTTGTACACGATCACTGTGCTTGTGAGGGGCTGGTGGCTGGTTGCTTGTGCTGGTCACGAGTGCTGCGCCCGGCGGTGACCGTCCAATCACGTAGCACGGACACTGGAACCGCCCGGTAAACTAAGCAGGGACACTGGAACCAGGGGTGCCGTCTGACCGGAGGGTATTGCGACTGGCGCTAGTTGCTATTGATGGGGTTCATGTTCCGCTATCCCCGAGGATACTGGCGACTGTATATGGGAAGGTGCTTCGGGGCCGACGCAGTTCAGGGGTGGGCGCGGTGGCGGAGAAACTTGATGGGCCCTGGCGGATGGGCCGGCGAAAACGCGCCGAAATAATTGCTACGGTAGTAGGGGGGCCCTGGCCTGGCAAGTCCGATATTCTCTTACTATTTATTTACATCGGGGCTTTCACAAAAACGCACTACAAAGAGAACTAAGAGCAATTATGAGAGGTTGCCAGCAAAAGAGATACTTAAGCCTGAAAACAAGGTCGAACAGGAGGACAGGGAGCCAATAGACAAAAAGGGGGAGCCAAGGGAACCACGAAGTCACTTAGCTGCCAGAAACTCCAAGAACCCCCGCCCCGGGGTAGGCTATCAGGCACGGCGAGGACGCTTGCAGCCAATGACCCGGGTCATAGCAACACATGCCGACGAACGACGCGACGCGGGCGCAGGAGCACCATCACGTGCCACACGCGCGGCCGCGACCCCGCCAAGAACATTGTCTGCATGAGCCATGTTGATGAGCAAGGAGAAACGGCGGCGCCACGCAGACAAGAGCTGGCCGATATTCTTGCCAGTGTGTGCTTGGCTAGCTTTCGCGAGCTCCACCAAGAAGGCCTCAGCGTGCGGGGCCAGCGAGCCAAACTCGGAAACGGCGAAAGGGACAAAGCGAAGCATGCCGGCGGCGTTTCGGACACCCTCGTCATACTTCTGGATTTTGTGGCGCTCTGCAGCCCGCAAAGCAGTCGTTGGATCCGGGGTTGACACGCCGAGGATAGGGGCAATGGTGGTATCGACAGCAACCGTGTTTCCGCGGATACCGCCATACCCAAAAAGCCCAACATCGGCGGGCCGCCCGTCGCTGCCCTTCGGGAGAGAAACAAGCACCGACGGCTCCGTGAGGATCTGGACACCCACGCCCAGCGCTGACTTCACGTCGTGGCAAATGTCGGAAAGGCCATGTGCCGCCCACTCGTGTGCGGCGTGATTGGAGTCGCCCCCAGAGCAGCGTGCCACGTGATCAGCGTATGCAACCGCCCAAGTTGAAGGAGTGAACTCCACGCCAGCATCCTCAAAACGGGCAAGCATGCCTTGTACCGAGAAGGAGCAAGAAGCACCGATATTCTTGCTGGGGGTACTGGTACGTGGCTGGGTGGCCGCCGGCGGGCGAAAGTACTGGTATTTGCGTGTCCGAAATTTTGCTGATGGGCAAGGGCCATGGGGAGCCCGGGGGGGGGGGGGGGGGCAGAACCTGCTACAGGGCCGATACTTTTTGGGGGTGGCGCCGGGGGGGGAGGGGGGAAGAACGTACGGGATGAAAGTACCTGTACTATGGGGCCGAAACTGTGGAAGGCCAGCAAAGGGGGCGGGTTCTGGGGGGCCGAAACCGGTGCGGGGCCGGTACCAGTAGTACTCTTGGGGTTTCCAATAAGCAATCGAGTCCAACAATGCCCGAGGGTGCGAAGGTTTTTTTTACACTCAAGACGTGCCATTTTATGGCTAAGGAGGCACAACGAATGAAAGAGAAGACACATGTGGAGGCGGAGCCGGAATAAGGCGGAACGGGAAAACATGGGGGCGCTGCTGAAGGCAACGAGCTAGAAGATGGCAGACGAGCTGATGGTGGTTGTCCTAAGTCTGTAGCTCCCGGCCGGGGAAGCATGGCTCACGGGCGACGGGGCAGCCCGTACTACAACGAAGTGGTACCGATATCTGCAAAACCGGATGAAACCACCAGCATGCCGTACAAGTGGCACTAGGACAGCTAGCATTATTGCTGGGAAACCACATAAATATGTTCATAACATTTTCAGACATGCAATTCAGTCTGGTTTTGCCCGCTGACACGCGGTTCGTTTATGATTGCGAGTGTGGGCTATCGGCAGGCGTGCCGACTAGACAATAACGGCGGAAGAGGTATTGGTTTGTAGGTGGGTAGGTCCCGTGTCGAGACTCGAGAGGACGGGTAGAAACCTCGAGGGGCATGCGTTGTTCAAATGCGGGCGGGGGATGTGGCGCGGGGCATGTGGATGTCGGGGTGACGACATATGCCAGACGACGCTGCGAAAGTAGGGACGCGCCCTCGAATCTCGACGGTGCCGCGCAGCAAATGCCTCGCCGGCGCCGCGGCGGCGCGCAATTGGAACCGGCGGGGGCGGTGCATCAAGAGCATGCAGAGCTGGCGAGTGCCCATCACGAAGGCCACTGACATGTACGTTGAGCTTTGTTGCGCTTGTGGGCGCGCGCGTATTACGCACAACCAAGCGGAACACGCGATGTTGCACGTACACGACGCGATTGTAACCATGTACATGTACCGACGATGTACGCAAGAGGTGGACACATGAGTACTCTAAATCGGCCAATTCCCGTTTCGCGACGTCTAGCGATAGAATCCGAAAATAAACCCGGATTTACACGAATAAATCCGGCGCCACTCATAGCCAGTCAGCAGGGGTCGCCTTCATTAGCCTCGAGGTGGGCCCATTGCAGCCAATCCCGACACCCTAGTGAGGTGTCAACATTCGTTCATTAAACATGTTATGTTGTTCACTTGTGAAAGTTGCCTTTTTTTTAGCCATTTTGCACGAAATTCTCAAAACGCATGTTTTGGAGGCACAATTGCACAAAATCCCCTTGGTTGCACTCGATTTCACTATTTACCCGCGCAAAACGTGCAAAATTGGGCATGCGCAGAGCGGATGCGAGGAAAAACCTAAGTCAGGACGCGCGCCACCCCATCAATTCATTGCGTTTGACGTCGTATGATCGTGGGGCAAGCGTGCGAGGGGAAATACTTGAAGTGTCTAATTGTTACAGTGCTCAAATCGCATTTTCTAATGGGCACGAGTAGCCAACACTCGCACCCCCCCCTCCCGCCCCCCACAAAGGCCCCTACAGATACGTACGTACAACACCACTGTCTATCATTATATTGTCAACATGTCCAAAACGCACTTCTTCTCGTCTGCATTGAAGCGGTGGTCGTTGATGAGCAAAGTGGCAAACAAGTTGCATTTGGTGAAACGCTTGGCCTTCGGAATCTTCACATGCGGAAACAATTGAAGCCACGCTCGGCGGAAGGAGGAAATTGATGCGTGCTTCCCTAAATCAATTTGGGGACACAATGAAAGTTAGTGAATGTTGCCGATTGAAGTCAAATACCCATTACTAGGACCCGCGGAAAGGAAGCACTCACTGTTACGATCCTTGCAGTCGGCAACATACATCAAGTTGTACACTCGGGACTTCCTCACCCAGCATGCATGGCAACTAGCATTGCGCTTGCCCGCCAGACACGGTTTAGTATGTATGCTCAAGCCTGCCGCTAGCGTAGGTATCATAACAAATTCACCTACTGTCGTACCTCGAACTATGGTAGGTACTGCCAGTCGCTAAGTAACTATATATTTACAGCATGAGCTAGCAGCAGAAGGCGATATCAGAAAATCACCATAAAAAGTCGCTAAGTAACCGAACCCAGCATCATTACCCATGCATACTCGTACAGTGCTCGACATATTAACAATAGCGCGACAGTACTTGCTATAGCCGCGATGCCGCCAGTACTACTGTAGTAGTATAACACTTGTAGTAGTATAATAATGTAGTCGCTCGTACAGGCCAGGCCAGACCAGGACAGGGCAGAACGCCACGAGGTGCATCCAGGAGACCAGGACCCGCTCCGCAGGCAAGATAGCCCCCGACCGCGGGAAGGATTACCCGGTACCAGAGATAGCATAATAATTTACTCGCCAGCTACGGGCGGTAGTAGCAGCGACTACTAATAGTTACATGAGCTAGCTGCAAAGGGCACTCTAGCGACTACTGGCGGTTTGGATTACAAAAGCAACTACTGGTACTACTTTTCTAGTACTACTTTTAGCAGCAGGTGGATTTGTTACTGTCCTTTTTGTAATTCACACCTGTACTGGTAGGGACGGCTTGCGAGGCCATACCATGTACTGATCGAGTACACGCGGTCATCGTCGTGCCACCTGCGTGCGCGGGGGCTGTCTTCAGATACCTGCGTCTCGTCCGTCTACAGGTATTTGCAGTTTCGCACAACTAGCGGCATTGACGACAACCAGCAGCGGCCTGCTCAGACGCAAGCACTGTTATGTGCATGATCACTCGGAGCTTAGGGGCGCGGGTGCCGTCGGGGTCGCGATGGGCAGTTGCAACTTTGTGATGGCGGGTCCAGCGGACGCTACTACGCGGGCGCGCGGCATAGAATGATATGTATATAACGCTGTATATAACGCTGTGTATGTAACGAAGTTGTGTGTGACGACGCAACTACGATCGGGTGGCTCGGTCGCGCAATTTGTTCATCCACAGGTGTGTATCTGTTTATCTGTTCATTGCGTATGTGGTGTGGTATGATGTGCAACACAACCCCCTCGAGTCACCATGCGTCCGTCCACCGGATGGACGCACCATGCGTCCATCCACAGCATGGACGCACCATGCGTCCATCCACAGCATGGACGCATGGCGACTGTGGAGGGAAACGAATACCAAATCCGTATACCATGTTCGATACGAAAGGAGCTCCTTACCTCAAAGCGAATATACTCGTTGATGTACTCAGTTATTTTTTTATGTGCCACGCGTCCATCCACAGGATGGACGCAAATATATTCCAGCCAGATAATAATAGCCTTGCTTGAAACGGAAAAGGAATGGACACACTCGGCTGAACTAATAGAAGGCTAAAGTAATGAAAAGGCACTCGCCCGGAGCAAGGTTCCGTTGGGCCTCTTCCACAATTCCTGCTTCGACTCTTCGCGGGAATAAAGGTAGGAATTACCTTGAGCGGGGGATGGAGGAGACTCCTCCGGTTGGAGCGCGAGCTTGAGTCGGGCAACGAGGATATCGCGTGAGCGATTCTGCCCCTCCGCATGCATCTCCTTACGGGTCTCGCGAACATCAAACAAGAATTCGTCGCGGCAACGTGCTTCCACCATCGTGGGTGCCGATGGGTCAAGGGGCGAGCCAATGAGTCGAAAGAGGCACTTGTTGCTTTTGCAACAAGGATGAACGGCCTTGCGGTCGAGCGTGTGAGTCAACAACAAACGCGCACGAGAGGATGCCCTCTTGGGTATCGCGACGAAAGCTCAAACCGGTGGTCTTTCCTCCACCAATCGCGCCATCGCGTTGAATGTAGCGATACTCGGCTTGGCCAAGCTTACCAGAATTGCGAGGTTTATTTGGCACGACACAAGTGCGTGAATCGGCTTGGAAGATGAAGTGAGCGCCATCGGATAGGAAGGGGGAGGTGGGGATGAGCGACGGCGAGAGACTGTGAAATGAGAAGAACCTTGATGGTGGACCGCCCTACGATCGTCCTCAGTCAAACCTTGGGTGGTATTTCGGATTGTATGTTGACTCGTCGGTCAAAGGTTGCCCTCCATATCTGTGGTTGCGAGCACCCGGTCAACGCAAATCATATACCGATCAATCGCAGTACATCGTACAGTATGGATTTATTTATCGAACCAGTACTACTGTAAAACTACACGAATTGATATGCTATACAATACATTCCGTAATACATCGAACGATACTAATCGGTATAATATTTATTATCATATATGCGCTCTTTCAGTACTTCGTGCTAAACCCCTGTGGCGGCGCCGCCGCCATCGGGCCCAATCTGCTGACCAAGGGCTGCTGACGAGAGTTCATAACTCACTTCTCCACCACCCTCAACACCACCATCTACTTCCTCGCGAGCCTGCCCAGACATGTCCGCCGCGTTCCCGGTACGGACCGAGCCTTGCTTGCCATTTCCTTTGCCTGAACCTGACATGTGGTTGGATGCGGTATGATCGTTCGCGACCGAGCAGGTCAAGCGCGGGATCAGGTCACCCCATCTGCCCAACGCCCCTATCGGTCAACCACCAGGTAACGCTCATGGACCCACAATTTCGCACTTCGCCCAGCCTCGCCCACCTCAAATGACAAGAGTCGAGTCTTGCACCGCTAGCCTACCCACGCAACCTCGGGCTCTCTGTGTCTCCACATTGTTATATATGTTGTTGTACTGACCAATATGTGCCGATGGCGCTGCTATGCGCCTGCAGACGGCGGCCACTCGGCCGCCCGGCCTCATGCAATCCTCGATATCGAAGATATGGAACTCGCCATCGACAGCTCTACTCTGCGAATAGGAGTCCCACCCTGCTAGGGGCAAGAGTATACGTAACCACCTGCAACTGAAACGCGGCAGGTGAGAGAGGCATCGTCCATCTTTTTTAGCTAAATATGTATTTCAAGAGCCCTTGCTTTCAGTAGATGCCGGGTTTCATATATTAATGGACATTCTAAATATCTCATTTCCTCAGGGGTAATACATGGTATTTATTTGGTTTTGTAGTAGCCTGTTTGCCTGCGTCCATGATGTGGATGGAAGCATGTGTCCATGCTGTGGATGGAAGCATGTGTCCATGCTGTGGATGGAAGCATGCGTCCATGCTGTGGATGGACGCATGCGTCCATGCTGTGGATGGAAGCATGTGTCCATGCTGTGGATGGAAGCATGCGTCCATCCACAGTGTGGATGGACGCAATGGTCCTAATCTATTTGATCCATCTTAGCGCCTAAAGGCGGCCCGTATCCAGCGAGTACCCTACCGGTACCGGTACATGTGCCCATCCTATGGTTGGGCTAAGGATGTGCCCATCCTTTGGATGGACCATCGCGTAGTCAGCGTAGTACATTGTCGCATTTATTTGTACTCGGTAGAAAGTATAGCGATTACCGGTACGGTACCTGTATAATTATGCGTCCATGCTGTGGATGGACGCATGCGTCCATGCTGTGGATGGACGCATGCGTCCATGCTGTGGATGGAAGCATGCGTCCATGCTGTGGATGGACGCATGTGTCCATCCTGTCCTGTCCATCGCATGCCTACATCCTACTACGGATGATGGGCCCCCGCGTAGTCAGCGTGGCACATTATCACTTTTGTTTGTACTGGTGTTAATGACAAAAGGGCAGTGAGAAATCCACCTATCTACTGCTAAATGCTAAGAGTAGTATTACTAGAAAATCAACACATCAAGCCGCCTAGCAGCGGCCCGGTCTTTGTACTGGTATAGCGATTAGTATGCCGGAATACCGTATCGGTACTCGTCTTTTACGGTACTTTCTACTTTTAGTAGTGACTAGTGAAACTTCATTAAATTTAATCATGATGACGGCGCATTGCGGGTTTTTTGCGCTATTTATGTATGCACTCACTCATTTTACGGTATGACAAGCATATTGGCGATAGCGTAATTACACTAAAAAGTAAAAAATAAGCAGAGCGAAACTCGAAATTCGGGCTCTGATGAGCAGCAGGTATTGTCAGCATGCTGCAAATAATTTCGGTTTCATGTACGGGACCGGGGTACCGTAAATCGTACTGCTTTTTAGGCAAGGTACGGTACCGGTACCATACTTTTGATTATTTTGATGCAGTAAAACACTCATATCGCTTTCGGCCGGGTTACAAGCTCATGGCCCTTTGAATATACGAGTGCGTGGCTGCAACAAGCCTCCTGTAGTGGCTTACAGGTAGTTGGCTATTTAGTCCAGAGTAGATCTTATGCTTCTATTCAAAATACGACAAAAAATGCTGGATGTCTTTCGAGAGCAAAACTTGGAATGCGCTAATCTATGCTTAATACTCATACCAATCAACAATCGATTAACTCGTGCTAAGATAAATGACGGCAAGGGACGGAAATATGAATAATGTTATTTCTCAATGTGTCCCTTTCGATAACCATTTTGCTTTATTATTGCAGCCTCCCGTATCGCCAAGGAGCACATACTTGCAAGCACTACAAGCCGATGTTGCCAGATCGAATCAAGGTAGGGGGAGATACCTCGGTCTGTGCAAAAATGGTTGTCGTGAGTAGAAGCGCCAACCAACGACCTAGGTGTCGATGCCGATACCGGCAATGCTGGGGGCTATCACGGTGATGATCATGATGCCGTTGTCTACCAGCGGCGAAGAGAAGGAAGATGGGGATGAAGGTGATGACGAGGACGAGGACGAGGAGGAAGGCGGGCACTCCTCCGAGCCGGCGGATTCAGAGGAGGGTGATGATGCTTCCAGTGATAGTGATGATGATGCGCTGGGTGACTAAGCCGCTGCCGCAAGCAGCCCCAGTCATGTGTGCGCGTAGGCACTTGGGCGGCCGCGCCTATTTTCTAATTGAGAGCCGGCCATGAATACATGTGTAACAATGTGTCACCATAATTGGTTTCGGGGCATCTGCATATCATTCATGTCCTCGCTTCATGTCTTTCGGATGCATGACAAACATGATGGTTTCGAAGCTTGTCTAGGAGACTTTACTCTTGCATTGCTTGTATTACCATCCATGTGTTGCTGCATGGTAGCTTTGATCATACATGAAAATAGCAATGGCAATGTTATTATGGTTTCAACATTTCTATTACAGACTTGGTTAGCTATAATTACTGACAGCGCCCACTACGTTACTTGGTAATACAGTACCAAGTTATATCCGTGATCATCATCTGTACCAAGCTAAATCGGTGATCATCATGTTGCCCCATCCATGAAAGCCCGCCGGGGGCAAGACGTCGGCACTTAGATTATTTTGTGGCGCGTGTCTTGTCCCCTGAAAACAAGGGTTTTGAGGCCAACATTGCTTAACACCGCAACCATGAAACTTTTGACGAACCTAACATTTATTTTGAACCAATGTTTGTCCCCGAGCAGCCCATGACATACATATGGTTGGGTTGGGGCCGCTTGGTGGGTTAGATGCGTTCGCATCTAGCCGACCATAGCCGGCCGAACCCGAAAGCCCGATATCGTGTAGTTGACAAGTATGTGGGGACGACCTACTACCACCCACAACTGCGTTACCTATCTAGCCCGTATTGCGCCGAGCTTTTGGATACATGTAAATGGTACCATACCCAATGACCTACCTAATCTTGCTGGCTGACTCGAGCTGTGCCGGTAGGTCGTGCCGCATCAGTCCGAGATGTGAGTTGGTTATCACGGGTATTTCTACATGTTCACTCGCACGTGCGCCGCCCCATGGGCCTTCAACCACACTACCAAATAATGAAATTGGGCGTTTACGGGCTCCATGGATAGCCTATGAGCATACCTAAATAATTCACCTTATCGAGACCTAACGGGACCATGGCCACCCGGGTCGTGGAGTTGGTGGGGTACACGAGAGAGAGAGAGAGAGAGAGAGTGTGTGTGTAGGGGGGAGGGGGTCAAATAAACTTTAACCGGGTAGTACCGGGCGGAATACGCCACCATACATAGGGATGGCGGTCGAAGAAAACTTAGCTATGGGGGCTCACCTAGCATCCATGACTATAGGAGACAACTTGCGTTTGACATGGCTGGCTGGATTAGAAATGGCTGCGGCTCTCGACCGAGGGAGGTTACAACGGGGTCGGTTATCTGTGTGCTACGGGAAAATAGTAGTAGCGGTCGGGGTATCCCATGGGGCACGATACACATCGCATCCGAGCGCGATCTCTAACTTTGTGTGACAACTATGAGGCTAGGGCTAGGCCATCTTATCGAGACTTCTACAAACGGTGCTGTCTCGGCTCGGCTATCCAACCGTGGGCATGCCCCCCCCCCCCCCCCCCCCCCCCCTGCCTCCCTCCATCAGCACTTGCGGTGGGTGGAGCTGCTGCATGGCAACCGGGCTCGCGGCTATTTACGGCGCTCGTTCAAACGCACCCCCTCACGACGCATTGTAAAACGAATATAGTCGACGAATATCACCACAACGGGTGCTACATTCCCGATATTTGAGATTCCTACAACTGCTTTGCTTTGTTCATGCGTAGTAGTCGTTTGCTACATGCCAGCTGTTTTACATACGGCCCGGCTGCACGTATATGCACGAGGTCGACTAATGAAAGCGCGTAGTATAATCATGCAACCCTTGGAAGGCCAGATCCCTAATTTAATAAGAGAGAGGGGTGTCGTCCTCACCCCCCCTGCTCTTACCCCGGCCCCCGGCCCTACGGGTGACGCGCAAAATCGGTGACACGGAAGGCAAGAACGACGACAACCTAGTTCCTACGTGTCCCGGTCCATATACCGGAATGTCATCTCCCCGCCGCCCGTTGCAAACAACCCTAGCCTCGCAAGCCTGGCATATTCCGCGCTACCGAGCCGGCCAATAAGGGTAAATTTATGGAGCATTTGGACCTCGGCGGGGCCGAGAATTATCAAGTTACGGACCAAAAGTTCTGCAAATACCCCAATATGGAAATGCTCAACGGGATATTCACGTCATACGAACTGCTTGCGCATGCGCTGCGGGACTGGGACAAGATTATAGCGTAAACGGTATAGGCCACTATACTTCACTTATGACTCACTGAAAATGGGACCATTTACTAGATTTAAACCCTGTGCAGGTTTTTAGGGTTCGCGTGTACTGGCGCAAAGTACATGATCACTTGGTGGCGGCGGAACGAGGCAAAGGCGGCGGGTCGAGGCAGGTAGTTCTCCGAAGGTAGGTAGGTAGGTAGGTTGCCGCGAAGTCAAGGCAGGTCTCCGCCTCCCACACCCTGCACTTGGGGAGGTGCGGGAACTCCTTCCAGATCATGAGGGAATGTTGAGTAGGGAAGTTCTTCTCGAGATGGCAACAAGTTGTACCGGGTCTGCCGTCGGGCGGCCCGTCTCCTCGCGTGGGGCAGCCTTGCGTGATGTTGCGACCTTGAAAGAGTCGTTAAGGGGGGGTGGCCAGCGCCCCCCTTCGTCTTTGGCCGAAGTAGTGGCGTCTGAAGAGGGTGCCGCAGGCAGCCCCGGTATGCAAGGCAGCGCTAAGCGTTCCGACACGGCAGTTGCATGGGCCCCACGGCCCACCCCGGCTGGGGCTGAGGTACAACCACACCATATCGGTAACTGGCCTCCTGCCGAAGACGGCCACACTAAATATGCCGACTACAAAGCGGTCAAGTCGGTAATCTCAGGCCTCCCTACTAATTGGCGGTTCTTGTATGCCTCGGCGGCTACAAAGGTATGCTGCCCCTCGTCAAATTATTTCCGCGTGCAGGTAGCAGTCACCTGCGGTTGAACCAACGGATACATTGCAGCAAGGCCGCCCACCTTGCGACTGGCGTCGCTTCTTTGGGGGCCGGTTGCGACTATGCGGCAGCAAGGCGTGGGGGTGCGTCGCTCGTGCAGCTAGCAGTCGGGGGGATGTGGGTAGGTTGAACGCGCGATGACGACATAAGTCGCAAGCCATAAAATGCAAAGGTGGACAACAGCATTATGTCGCAGCAAGGCCGACCACCTTGGCGACGTGCGTCGCTGCTTTTGAGGGCGGCTGCGACT
The DNA here is from genome assembly GCA_006384855.1 of Tetraselmis striata. NCBI lineage: Eukaryota > Viridiplantae > Chlorophyta > Chlorodendrophyceae > Chlorodendrales > Chlorodendraceae > Tetraselmis > Tetraselmis striata. Next base: position 14,087 of record VCJN01001943.1, read on the forward strand.
CGGCGGCGGGCGAGAAGATGCGTCGCTTGTGCCAGCTTTTGCACTCGGGGATGTGGGTCGAACGTGCGACGGCGACATTATAACTAGCAAGCCGAAAACTGAAACAGCCCAGCATAGCCTTATCTCGCAGAAAGGCCGCCCACCTTGGCGACTCGCGGCGCCTCTTGCAAGCCGGCTGCGACTCGTCGGTAGCAAGGCGAGGGGGTGCCTCGCTCGTGCCAGCTTTGGCACTCGGGGGCTGTCGGACGAACGTGCGATGGCGACATAATTAGCAAGTCGGAAACTAACTTAAACAACCTAGCATAGCCTTACAGCATCGCAGCAAGGCCGCCCACCCTTGCGACTCCCGGCGCCTCTTGCGAGCCGGCTGCGTCTCGTCGGCAGCAAAGCGAGGGGGTGCGTCGCTCGGGGGCTGTGGGTGGAACGTGCGATGGCGACAAAAATAGCAAGCCGGAATCTACAGGAGCCCATAACCCATAGCCTTACATCACAGCAAGGCCGCCCACCTTGGCGACTGGCGTCGCTTCTTTTAAGGCCGGCTGCAACTCGTCGGCAGCAAGGCAAGGGGATGCGTCGCTCGTGCCAGCTTTAGCAATTGGGGGCTGTGGGTCGAACGTACGATGGCGACATAATTAGCAAGCCGAAAACTACAGAAGCCCAGGATAACCTTACATTGCAGCACGGCCGCCCACCTTGGCGACTGGCGTCGCTTCTTTTAAGGCCGGCTGCAACTCGTCGGCAGCGGGGGCATGGAGTGCGTTGCTCGTGCCAGCTTTTGCAGTCGGATGCTGTGGGTCGAACATGCTATGGCGACATAATTAACAAGCCGTAAAAGTACAAAGGTGCACCACAACCTTATATCGCAGCACGGCCAACCCCCCCCCCCCCCCCTCCACCCTGCCCTCCATCCCGCCAATTCCGCATCTCTTACAATGGGCATGGTGGTTGTCTTGCCTTTAGCCTCCGAGCCGCTGGCATCCGGCACGCCCTCACCCCCGCCTAATGCGAGCGCAAGTCCATTGGGTGTGGCTGCCGACGCCCGACGCGCCGGCTTCCTGCCCGCCGCTCTCCCCAGACTGGCTATCACTAAGCTTGGCGACATGTCTGCCGCTGACGGGCCCTGCCCCTGACCCGCCACTGACTGCGTATCGGCCCGGCCAGGTCCAATGCGCACGCGGCCCGGCCAGGTCCAGGGCCGCCACGCGACGAGAGCGTTGGGGGGGCACGTCGAGCAGACGCAGCGCTTGGCCGAGAGGGTCGGGCGGACCGGCTGGCAGACTCTCGAGAGGGTGGCCGCTTGCGGGGGCGGGGGGGGGGGGGGGGGGGGGAGGGGGTTGCTAGGCACCTGCATCGGGCTGGGACCTACCCCAGCCTGCATGGCAGTCACCCATAGCGTGAGCTGCAAGTCTAGCGACATGGCAGGGAATGCACGGCAAGTAAGGCACAGGGACGCAGGGACGTAAGAGCGGCAGCATGCCTACTCACCAGCCGTGCAGACCTACGCCGAATGTAGGCGGAGTCCATTCATGTCACGGATCCGGGCGTTCGCGCCATTTTTTGAAAGTTAAGACCCTGCATGCCTGTGTCGCGTGGGATCCTTTCCTTGAATGACTGTCTGCCACGGCCGGGTTTGGGTTCTGGGCAGCCTTGGCGGTGGTGGGGAGGTGTACCAGTAGCGACGAGTACTGCGCAGCCCCCCCCCCCCCCCCACTCGAGGGGGGGGGGTTAGGGATGGCGGCGGCGACGGCGAGGTTACAGTACTTTGCGCTGTATATATATATGTCTGTAGTACATTGTTTGTCGCGCGAGCTAGTAAATTGTCCCATTTTCGGTGAGTCAAAAGTGAAGTATAGTGGCCTGTACCGTTTACGCTATAATATTGCGCTTTTCTCATGCGCTGCACGAGCAATAACCGGGATGACGCAAGGTGAACATCATCCCGCTCGACATGGACCACATTGGCATTCCACACAATTTTACTGTCAAGGGTCTTACGCAATTCCCACTCTCCGACGGCCACTCGGACCCACCCGAGCCAGCCCCAATAACGGGGGTCAACGCCGTCCTCAAATGCACGCATATTCATGCGGTGCAATGGCTATACATACTACTTCAGGTATACAAAAATAAAACATCGCCTGCATGGGAGCGGCACACACAAACACAAAGCCAAACGCGCCACCAAACGGAAAGCGCTGGGATGATCTGCCACACGTGAACGCAGCACAACAACGTCTCTGCCCCGCCACCCGTAGGGCCGGGGGCCGGCGGGGTAGGGGCAGAGAGGGGGGGGGGGGGGGGGGCGGGGGGGGGGGGGGGGGGGGGCGACACCACTCTCTCTTAGATAAGGGATCTGGCCTTCAGAGGGCTACATGATACGCGCTTTCATTAGTGGACCATGTGCGGGTTCGTCCAGCCGGGCCGTAAAACAGCTGGCATGTTTACCAAGACAAAGCACGAACAAAGTTGAAAGAAATTTCAATTTTCAAATAGGGAGAGTGTTTAATACCTCATTCTGAAGCCGAGAGTTGTTGGATTGATTCAAGGATGTCGTTAGCTCCTTCTGCGAGCCCGACGCAGCCTCCGCCTACTCTCGCTCCATCACGCGGGCGTAGTCCGCATCGCTGGGGTGGCTAGCAGAAGCCGCATGAATACGTGCCCACGCCTCTCGAACCGCCGCGGCGTATGTAGCAGGCCGACCTACGAGCATCGTTGAGAAAGTGGTCGTACGGACAGGCATGAATTGTTGCGTTAAGCTGTCTTGGCCAAGTATGGACTCAAGCTGTGGGTCAAAGAAACCAAGGGTGGGGGAGTTGGTGTCGGAAGTTCTAGTGAGGAACCTCGGGAGGATGTCATTCAGCATGCACGTGGCGCCTCACGGACGGTAGCCATGCGGCGGATGCGAGCACAATTCAGCCGAGTGGGATCGAGGTGATGCCATATGCGCGCTCTGGCGGCCACCGCACTCTCGGTTTAAGTAGCCGCCTCCGCTGCCGTAGTGGAGTTAGGATCGTTTGGGTCGTAAGCGGCTCAACCGCGGAGGTGAATGTGAGTGGAAGTGCTCAAAGCATCTTACAGTGGGAGCAGCGAGCCGGGCGCTCGAGCTGCGGGAACTGTGGACATGAATAGAGTGGAAACAGAGCGCCCGGCGGGGCGGGATATAGGCACGCGCCGGGCCGGGAGACAGGTGCGCGCGCGGAGAGGCGCGTGACCATGTGTCCATGCGGTGCTAGAGTATCAGGCAGATCCCAACAGCCCCCCTCAATTACACACGGGGGTCTGTAGCTCACTGCTAACCGCTGCGTGCAATTGGAACATCAGTGGGAATCTGGTATAGAGTGATCCCTAGCATTTGTATTGTAACGACTACGTACCCTACATCTGTTCTTGTGCGACTTGTCGTCATGCCACCTATGACTGGTTGCTTGACCCCGTCGTCGTAGTAGCGCAGTCGGAGGAACGAGACAAGTCATACGCAGGCTGCTCATAGCTGGGCTGCTCATAGGCGTAGTCTGCTCGTAGCTTGCTGGTGATGAGGCCGCGAGGGCGTCATATTCGTACCCTAGTCGAGACCGGGCAGTACGCTGCTCAAGATGCTCTCTGGCAGCCTCTCTACGAGAGGCGGGGCTGCTGAGCACGGGTTGCTGGTAGCCAATGCAGCCGGGGGAGCATAGGGCGGGCTGCTCGTAGATGCCGGCACCGGTGGTAGCGCTGGCCCGCCGACGCTAGCCCCATCGCGCACGCACACCTCTAGGCCAAAAGGCAGATAGCCAACGCAGCCGGGGGAACCCATGCAGCTCATACGCATGCTGCTCATAGCTGGGCTGCTCATAGGCGCAGGCTGCTCGTAGCTAGCTGATGATCAGGGCGCGAAGGCGTCATCTCCGTGCCATGGGCGATGCCGGGCAGTACGCCGCGCAAGATGCTCTCTGGCAGCCTCTTTGCGAGTGGCGGGCTGCTGAGCACGGGTTGCTGGTAGCCAACGCAGCCGGGGGAGCATATGGCGGGCTGCTCGTAGCTGAGTTGCCGGCATCCAGTAGTAGCGCTGGCCCGCCGACGCTAGCCCCATCGCGCACGCGCGCCTCCGGGCCAAAGGGCAGATAGCCAATGCAGTCCGGGGAGCCCAAGTTGCTCATACGCGGGTTGCTTGTAGCTGAGCTGCCCGTAGCAGGTTGCTGATCCGGATGGTGTTGCAATCTGCCCGATACCCTAGCACCGGCCGGGCACGTGCCCCGCGCGCCTTTGCGCGCGCGTGCCTGTCCCCCGGCCCGCCGGGCGCTGTGCTTCCACTCTCTTCCTGCCCACAGTCCCCGCAGCTCGAGCCCGGCTCGGTGCACCCACTGTAAGATGCTCCGAGCACTTCAACTCACCATCACCTGCGCGGTTGAGCCGTTTAGGTTGTGGGCCCTAACACGTCACGTGGGTGCGAGCAGGGTGAAGGGAGAAGTCCGTGCATTCGGCGCACGTCCGGAGTCGGTCGAAAAACGGCCGAGGCGGCTGCAACAAGGGCGCCGAAAACTAGCTTACAATATAAGAGCGAGGGATGCACGCTGAGCCGCCTCCGGGGCCAGTACACAACCCTCCCGACACCGCATCGGGGTTCCGGCTACGGGCCCGAGCGTGCCAGCCTCCGGGGCTGCGCTCAACATACCGTATCGGGGTTCCGCCTACCGGCCCGGGAGTGCCAGCCTCCGGGGCTGCGTTCAACAAACAAGTCTCCGGGACAAGTCACCGTGCTTAGCTTTTAGCTTTTAGATATAGATTTAGATCCTGCGTACCCTGCGGACAGCGACAACACAGTGGAACGTCCCGCCTGCCACCATCGCCGGAGTGGACGACCGCTGTGGTGCTACCCGCCTGCCACCTTCGCCGGACGAGTGGACGACCGATGTGGTGCTGCTGGCCACTCGTCGACATCGAATACATGGGACAATACATACGAGCGCTCCCAACATCGCAGCACATATCTCCAGGTTGCTCGCCTACGAGCAGTCTGCGTATGAGCAACCCGAGTACAGCTACCCGGTCAGGCGCCTACCTACCCATGGCCCGCCTATCTCATCCCGCATACCGGTCCCACTTACATGAAGCAACAACGAGGTGCTCTTGCCGCCGATGCAGTGCCGCGTAGCGGGCATCCACTTCGTCGTGCAATAATTAGTGTTTCGTGGAGTGCTTCGTGCTTCATACAGCGGCAACATATCGTCACATGTCAGGGCGACTTCTCCGCGGGCCGCCTGTCCAGAACGCGCATCTATGACACCGCGCTCGTGGATCCTATGGGCGGCCGCTGCGACATCCCTTGCGCCTACTGCGCAAATCTTCATAGCCAATTCGATGCGACGGCGACAAGGCCAGCCTGTGCGGCGGCTGGGCGTGCAAGAACACCAACTTCCGCGCCGCGCCCAACGGCTGCTACTGCCGTTGCATCATCGGCGAGCGCAGTGGCGACCGCGAGGAGGGCGAGTGCATCATTTGAATCAGCAGCCCACCTACGAGCAACATGTGTATGAGCTGCCTGAGCCCCCCCCCCCCCCCCCCCGAGTGCATCGGCTATCTAGCCTTTGGCCTGGAGGCGTGCGTGCGCGATGGGGCTAGCGTCTGCGAGGCAGCGCTGCTACTGGGAGGCGGCATCTTAGCTATGAGCAACCCGCCCTGTGCTCCCCCGACTGCGTTGGCTACCAGCAGCTCGTGCTCAGCAGCCCCGCCACTCGCGGAGAGCCTGCCAGAAGCATCTTGCGCATCGCACTACCCGGCGTCGCCCAGCGCACGAAGATGACGCCCTCGAGGCCTCATCGCCAGCCAGCTCCGGCTCACTAGCTCCACAACGGGGCAACAATGCAGCATGGAGCGCAGTGCACGCGGAATCGCGTCGCCAGGAAGCTATCAAGGATGTATAGGATAGTCGCTATTGATTTTTATTCGCCCCCGGTCAGGATTGGTACCAGTAAAACCCTTGCAACGTCTCTACGACGGCCGTTTTGGCAGCAATCCAATTACGGAAAGCCCTGGCGAGGCGACGCTCCGTTATACTCATCAAGCATATTGCCGAAGCATTCTGCAAGACTAATTGGCGGCCAGTGACGTAGTTTCCAACACTGTTGGATCACCGTCTAAAAACTGCCATGAGCAATATCCGGCACTGACTACGAAAGCTCCGCCCTACCCGTTCGGGCGTCGGCCCATTCGAGTAATGCGAGTTGGGGCAAGCCCCATCCCGCGGAGCAAAGCAATGCAATTCGGGAGTGCGATACATGTGCAACAAAAAAAGCAATGTGAGGGAGGGCCCGACGCCATAGCTGGACAATCTTCCCATTCCTAGTAAGATCCAGCGCGCCGTAAAGGGAGGGGGGGGACCCCGCCCAAAACAAACGCACTAAAGTCCTGAGGTGTTGACGCAATAACCTGACTACTAATAAAATCCCTAAACTCCGGAACTAACAACCCCAAATTATGACGGTGATACCCCCACCGTGGGCACTCCACCAACATATGTTCGATAGTCTCAGATTCAGCTCCGCCACATGCAGGGCAGTGTTCAAGGAACCGCTCAGGCATGGCATGAATCCGGGCCAATCGGCGGGCAGTGCGAAATAATCGGGTGCGTAATTGTACCCGTACCTGATTTACGGATATTATTGGGGAAGGAAAAGCCTACATTTTAGCGTGACGCGTCCTTCCCTAGTACTTTTCGTGCATTCTCTAGACGCTATCCATGTGTAACCAACACACCCCACAGCATCAGCGGCAACCGCGGTGCATGAAGACGAGAACCACCGCTCTAATATGCGGAACATACGGAATGGGACGATTACTATCACGGATTATCCGGCATATGCGAATAACAACAGCCAGGACGGCGCGGCTTCAGCTGATTCTTACATGGTAGTCGCTTTAGGGCATATTTGCAACGCGCTGTGCAGCGCTGTGCTGTCCTTCAGCGCCGGCGGCGGCGTTCATCATCGATTGTAAACTTACTTCACGAGCCGTCGTCGGCAATGGTTTCCCCCTGGACGCACCCCCCGTGGCTTGACACGCGCCATACCACTTGAGCGGGCAAGCAAACCCGCCAGGATGGCAGGGCTGCCTGGCGAGTCCGGCGAGGGTGGGAACGGCGACTCAGAGCCTAGGGCGTAATTCAAGAGGGCCGGTATCAACGGGGGCTAACAGAGGTAAACATGCGACATGTTGCTGCGCCTGCTGCTGCGGCTTGAGGCCTTCTTCCCCGTGCCGCTGCCGGCCAACGTAAAGACATCAATACAGATTGATAACGCCGCCGCTTTGGATGAGGTCGGGGGACGCGCGGTGGTGGTGGCAGCAGAGGCGGTAGTGCGCGGTCACGCCCGTGCTGTCTCCTCCGTGGCGTGGAGCCCGGGCAGCAGCCGGTTGGCCACCGGCAGCGGTGACAGGACAGCGAGGGTGTGGGAGGCGGCGCCCGGAGGAAGGGGCGGTTGGCGATGTGTGGCCACGCTGGAGGGGCACGCTGACGTTGTCCGCTCCGTGGCGTGGAGCCCGGATGGCCACCGGCTGGCCATCGGCAGCGTTGACAAGACGGCGAGGGTGTGGCGTCTGCCCGCCCCGGTCTAGAGAGTAGCTCCACCCCAGCCGGCCGCTCGGCATGGTGCGACCCGTCCAAAGACGGGTACTTCATGACACCATTCCTGCCTCTCATCTGCATCACTTTCTCAACGTCTGCCCGCACGCCCACTTGGTGCCGGAGGTACGGCGGCTAAGTCATTATGATTAGCGATTTTAATCGAAATAAATCTGCTGCAACGATTTCGCAGCCTAGTGTCGGCGTCGACCCGAGAGGCGAGTGAGCGCACTCGGGCCAAACAGTCGGCGCGTCGAGCCGAAAACTGACATTCAGCCCACCCGGTCCTGGCGCAGTTAGTGGTCGCACGGCACCAGCGAGTGGCGATCCCAGAGGAGATGTGGTCGTACATCTGCGAGTGCTGGAGCAGCGACGGGTGGGTGGTCGCCTCCCCGGGCGAGGCCGCCGCTATGTCGGGCAGCGCCGAGGTCGTGCTTGACAGCGAAGGGGGGGACGAGGGCGGGCAGGAGGCGGAGCGGCCGCGGGTGCTGGTCGAGCTGGAGGAGGCGGCGAGCGCAAGCCGGGAGTGCCAGGTCTGCCTGCGGGAGAGCCATGCCACGGGGAAGCAAGATGAAGGTGGGGTCGCGCTGCTCCGTCGGCCGTGCTGATGGGACGGGTTGGAAGGGGCCGCTCGAATAGCCTATTGCCTTGCTTATATAAATCTGGCGCAGTTTTATTTTTCAATACTAAGTTAAATTTCGAACTGCCCGCTACACCTAGTCGCTACGTGTAAATCTTACCGACCACATCGGGCTGGCTCTCTTAGGCTGACGCGTGCAGAGAACCGCGACGCGCGTCGGGCGGATCGAGAGATGGTGCCGATGCTGGCCAGCGGCGTCTCAAATCTGCAAGTAAGCTTGTCTCGCCTGACAGGGGGCGAAATAACACAACGAAAAAAAATAATATCTTGCACTCCCTCCGGCGAGTCCCCTGCAACTCTGCGATAAACTTGCGCCGGCTCGCACTCACCGCAGCGTGCGCTTTCCGACGGAGCCGCAGGTAGGTGGGGCATGGCATGGAGTGCAAGTTGCTGCCACCGGACTGGCTACGCTCGTGGCGCAAGTACGTGGCGCCTTCCAAAGCCCGCAAGGCAGATGCGGCGGCGCCCCGCCCGCCGCCGCTGCCAAAGGCCTTTGCGCCGCTAATAGCGACTGCGACGCGCATGCCGGCGCGCCTCTGTTGACGTTCCCGTCGCCGCCGTTGCAGAGCCGCCGCGGGCGGTGGGCGCTAGAGGTGGACGAGTACGGCCTGGACCCGCAACCCGTTTTGCCGCCGTATCGGCTCAGGAGGGTATGGTCCTGACGGCGATGTACGGTCACGACGGGGCGGACTATACAGCGTGCTGGCGCGCGCTGTGGGCGAGGGCAAGGTGGAGCTGCACTTTGTCACCACCCCCGGCGTCTGCGACGTCACAGTGCGACGCCAACCCCTCCCTTTCTCAAAATCAATTCATTTTGAATACAATAATGGTCTTTCATAGATACTTATTATCATTTTGACTGGTGGAAGGAAAAGTTGTGACGACTCTGTGGCATGGACGAATGCAGGTGGGCGGCCGTTACGCGGCATAGCAGGCGGCGGCGCTGTCGCACGTCGACGCGGAGCTGGGCGTGCAGGTGGTGCCGGACGACGAGGCGGCGCAGCTGGCCAGCCTCAAGTCGCCTAGTGTGGTCAAGCTGCTGGCCCGGCCCGCCGACTCCAAACGGCCAAAGCGCTCTCGCCGCCAGGTGCTTCATACTCGCACACTGACGCCAGTGACATTATTCTCATCATCCCCGCCTTTACTACACTTTGGCATGTTAGATCACAGGCGGTGACGACCGGGATTGACACGATAGACAATCATGTGCTCGTAGTATGGCGCGAACGCGAGAACGCCGAGCCACTTCAGGAAAATGCAGCATTGTTATTTGCATGTCGACTCGTGCTAATGGTCTTGTACTATTATTACGTGCTTGGTCGAGCTGATAACGATGCTCACGGCGGCCCCTGCGCAGGAGGTGGCCAGCTTGACGGTAGACAGCGTCGACACGTTGGCGCAGGTGAAGGCCAAGCTGTGGGAAGCGCTGCAGGTGCACCCACGGAATGCGCAGCTGCACTATACAGCGGCCCTCTGCGAGAGGGCGACAACCAGTCGCTGGAAGGTGCGGCGCCCGCCTGCCGCCGCTGCTCGCGGCATTTCCGCTCGCGCGGCCGACGAGTGTATTCGAAGCTTGGTGCCCGAGACACCATGCGGATATGTCGGTTATACGCGGAGATACCCGCGGACCATATCATATATGGTATGCGGAGATACCGGCGGCCTGGCACTGGTGTCGTCGCCGACTCGTCTGCTCGGGAGTCAATGCGACATGCGCACTACCACGTCCGTCACCAGTGACAAAGAGATGGCTCAGGAACTGGAAGCAGAGAAGGAAGGAATGATTACAGTTCCGGAATTCCGGGCTATATATATGTATGTTCGTGCGGCTGAACGGTCACACCTCGGTCAGCCTCGCACGCACTCTTGATGGATACGGGTAGTTAGCCGGTATCTCTAGGGTCTCTAAGTGAAACTACTAGAACTGCTAAGCGTTGCCCTTGTATAGGGGAGGGGAACCGCCGGGTCGCCGAACGGTCACCTGACATGGTGACGATGGTGATTTAACTGTCGGGTGTAGGGTTTGACAAAGCAGGGCTAGCCAGGGTCTGACTAGCCAACACCCCCCCACAAACCAAACACCAGTGGAATGGGCTTGATGGTGGAGAACACACGGGGTGAAAACGAAATAGCGTCTAGGGGAGTTGGGGACGGGCACGGTGGTCACGCATGAAGCGGGCCCGCAACTGGGAGAATCTTGGGTTTGGAATAGCCTTGGTGAACATATCGGCAAGATTGTCTGCAGACTGGACATACTCCACGTGAATGGCTCCAGTGAGCCTTCATTGTCGGACTGGAGAGTGACGGGATGGTCCTTCAAGGCAGTCGGTCCGAGAACCTCGCACAAAAACTGGCGAGAGAACATAATGACGCGTCCAACTTCAGACGCGGAGACATATTCTGCTTCGCATGAAGAGAGAGCGGTAGTGACTTGCTTGTGGGAGCCCCAACAGAAAGCGGACCCAGAGAGACAACCGACATGGCTGGATGTGGAGCGTCGGTCGTCGGCATCCCCTGCCCAGTCGGAGTCAACTGCGAACAATGGGACGAAGGACTGGGCTGTGGTCTGGGTATAGTGTAGACCAAGGGTAGCGGAACCGGCGAGGTAGCGAAGCACGCCCTTAGCTGCCAGCAAATGCTGGTCTGCGGGTTTGTGATTGTAAGAACAAAGCTTGGTGACTATCGCAGTGATGTCCGGGCGGGTACAGACAGAGAGCCACAGAAGGCTGCCCACCAGTTGCTTGTATAGAGACCCTTGATCGGTTGGTAGGAGAGTGCATGCAGTGGCTGAGAGACGGGTGTCCACGCGACACGGTAAGCTCTGCGGGTTGCAGTCTGTCATGCCGAAGGTGGCAAGGACATCGTGAATGTATTTAGTTTGATGAAGGATAACGGACCCGTCATCGTCGTCCCAGTCGAGGCCCATCCCCATGAGCCAGGTGCAAAGGCCAGCGTCGGTGCAGTCGAACTCGGCCAGCAAACGAGTCTTGAATGCCGGGTACCACGCGGGATCCGCGGCCTCGAGGATGATGATGTCATCAACGTAGATTGCAACAGCTGCGAAGTCCCCGTCGGTGCCAACGAGTTGTACATACACACACCCATCCGATGTGCGCTGTCGAAAGTTATTGCGCTTGAGATAGTTGTCGAGCTCTGTGAACCAAAGGCCGGGTGACTGGCGGAGGCCGTAGAGAGCGCGGAGGAGTCGACCCACCATAGGTTCGCCACTCTCAGGAAATTCCTCCATGCCGCGGGGAAGTTTTATGTAAATTTCCTCAGTGACCTTGGCATTGAGAAACGCAGTGGTGACGTCCATGTTGTAGATGCGACGACGAAGGTAAACAGCCAGGGCGAGCAGTATGCGGATGGAGACAAAAGAGACCACGGGCGCATACAGCTTGGTGCTGTCAAAGTCGATGCCGGGGCGTTGGTGGTTGCCCAAAACTACGAAACGAGCCTTGCGCTTGTCAACATACCCATTCTTTAAGAATTGAGTCCGAAAGGCATACCGGGTGCCGAGCGCCTTATGCCCAGCGGGGAGTGGACACACTTTCCACGTCTGGTTAGCGAGAAGGGCAGTATTTTCTGCCGCAACGGCAGCCTGCCACTCCGCAGCGTAGGGGGAGCGCATGGCTTCGTCATAAGTGAGCGGGTCAGGAGGTAGATCTCCACCAGGGGAATGGCGAGGTGCTGAGGCTGCAAGGCAAAAGCCGGAGGTAGGAGCTGGAGAACGGGGGTGAAATTCCCGGCCCGCGGTGTCAGGTCGAGGTATCGCGCACGCCAAGAGGGCGGTTGGCACACCGGCGTCGCACGGGATGTCGTGCTGAGAGAGGGTGGAGGGAAGCGAAACTGAGTCCACGACTGCAGCCGGGGCAGCCGGGCATGAGGACTTGGTGGTCCCATAGTAGACGTAGGAATCATCGGTGGTGCTGGAGCGGATACGAGTGCTGCAACGCAGTGGCGGGGAAGATGGCAGTGGTGGCAGCTGGCGGACGTCCACGGCAGCGTTGTCGGCGCCGTCGCTAGAGGAAGAATCAGCCACAGCGTGGGGGCTGACGTTGGGCGGGGTAGTGGGAGGCAGGGAAGAACCACGTTGCAGGGGCGACGTGGGGGTCTCCGCAGAGAGGAGAGTTGACGAAGGTGAGGCCAGTGAGGAGGGCAGCTGGGGAAGAACCGGCTGCGGTGCGGGGGTATGGTCGTCGTTGTCCACGGAGCGGGGAGGTGGAGAGGCAGGCGATAGTGGAGAGTCCACAGATGGGTGCATGATGCCGGTGGAAATGTATGTGGGGGGTTGCGCATGGTCATCGTCGTCATCGACAGAGAGCGCTGGCGACTAAGGGTATAGCGTCGCCGCCTCACTTGGTGACTCCAACAAGGGCTCGCTGGAAAAGGACTGGGAACCGAATGGAAAGGTGTGGCCCTGCCTCCAGCCACCGCAGAACACCGACTGAGGACGAAAGGCATAACTCCCTGCCGTTGCGACTAGTTTAGGGAGGTGATGTTGGTCAGGGCGAATGCATGTCCATTCGGGCGACAGGCCGTGCGATGACAGCACCGACGCCAGCGGCGGAGCCGAGTGACGTTGAGTGGCGTAGTGGTCCATGAGAGAGCTATAAGGAGCGGCGTTGGTCCACAGGAGTGTACGCCGGGCAGCCGACGAACCGCAGTCCAACGCGTTCACGATGAGGGGCTCGCCAAGAGAGAGGATAAGCTCTGGACACTTCAGCGCTCCCGGCGCATTTTCTATTAAGTAAGAAACTGAGGCAGGCTGCGCATCCGCCAGATGCCGTACAATGCGAATGACGGCTGCCATGACGCCGCTGCGCATATCCTCCCACCCGCGACCGGAGCCAGCACTAGACCAGGGCTCACAGCAGGGCCCCGCAGCAACCAGGGTGACTGGAGGCATGGCCGCAAGCACATCCTCAGTGATTAAGGTCACGTCTTGCGGCGTGGAGGAGAACGCCTCCTGAAAGGCGTCCTCGTGGAGCTGGGTCGGGTACTCGGCAGACATCATCCGAAGGCGGTCCGCAGCCCAACGTCTCCGCACGGGACTAATTTCGCAAAGTGTCACCCTAGTGACCGCAAAGCCTGCCGTCAGCATGCCGTCGAGCAGAGAGAGCGTCCCACCGCAGCACAGCCCGAAGAAATGGTTGATGATGAGAGCATGAGGAAGAGGCACCAGGCCCACCGTCTGAAGGGACGGAAGCTCCAGGGCGGACGCGGGGGGTGCAGCAACAGTTGTGAAAACCAATGCGGATGGCGCGCACATGTCCATGGGTGCGGTGCAGCCAGTCGGAGTCGCAGGGCCCGTGACTGGTGAGTGATGCTCAGTGGCTGGTCGCTCCAACGGTAGTGATACGCCGTCAAGGGCATGTGTGCAAAGTGAGGAATGGGCACGTGGGCGGAGTGGACCAGCGGCAGATGGGGCATTAGCGTAGAGAGAGTAGCTACGCCCACAATTTGTGTAATCGATGAGGGGTGAGGCCGATCCACGTAGGGCACATGTGTCGTGCTGACCGCCGCGCACAGCCACACCAACGCCGCCACTCCGCGCGGCCGTGGTGTCATTGAGGTAACCACAGTCGCCGCAGTCAGTGTAGGTGGCGCACTCAGCGCCCTCTCCGCCAGCACACGTTCCATCCATTATGTCGAGCAGCTCATCGAATCCGTCACAGCCAGCCGAGACGGAGTAACTGCGCTGTCCTTGCGGGAGCTCAGTAGGTGCAGTCTCGACGACGGTGGGGGAGGGCACATTGAATCCGTCGCAGACGGGAAGGGAGAGCGGAAAAGCGGGGGCGTGAGCCATGCATACGAAACCGTCCCCAGGCAACTCCACGATGGGAGGGACGCTGGCGCTAGCGCCAGTGGGCCGCCCGCCAGGGAACACAGGCGGCTGGGACTTGACAGGGTTCGGGCGTGCTCCCGCTGGAGTGCGAAGGCCGCCGCTGGCAAGCCACGCAGGTTTCTCCGCCGGCGGGGAATCAAGGAGCCTGCAGCCGTTGACGTGCCGTGTTTGCCAGCAATACGGTGCTGTGTGACGGGAACGACCACAGCGACTGCATTCACGGTCGGGGCAGGACTGGGTAGGGAGCGACGCCGACATTGCCACTGGTGGTGGGGTGACGGGAGCAGGAGCGCGAGGAATAAGGTCAACGTGCGGTGACAACGACGGACGCCTGGCGGCCTCACGAAGAGCCTTGATCATGACCTTGCCGCGAAGCGCTGCGTAGTCGCAGTGGATGCCGTCTGCCCGTAGCTCCTCCAAGTCGTCCCGCAGTTTCTCATAGCGCTCGTGGATACCGGGAACAAAATATAGATCCATGAAGTCGTCGTCCGTAAGCTCCGCCTCCAGGGTTGTGCGCAAGGTACGGCGCGCAGTCTCCATGCGATAAAGGTAGGCGCCTAAGTCTTCATGCGCGAGTTGACCGCGTCGCAGGCCGTCCAGTACCGTTTTTACGTGCCTATGCTTGTGCTGCTGAAACATGTTTAGCACCGCTCCCCATGCAGCCGCGCCATGATGGTTGTCGATAGCGAGGACATCGTTGTCAAGAGGGGTGCAATAATTGACCTCCGCAGTTGCAAGAGGATTTTGTTGAACGGCTGCCTCCACGCACTCGAAGAGAAGATTTTGACGCAGGTAGCCACTGCCCCCGGCCAGGGCCTCAGCGAGGCCGTTTCTGGCAGCCCATGATGTAAAGGACTTGCGCCATGTGATAAAATCTTCAATGCTTGCCCGGTCCGCAAGTTTGGGGGCGCGCTGTGGCTCGACACGTTGCATGGTGCTCTCCTCAAGAAGGACAGCGGGGGATGCGCCGGAGGTTGCCGATGTCATGTTTATGGGGGGAAATAAAATATATATTAAGTTGAAAGGCGTCCGGTTTAAGAGGGTTGATGGCTGAAAGGGTTGAAAGGTTGAAAGTCGTCCTGCCAGTGGCAGTAAATGTGATGACCGGAAGAGTTTGGTGGTGATGTTGCAGGATTATATGTTTTTCAGCAAGCTGAGATGATGTCGACCACAAGCTTGTAGAGGATGAGCAAGGAGAAAGCCAAAGGCGTTGAGGCCGAGGCAGACACGAAGTGGCAGGAAGTAGAGACGACGTCTGAAGACGTTGTCGACACGAGGGTGTTGAAGCAGGTGTCCAAAATATATGAAAGGGGAAAGGAAAGTCGATCAGTTTCGAGCTGTTTTTCAGGTCGGCGCGCTTGTTGGCAAGCAGCTGGAGCGGCCGAGGTAGTGCAAAAAGAAAGGCAAAGGAAGTCGGTGGAATTCACTCGATGCTGTCGAGGAAGTCTACCAAGTGAGAGGGCCCATAGCCTGACAAAGGGATGGCTCAGGAACTGGAAGCAGAGAAGGAAGGAATGATTACAGTTCCGGAATTCCGGGCTATATATATGTATGTTCGTGCGGCTGAACGGTCACACCTCGGTCAGCCTCGCACGCACTCTTGATGGATACGGGTAGTTAGCCGGTATCTCTAGGGTCTCTAAGTGAAACTACTAGAACTGCTAAGCGTTGCCCTTGTATAGGGGAGGGGAACCGCCGGGTCGCCGAACGGTCACCTGACATGGTGACGATGGTGATTTAACTGTCGGGTGTAGGGTTTGACAAAGCAGGGCTAGCCAGGGTCTGACTATCCAACAACCAGTGCCACGTACAGGGTAGCTGTATTTCATGCTGCAGTTGTATTTCATCCAGCTCACCGTCAATCAGGCGATTCTGCCGTCACTGCGAGCATAGCGCGCGCCCGAAGGCCTCCGACTCGTAATTTATTAGCCGTATCGTCGACTAGCACCGCTGCTATAATTCCGCGCCTTGTCCTGGCTCGGCGTGCAGAGCTCGAGGTGTGCGCGGGTGACGACGTGTACGTGGTCGACACGAAGGAGTTCGACAACGACGACGTTTTGGCAATGCTCCCGGACTCGGCGCTGATGCAGCCACCGTCAGGGGGTGGCGGCCGCGGCGTGGAGCACGCACGGCTTCACGAACACCGCCCTGGCGCCCTTGCGGCCGGCGGCCAATTTTCAGCGGGCAATGCCGCGCGATCCTAGCTAGCGCCGAGATGTCGCACTCGGCGGTGTGCATCTTTCCGGTGTCGGCATTTCTTCGCTGTCACATTGCCGACGGAGAGGCGAAAGGGAGAAGTCGTCCCTGCGCGGCCCCGCGATTACATGAAAATGCCAGCAATACCCCCGGCAATGCTCACAAGCACCAACTGCTGGAAGTGGATTCTGCCGGCAAGGGTGATACCGCCATTATTCGCGGTACCCACCCACACGCACAGTCGCTTACGAGTGATTTATTCATGACGTTCCTACGGTACCCGCCCACGGGTAGTAAACGCAGCCCCGGTAAGCAAGTTAACCTGTCAGGCTGGGAGGAGGTCAACTACAGACGAATCAGAATTCCAGTTGAATTGCAAAAGACATTCTTCTGGCTTGCATGCAGCCCCAGTTTGAGGCGAAAAGTGAGGGCTCTGATGGTGCGCCGGCATTGATCGGTGATCCCTAGAGTTTCAATAGATAAACAAGTAGTCATAGTAAGCTGATGTTGACGTGTTTGTTCCAGACAGTCTTCAACGAACATAAGGCCATGCGGGGTGGGCCACCTGGAAATAAACACAAACAGCGTAATCTTAGGGGAATGGGGTGAGATTCCTGTACAATGTGACTTTGCGTCTCTTCACCGCCCCCCACTTTGATACCGCGCTTTGCGGACGGTCGCCATCGTTTCCCATGTGCAATTGCGGCCATTGGCCTTGATGGGCTGTCATGAAACACGCACACACACACACACACACACACACACACACACACACACACACACACACACACAGTGCCAAATACTGTCCGGTCGCATGCACGCACTGGATCTTTGCCGGTGCCAGTCTTTGCCGCCGCGCTCGCATTGTTGCGCGCGTGCTTGTGGCCGCCCTTCCGCATGCTATTCTGGCAGTATGCGCCGCAGTAGTAAGCTGGGCAGCAACGACAGAGGTAGTTTGTCATCGTGGCATGGGGGGTAGCCATCGACTCACTTCTGCATGCTATCGCATGCGCGGTGGGTGTCAGCATCACAATGAATTGCAGGTGCTGCCAGGAGTTTGCCGTCCTTTCATTGCCTGGGAACTTCAAACTCAACAATGCCGCTCCAACGTGCTACTCTCCCCCGCCCAACGTGTTGGGCCCGATGCTGCGCACCTTCACCACCAGCACGATGCCGCCGCCCTCCTTCCTTTTTTTTTGTTCTGGCACACTGACAATGAGTATGATACCCTTGTTGGCTGCGCGATACTCGGCTTGCGTTGCCACGGCATGGCTCCTGACGCTGACTGTACATCATGGTCTGACACCGCATGGCATGGTCACCCTGCAGCTGTTCCCCGTCAGCCAGTCCGCAACCAATTGGCGCTCTTCCCCGGGACAAAGATCAAAGCGGGAGCAAGCGGATATAAGATCCCCATCGTCGCTGGAAAGTGTGGAGGCAGACGTGGTGTCCTTCGAGGGGGGCATTGCGTGGTTGACTTGTGACAATGATTCTGATGATGCCGAGGATAAATATGAGGATGGTGACGGAAGTTGTGCATCTGGGACCAGATTTGTCTCGTGATTTCCCTACCACATTTCTTGCCACCCACAAGCACTGCCCCGTTGGGTGCTGTCGTCCCTTCTCACCTTCGCCTTGCACACAGTGCAATACAAACCCCCTCTGCAGCAAGGAGTACACGCCGTGTATCACAGCGGTGGACCCCAAGTGGCCGGCGGAGCTATGCCGCATGTTCCCCAGCATCACGGTTCTCCCGCCCCGACCAGTGCCCTTCTCCCCTGTTTTCTTCCGATGACTGAATGCACCCTGGGGGGACCGCGGGGAAACTCTTGTTGCTGATGGAAGAAGCCCCGAAGATGAATTGCTGCCAGTGCATTTAGCGGTTATACTCTATCTACGAAGTGTCATTGCCGGTTCTCAGAAATGACCACACTCCCTGTGGGCTTACTACCAAAGTTTAATCAGTGGTAATACTCACATGGCCAGCAGCCAGCATTTCATCGACAATTCATCCACAAACTCAGAATGATCATGGGCAATCTAAAATTTGGGAAACCCAGGTGGGGCATGGGGTGCAGGCTTCAAGTGTAGGGATAGGCCATTTTCAATCCATTTCAGCACCAAAGATTTGGGCCGGCGAATAGAACGCCAGAAGGCAAGCGACCACTTCAGAGTGCCAGCTTCAATTAGGGAAGTGCACAGATCCATCTCAAAGCTGTCTTCAGGCTCACGTGTGATTTCCGTCTGAAGAGGAAATCAAACACATTAATGAAGGAAGTTTATGTCTGATTTCCTCTTTGGTTTTTTTGGCCCGCTGTATTTCTATGTGAGCGCCCAGCACACGTGTTAGCTTCATTGTCGTCCGCAGCTCTTTATACAACCAAAATTAAATTAAACGAATAGACATACATCCATACGTACATACAAATCAATACATACATTTGTTTATTGATGTGATTTAAATAAGCCCATTCTCCACCAGGACGTGGGGCGAAGCCTCGGCTGCCCCCCCGGCCTCCGATCCCCGCTCGCTCGCAGGTAGGGAAAAGTGCGCGGCTGAACCAGCGGAAGAAGGGGGCGCGGCACAAGGGGGCGATGCAAGGCGGGATGCAGGCGGCGGCATTGCTGAAGGTCGAGATGGCGGAGAAGAAAGCCGCCAAGGAGCGCGCCGCCAGTGCCACGCCGGGCAGCCAGCCCCCCTCTCCTGCGCACGCCCGGCCGGCGCTTTGGGCTGTGAGCTTCCCACCGATTGGGCGAGGGGGGCGGTTGGTGCAGCTGCCTATCACCTGGTTGACAACATGGCTAGGGGGAAGTGGCGTGTGCCGTGGGGGGGGGGGGGGGGGGGTAGCTGTACCTCGCCCGATGTTGTGCATTGAGAGATTGGGGCTATATTGAACAGCAAAAGAACGAAGACCAAACAGCGAGAATTTGCCTTTGACCATTCTTGGTGAAGAAAACACAAAACAACATGGCTGGGAATGCAATGGATGACACTCGCCGCCAGACAGATGCCATTGGCGCGTCGCGACATGGCGCCGTCGGTGCTAGTTGTGCAATACCTAGCCCTGGTCCTAGACGAAGGTGTCTGCCTCATGGGGGGTGATAGGAGGGAGGGGGGGTCGCACTCCAGGAACCTCAAGCAGATGTTTCGTACTGCGTGTTGATTCGGTGAGTACGTACGCAGCGTGTTTCAAATAGGCGGGCGTCGACCTATCCTTACAGTCAGCCAGTCAGTCAGTCATTACACACTGCGCCCGCCTATTCTTTTCGCCCTATGTCCAGAAATGATCATGGACGACGCGCGTGAAAGCAGAATGAAATCTCGGGGAAATTCTGGAACAATACTATGCTGTACCAGCATGTCATGGTGCTGCCGAACATTGATACGACCATGAACTAGCAGTATTACTACTTTAGCTTCTGTTTGTCGGTGAAGTTGTGATGCATGCCGAGCAATTTATCCCACGCAGCAAGGTTTACCGTTTACGTCGCCATTGCCCTTTAGCTCTCCTGGATGCAGCCGATAAACCTCTGCAGCAGGGCTTTGAGATTCTTACACTTGTACACAAAGTTTATTCATTATCCCTGGTTCCTCCAACAATATGAGGGGATGCGGGCCGCTTTTAGGCGGCTTGCTGTGTTGAGTTTCAAATTCTGGGGAACTGCCCTTTTGTAATTCACACCAACAATATGAGGGGGGGTGAACCGAGGAGCTCTGACAGAAGGGCTCTCTCTGCCCCATGGCTCAGGTATCGACCGGCATGTCGGCATGCCGTCGTCTTCCCAGCCAAAGCAGATGCATCTGCCCCACCTGCTCAGCTGCTATAGGCCAACAGTGGGGGGCTAAGCGAGCAGGGGGCGGGCGCAAGCAACCCCAGCGCGGGTTGCGGTTACAATCTAGTCGTACTCGGGCTGGCGGTAGGATAGCGGCCTGGAGTCAGATAGTGGGGTCTGACTACGCTCGCAGCGACTGTCGTCACCGGCCTGCTGTAGCTTCTCGCCGTCTGGCCGCCTCGCGTCGTCGTCTCGCAGGTAGCTCAACGATCGCGACAAAGGATTGCGTGGCCGCCCATTTTAACATTTTTCCGGTGGTCCTTTCAACTACAGGTGCAACGTAGTCCACAGCCACCCGACCGCTAATCGACCGGGCTGGTCGATTGCTCGTCCATCGACAGAATCAGGGGGGGGGGGGGGGGGGGGGGGGGGGGGGGCGCCTGGTGTTGGGACGTGGCGGTCACTGGCGTCTACCGCAACGCCATCGCCGCCCAGGCCGCCTCTCAGCCGGGCTACGCAGCGCGCCAACTCGAACGCTCCAAGTTCTCTCTCGACGCCAAGTCCGCGCGCCCAATGTAGCGCCGCCACCGTTTCGTGCCGTGCGTTATGTAGGAGGGCGAGCGGTTGGTGAGCACTTCTTGGCTCTGCTCCGCGAGTTGGCTGAACGCGGCGTATCGTCAGGCCGATTACGCTCGCCCCCGTCCTGGAACCTGCGCCCGGCTGCTGTAGGCTTTTTGGTTATTACAGGGAGAGCGTCAAGAGCATGCACGGAAAGTACTGGGGAAGGAAAAAGCCTACTACATCTTCAAAGCAGAACCCGGCTGCTGTCGTCGCTTTCTGGGTACGCCGCTGGACGGCCGGACTGTCCATCGCCCTGCACGTGTTCTTGGCGAAGTACCTCCGAGAGAACACCGCCGGCCCTTCGTCACTCGGCGGACGCCACGCGCGCTCCGCCGACCCCGGTACCTGTACTTACCGTCTGCAGAGCTTTGCCCCCGGGGGCTCGCCCCCCCGCCTGCCGGCCGTAGTAGTACTTTGCCTCCCCCCGACTCCAACCCATCCACAGCATGCACAGTGGCTGCCGCGGTGAATAAACACGAGAACCGGGTCCAATACGCGGAGAATGCGGAACGATACAATGCCTGTAACGGATTTTCCGGAGGGCAAACAGCAGCCACGCACGGCGGCGCATCAGCAGCTACTGCGTTAGGGCTTAGCGACTACGCGCTGTGCTGAGCTCTGCTTCAGCGCCGGCGGCGGCGTTCATCACCGACTGTAAACTTTCTTCACCAGCCGTCGTCAGCGGTCCCCCCCCCCCCCCCCCCCCCACCCACCCTGGCGCAACACGCGCTGTGTCTCACCCGAGCGAGCAAGCAAACCCGCCGGGGCGGCAGGGCTGCCCGGCGAGTCCGGCGAGGGTGGGGACGGCGACCCTGAGCCTGGGGCCTAACTGAGGAGGGCCGATATCAGCGGGGGCTAACAGGGGTAGACAGGCGACAGCGGCTGTTACTGCGGCTGCTGTTGCGGCCTGAGGCCTGCTTTCTCGCGTCGTCGCCAGCCAGCGTAACGACATCAGTGCAGATTGATATGGCGGCCGCTTTGGGCGAGGTCGGGGGTGGCGCGGTGGTGGTGGCGACAGAGGCGGTAGTGCGCGGCCACACCAGTGATGTCATCTCCGTGTCGTGGAGCCCGGACGGCAGGCGGATGGCCACCAGTAGCGGTGACAATACGGCGAGCGAGGGTGTGGGCGGCGGCGCCCGGAGGACGGGGCGGCTGGCGGTGTGTCGCCACGCTGGAGGGGCACACTGAAGATGTCTTCTCCGCGGTGTGGAGCCCGGACGGCAGGCGGCTGGCCACCTGCAGCGATGACTGTACGGCGAGGGTGTGGGAAGCGGCGCCCCGAGGAGGGGGCGGCTGGCGGTGTGTGGCCACACTGGAGGAGCATATCGGCCATGTCTGGTTCGTGGCGTGGAGCCCGGATGGCATCCGGCTGGCCACCGGCAGCGTTGACAAGACGGTCAAGGTGTGGGAGGCGGCGCCCGGAGGAGGGGGCGGCTGGCGATGTGTGGCCACGCTGGAGGGTAACACTGACAGTGTCCTCTCCGTGGCGTGGAGCCCAGACGGCACCCGGCTGGCCACCGCCAGCTGGGATAAGACGGCGAGGGTGTGGGAGGCGGCGCCCGGAGGAGGGGGCGGCTGGCGGTGTGTGGCCACGCTGGAGGGGCACACTAACTCTGTCCTCTCCGTGGCGTGGAGCCCGGACGGCAGGCGGCTGGCCACCGGCAGCATGGGACAAGACGGCGAGGGTGTGGGAGGCGGCGCCCGGAGGAGGGGGCGGCTGGCGGTGTGTGGCCACGCTGGAGGGGCACACTGAGTGTGTCCGCTCCGTGCGTGGCGTGCAGCCCGGACGGCAGCCGGCTGGCCACCGGCAGCGATGACGGGACGGCGAGGGTGTGGGAGGCGAGCAATTATAATATTTTGAATATTTTTAATTTTTATTTTGGGTATTCAATCTTTTTAGTCCAAACTTTTCCCTGTCTTTTCAATTTTTTTGTACTAACCCGTCTAACGGCTTCAATAGTTCGAGCTGAAAGTCTCCAACATTCACAAGATTTTATTCCGAATCTACCAAAACCAAGCTTAGAAAGGTTTTGCTTGATCTTGGTAGTTCGTCCTTTTTGATATTTTCTATATTTTGTTCTTTTTGGACTTAACATTTTTTAATTTTTTTTATTTATAAGAAAAATTTATATTTTAAAGAATATTTGGAAGTATTTTTGTTGGATATCTAGCAAAAGATATGATGGTAGGTATGGGTACTGATTTCTGGGGAAATGCTATTGTTCAACATCCACAATATAGTTGTATTTCGGAATTTATTCCACAATTACACAGAAACCTTCCAGTAATTTTAACTTTATCTGGAGCATTGACAATGTAATTGAACATGCATGCGTTTAGGTCTGTCAATGCTAGATTCGTATCCTATGGTCAAGTGAAAACTAATTCAGGGTTTAGGCCTCGTGAAGACAGCCACTAGATAAACGAAACCAACAAACAATATTGCATTTGTTTATAAATACATTTTTTTTTTCATTCTCTATCATCTACTTTATATTTTTTAAAGTAGTTTGGCGTATTAGTCGTTGAGGATCCTGGTGGCGCCTGGAGGAGGGGGCGGCTGGCGGTGTGTGGCCACATTGGAGGGGCACACTGGCGATGTCTGGTCCATGGCGTGGAGCCCGGACGGCAGCCGGCTGGCCACCTGCAGCCAGGAAAAGACGGCGAGGGTGTGGGAGGCGGCGCCCGGAGGAGGGGGCGCCTGTACTCTAGGTCGCGACATGTATGGGGATATGTTCTAAACTAGTTTATGTGGTTTCTCTACCTGCACGAGATAGCCCTGGCGCGGCGCCCGTAGCGCGTGTGTGCGCGCGCACGATTGCGGGGGCCGGTCAGAGCCACCACCTGCCTTCACGGCGGACCGACCGGTCACTCTCCTTTGCTGTGGCACGCTCCATCGAGCGCACCACAGCAAAGTCGCGGCAATTTTGCCGCGCAGGGTGCCGGTCTTCCGCCATCGTACCATGTACGGTGAGCGACGCCTTTCGGGCCCCCCCCTGGGAGAAACCCGTTAGGGTTTGTGTGGTTAATGTGCGCGCGCCGCTTGCGACGTGCTAACTACTACCCGCGAACGAGCTGCTGATTACTCGCCCAACGCGAGGAGAGGACGAAGCTGCAGCGCTTCCCCATTCAGTGGAACAAGGTCCAAGACCTTCGACCAGTGTCGACCAACAGTAACCCCTGGTTGCCCCTTCCCTTGTGGGGATGGCTCGATCCGTACTGGCCCCTACTCGGCGTAGGTGTCGCGATGCGCTCCGATTAGGGCGTATGCCGACGCACGCCCGCCGTCTAGTACAGATTCGAGTACAAAGTAACAGTACACTGCCAATGGCCAAGCCAGCGCCCAGTGGCACATGGCTACTCCCACGCCGCGGCACTCCTACTGTGCCGCGCACCGTGGACCCTGACGCCGACGCGGAGAGGGCCAGCAGAGCGACAGGGTGCTCTGCTCGCCCCCCTCGCGACATCCATCGCGCCAATTCCTGTACTCCCGACTCCCCCTTTATGAGACATCGCGTCCGTCGTAATCTCGGCAACTGGCAAGCCGCTGGCGCAAATCGCAGTGTTCTCAACTGGATATCCCGAGGTGTACGCGTTCCTTTCTTGGACGGGCTTGCCCCACCTTCTTTTCACCAGGGGGTGTCAATGGGGGATTCTACTCCTGCTCAACTGGAGTTTATGGACGGTGAATTGGCTCGCTTCTTGGCCGTTGGGGCATGGGAGCGAGGCTACTGCGCAAAATGGGTGTCCCGGCTGTTCCTGGTTCCTAAGCATGGAACAAACAAATGGAGGTTCATCATTGACCTTCGCCCCCTGAACCGCTATTGTGAGACGCGCGATCTTTCGTTTGAGACGCTTTCGCATTTACGCAACCTGGCGCGCCCTGGGGACTACATGTTGCAGATGGACCTGCATTACGGGTTTTACGCGGTTGGAATCGCCCCTGAGGACAGGGATTTTTTCACTGTCGATTACCGCGGCACTCTGTACCGACTGGCTGGCCTTCCCATGGGCTGGTCTCTGTCCCCCTATTACTTCTGCCAATTCACCAACGTCCTCACTAGGGCATTGCGTCGTAACCCGGCTGAAGCAGACGGCACACCTATTCCCCGGCGACGATTTGGCCTGCGCATGTTGCCCTACATGGACGATTTCCTGTTTCTAGCTCGGACTCAAGCTGAGGCCATTTGGCAACGTGACTACATCGAACGCCACCTCTCGGGCTTTGGTCTGCTGCGCAACCCCAACAAGGGTGTGTGGGAGCCCACCCAGAAGCTCGTGCACCTGGGGTTAGAAATTGACACATCGGGGTCACCTACTCTTCGTGCACCCGCTGAGAAACTCGCAAGCATTGCTCGCGCGGCCAAACGCCTAATCCAACGAGCAAAACGCGATCGTCGGTGGTTGCCAGCTCGCGAGTTGGCCGCTCTCGCGGGCAAATGCCAGTTTCTCTACTTGGCCATTGCCCCTGCCCGTTTCTACCTTCGTGAGCTGCATGATGTGCTCAAGACGCGCGACTCTTGGTCCGGCCGCGTCAAGCTTACCCGCATGCTCGAACGCGATCTGCAATGGTGGGTGGGTGTGCCCACCCAACACAACGGCCGTCCCATTAACCCCCCGTCGACACGGATACCTACACGTCGACAGTTCGTCGTACGGCTGGGGTGCCGTTTTGAACGAGCACCATGAAGCTCGGGGTTTTTGGTACGACGATGACCGCAATGCGCACATTACCCTGAAAGAGCTCAAAGCCGTCCGCTTGGCTATTGAGTCCTTCCTCCCCATGCTCCAAAACCGCCACATCCGCTTGCACGAGGATAACCAAGCAGTTGTCGGCGTCCTCACTAACCTCACCTCTCGCTCTCCACGCCTCATGGCTGAGCTACGCAAAACGTGGTACCTCATGGACACGCACGGCATCACCCTTTCCGTGCGCTACATCCGTTCTGCGGCGAATATCTGGGCTGACCGCCTTAGTCGCGAAGTTGATTGCGACGACTGGCAGTTCAACCCTCGTTGATTCGCCTCGCTCAATGCTACATGGGGCGCCTGCACCATCGACCGCTTCGCGACTTCTGAAAACGCCCTCCTGCCCCGCTACAACGCCCGCTGGCGTGACCCGCGGTGCGAGGCCGTCGACGCCCTGCGCCTCTCCGACGCTGCATGGCGTTGCGAACGTAACTGGTGTAACCCTCCGTGGAACCTCATCGGCGATCTAGTCTCCAAACTTGAGTCCAGCGGTGCCCCAGCCATCGTCAGTGTTCCCTACTGGCCTGACAAAGCTTGGTACCAACTCCTCTCGGAGATGTGCTCCGACATGCGCTCTTGGAAGCCGCGCCACGACCTCTTCATTCCTGGCCGTACCGGCGACCGCCTTCCTGTGGGCGCACCCCGCTGGCCTGTCGTCGCCTTCAACATTCCCGCCCGTGACCCCCGCCCGTGGCCTGCTGCGCCCGGCATTTTCTAGTCGGCAAACCAGACGATCCTTGTGAAATGTTCTAAACTAGTTTATGTGGTTTGATTCTCTACCTGTACGAGATAGCCCTGGCGCGGCGCCCGTAGCGCGTGTGTGCGCGCGCACGATTGCGGGGGCCGGTCAAGGCCACCACCTGCCTTCACGGCGGACCGACCGGTCACTCTCGTTTGCTGTGGCACGCTCCATCGAGCGCACCACAGCCCGCCCAACCCTCCCTGGCTGTGGGATTGTATGCCTGCAAATTCCTGAATATCACAACCTGTAACCAGACCTGGCATTTTTCGGCAAACCAGACGATCCTTGTGAAACCCTGTAATACAGCATCAGCGGCCGCGGCGCGGTGCATGAACACGAGATCCCATCAAATATGCGGAACATGCGGAATGATACAATACCTATCACGGATTATTCCACGATTGTCCGGAATGCGAACAGCAGCCATGGCGCCATGACGGCGCAGCAGCTACCTGTATTAAATGTAGGCTCTTTCCTCCCAGTACTTTGCGTGCATTCTCTGGACGCTCTCCCTGTAACCAAAAAGTAAAAGCTACCTGTAGTAGTCGCGTTAGGGCTTTGCCACGCGCTGTGCTCAGCACTGCTTCAGCGCCGGCGGCGGCGTCCATCACCAACTCCTCTGTAAACGGACTTCGCCAGCCTTCGTCGGCGGTGGCTTTCCCCTGGACGCACCCCCCGCGGCGTGACACGCGCTGTGTCTCACTTGAGCGGGCAAGAAAACCCGCCAGGGCGGTAGGCTGCCTGGCGAGTCCGGCGAGGGTGGGACGGCGACCCAGAGCCTGGGGCCTGACTGAGGAGGGCCGATATCAGCGTGGGCTAACAGGGGTAAACAGGCGACAGCGGCTGTTGCTGCGGCTGCTGCTGCGGCCTGAGGCCTGCTGCCCCGTGCCGTCGCCAGCCAGCGTAAAGATATCAGTGCAGATTGATATGGCGGCCGCTTTGGGCGAGGTCGGGGGTGGCGCGGTGGTGGTGGCGGCAGAGGTGGTAGTGCGCGGCCACACTAGCTCTGTCCACTCTGTGGCGTGGAGCCCGGACGGCAGCCGGCTGGCCACCTGCAGCAGTGACAACACGGTGAAGGTGTGGGAGGCGGCGCCCGGAGGAGCACACTGGCGGTGTGTGGCCACGCTGGGGGGGCACATCAGCTATGTCCTCTCCGTGGCGTGGAGCCCGGACGGCAGCCGGCTGGCCACCGGCAGCAGGGACAAGACGGCGAGAGTGTGGGAGGCGGCGCTCGGAGGAGGGGGCGGCTGGAGGTGTGTGGCCACGCTGGAGGGGCACACTGACCTTGTCTTCTCCGTGGCGTGGAGCCCGGACGGCAGCCGGCTGGCCACCGGCAGCGTTGACAAGACGGCGAGGGTGTGGGAGGCGGCGCCCGGAGGAGGGGGAGGCTGGCGGTGTGTGGCCACGCTGGAGGGGCACACTGGCGACGTCACCTCCGTGGCGTGGAGCCCGGACGGCAGGCGGCTGGCCACCGGCAGCTGGGACAAGACGGCGAGGGTGTGGGAGGCGGCGCCTGAAGGAGGGGGCGGCTGGCGGTGTGTGGCCACGCTGCAGGGGCACATTAACTTTGTTTTCTCCGTGGCGTGGAGCCCGGACGGCAGCCGGCTGGCCACCTGCAGCCAGGACAAGACGGCGAGGGTGTGGGAGGCGGCGCCCGGAGGAGGGGGCGGCTGGCGGTGTGTGGCCACGCTGGAGGGGCACACTGAGTGTGTCCGCTCCGTGGCGTGGAGCCCGGACGGCAGGCGGCTGGCCACCGGCAGCTGGGACGAGACGGCAAGGGTGTGGGAGGCGGCGCCCGGAGGAGGGTGCGGCTGGCGATGTGTGGCCACGCTGGAGGGGCACACTGGCGCTGTCCTCTCCGTGGCGTGGAGCCCGGCCGGCAGCCGGCTGGCCACCGGCAGCTGGGACAGCACGGCGAGGGTGTGGCGCCCGCTCGCCCCAGTCCGGAGAGTAGCTCCGCCCCAGCCGGCCGCTCCGCATGGTGCGACCCCTCCCAGGACGGGGAATTCCCGACATCATTCCTGCCTCTGAGCTGCAACCCCCCTCCCGCTCTTTTGCCCCCCCTCCTTACACTTTCATACACACCCAGGGTGTTTGATTTGGCTGACGGATCCCAATAACAATGAGTTTCAAATTTTGTTTTGAATCAATCGATGTCATATTCGTGGTACGTTTGTAGTATATTTCAGTTTTTGTTTTTCATCACGATTTTTACTCAAATATGCATATCAGGCGGAACTACACAGTTTATATCACAGAATAAAACCCGGAATATCCGTATAAGGCAACCGACGAAATTTAGACGAATTTTGTTCTGAATCTGTATATTCCGCTCTGTATTCTGATATATTCTGATATATTTCCGGATAAACTTGGGTCATTCTTCATCATGAGAAAATTTAAAGCAAATCACATAACGCATGCTCAAAGTACGGATTGTATATACATTGTGATCTTTTTGTGTTTGGGAAAGGCCATACCAGGCGGGGTCTATGAAATACTTCACTCCTGCATTTATATACCTGATCCCCCCCCCCCTTTTCCTCATTGAATGACTCCCTCCCCTTTCTGCGCTGCTCTATCCACCGGTGGCTGCGGCTGACTCCCCATTCCCGCGGCCGCCCGCCCCCTCAATGCCACCCGGCAGCCGCCAACCTGCGCCACATCACCCCCACACAGCTGGACGCTGCGCTGGGCGGCGCGCGGCAGGTGCTCGGCAGCGGCGGCTTTGGCACCGTGTACCGCGGCACGCTGGACGGCGCGCCGGTGGCCATCAAGCTGCTGGACCCGGGGGGGCTGCAGGCGCGCGAGGAGTACCTCGCGGAGGCGCAGACGCTGGCCCGCCTGCGGCACCGCCACATTGTCAACATCTACGCGGCGTGCGAGGAGCGGCTGGCGGTGGTGATGGAGCTGATGGAGGGTGAGGCAGGGCCATACCTGGGCAGCGCTGCAGTTAGCCAAGCAGAATGATGGCGTAATGGTGGTGGTGATGGTGGGGGGGGGCTCTGCACTTTGCAATCTGCGAATGTATGGAGAACATGCCAATCAATATGGCACGAGGTGCATGGGGTAGAGGGGCAGGAACATGTTGGTCATGAAGTGTGGGCTTAGTCATTATTATTAGGGTCTCACTACCCCGAAAAAGTTAACACTTGATTAAATGTCCATAGTTTCCAGCCAAATTCAACTCATTGGCGCGGGTATTGACCTGAATGAGGGGTTTGTGTGCTGACTCTTGTTGCTCATGTTGATATGCCGTTGATGGCATGTGTACTCCGGGCACATAGAAGCTCTGTTGGCATGATGTGAACCTTAGGCCCATCCTGCAGAGACCCGTGATGGCTCCACGCACTTTCATACTGCACATCGG
The DNA here is from genome assembly GCA_006384855.1 of Tetraselmis striata. NCBI lineage: Eukaryota > Viridiplantae > Chlorophyta > Chlorodendrophyceae > Chlorodendrales > Chlorodendraceae > Tetraselmis > Tetraselmis striata. Next base: position 43,621 of record VCJN01001943.1, read on the forward strand.
ACTGATAAAGCGCGGGCCTCTTGGGCACCAGCCGGCCGCCATGACGCAGCCGTGAAGGCCGGCTGTTGTTCCCCTGGAATATACCGTTACCAAAGGTTTGCTTCGCACCTTTCCCCGCGCCGCTGCTCCCCGGCAGGTGGCACGCTGGAGGAGCGCCTGCGCGAGGGCAACGCCGCCTGGAACGTGCGCATGCGCATGCTGTACGAGTCGTGCGTGGGGCTGCTGTTCCTGCACAACAGCTCGCCCTCCGCCATCCTGCACCGCGACTTCAAGCCCTCCAACATCCTGCTGTCCCGCAGCGGCATGGCCAAGCTCGCCGACGTGGGGCTGGCCAAGGCGGTGCCCGTGGGCGGCACGCGCATCTCCAGCCACTCCACCGTGGTGGGCAGCCTGGGCTTCATCGACCCGCACTACATCCAGAGCGCGGAGTACCGCGCCGCCAGCGACGTCTACAGCATGGGCGTGTCCATCCTGCTGGCGCTGCTGGGCCGCACGTGAGTTCTGGCCGGCGCCCCGGGTGAATGCCGCTGCTGCTGATGCGGCGAGTGTGGTCCGGCTCTCCCTCTCTCTTTGCACTCAAAAGAATGGTGAGATGACATCTGACCTGGCGTGGCTGTGTTGGGCAGGGAGCCGACCGGCATGGTTGATGAGGTGAAGGACGCCAAGGAGGACGGAGTGGAGATGGACCTGCTGGACCGCCGGCCCGGCGCCGGTCAGTGGGACAGCGCCAAGGCGGCCAGCGTGATGCGCCTGGCGCTGCGGTGTGTGCACTCCAACCAGAGCCGCAGGTGAGGACTTACTGCGTGCCGTGCGCTGCCAGTACGCGGACGCGGTTGTGGTTGATGCTGATAAGAAATACGGGTTGTCGGCGCGGTGTTATTAAGAACTTGGTGCGAATGAGAACTTGATCTGCCTGTCAGAGTGCAAATGTAGACGAAACTGTGGCAAATGGTCTTTTAGGCTGCATGCAAGCCCAATTCCAGGCTTCCTATGGGTTCTTGATATGGGTTATTGTCGGTGCGTCGTATTTGTTATTGAAATATCATAGATAGGCATGCTGAAGTGCTTGAGGATCGGTGCTGAGCTATCTTGTGGTTGGGAATGGCCCAGGCCAAGCTTGGCGGATGTGGTGGAGCAGCTGGCGGAGTTCAAGGACGCGCGGGCTCCCGCCCAGAGTGATGCCCGGCCGGCAGCGGGCCCCAGCGCGCTGGACATGGAGGAGTGGCTCATCTGCCCGATCACACAGGACATCATGGCGGACCCCGTGGTTGCGGAGGATGGCTACACTTATGAGCGGGAGGCGATTGCGGCGCACTTTCGCCGCCGCGCCGTGTCCCCCATGACCAACCTGCCCATCGGCACTGCCGTTGTCCCAAACCGCATCGTGAAGTCGATGGTGGAAGAGTGGTAGGGGCCTCGCACAGGATGTGCGCCGCTTGTCGCGGCATTGAACCGGAATACACAGAGTGTGTGCTCCTGATTTGTGACTCTCGCTGTGTTGGCGCCCTGTGTGACGGACCTCTCACCCGCGAGCAGGCTGAGCAGGAACCGTGGCTAGCCGGAGCGGGCGTGCCACTCGGACAGCAGCGCTGCCGTGCGCCGGCGACGAAATGTACCGGCGGAGATGGCGTAAGCGGGTGGGCGCATGGCTGCACCCTGCGCAGCTTCGTTGCTTCGGACAGCTCCTTGCCCCAAGTCGCTGCCATCCTGTGCCGTGTAGCCAAGCATGAGAATGAACCGGAGGTAGCGGCGCCCAACCAAGGACCATCAGTCGTTGCCGATCGTGAGCTGAGACGCGCTCATCGGCAATGGCTCGCGTATAACTATGTGTGCGCCGCCGTTTCCTCGACAGTGGACGGCGTCATTCCTACTTTAGGCGCAGAGTGTTTGGGCTGGCATCCTCCGCTCCGCCCTGGGTGGCGGTGCCGTGGTAGCGCAAGCAGTAATGGTTTCATTCAATCTCTGTGTAAGGGAGGCGATGCTCACACAAAAATGCCCCGCCTGTATGTTGCACCGGTATATTTTGGAGTCTTTGCCGTTTTATTTGGTCTTTTGAGCCATATAGCCACATGTGCGTTTTATGCACTAATCCATTGTATAGATAAATTGCGCTATCTGCCGGGCAACTGGTACCCTGTAGTGGCATGGGCGTGCAGCTGGGCCTCTGGCGGTGTGACCGCCGAGGGTGGGTAGTGCCCCTGATGTATCCAGAGTGCGATGCCGGAAGAGAAGGAAATCACCCAGCTCGGCAACTGCTCGAGTAGTCCGTCGACACTCGCCGGCGTTGAAAGCGGGACGGCGGCTGCCCACCTGCCTGTTCTCGGTGCGCCGCAAGCTTAATCGCAAGCAAGGCGCTTAAGAAACAAGCGATGGGATGCAACAAGCCGTGGCGGAATTAGCTGGCTCTGGTTCAAACGAGACGGAGTACGGGCCACCCATTGATTGATGTGCCCGCCTATTTTGCCGCCGAGCTCTTCCTGCGCATTTATCGTGCGGTGTATTGCAGGGCGCTGCCAGACAGGTCCAGGCCATGCAGGGAGGGGTGAGCGGGGGGGGAGGCAGCCGAGGCAGAAGTCTGACTCTCATCTCAACCAAAGCAGGCGGCGGTTCGCGCGCAGATGGGCGCCGATCCTGCGGAGCAGCGCAAGGAGGTTCGCCCCAGCTCCATCCCCCACAGCCCCTATCCTCTGGGGATTCCAGCACCTGGTGGTGGTGGCGGTTTTGCTTCAGACAATATCCTTAATGTGAATTTATTACGGGCCTGCCCCCTCCCCTCCCATCAGGGCCCCACGCTGCCGGTGGGGCTGCGCAACCTGGGGCAGACCTGCTACGTGAACAGCGCGCTGCAGTGCCTGTTCGCCAACACGGCGCTGCGGCGCGGCCTGTTCGCGCTCCCCGCCCCCTGGCGCGCCTCCACGCCCGTGGCGCACCTTCGCGCGCTGCTGGCGGAGCTGCAGGGCGGCCCGCGCGCCGTGGTGGACCCCGCCGCCTTTGCGGAGTGCCTCCAGCTGGACAGCCGCGTGCAGCAGGACGGCAGCGAGTTCCTCAAGCTGCTGCTGCAGCTTCTGGAGGCGGAGATGGAGGGGTCCCCGCAGGCCGGCCTCGTGCACCGCCTGTACCGCGGCCACTCCTCCTTCACCACCACCTGTCAGGCACCGCCCGTCAAATCCATCCGCACACGCGCACGCACACACAGCAGGCCCGCACTACATAAATGGCATACAACTGCTTGTTGATTCATGCTGTATATGTATATTGTATTGATTTCTGGATTCATTTCAAGTCGGTCAATGGTTTGTTTCGAATATCGATGATTCGATCTATGTTACAAGATGACATTTTTCATCACATCGTCTCATTCATTTGTTTTGACCCGGTTCCTCCTCTCCTCCCTCCTTTCCTCAAACCGCCCACGGCGCTTGAGCCGATGCCGCCACCGCCGCCCGCAGGTCTGCAAGAAAGATTCCGGCAGCTCCCCGCACGCGACGCCGTTCTACGAGCTGGAGCTGGGCGTGAAGGGATCCGGGGGCCTGGCGGACAGCCTGGTGCGCCCCCACATCCCCGGATCCCCCCCCCCCCCCCCCCCCCCCCCCCTCTTTTACCCAGTTCGCAACATGCTCCGCTTGACAGGCAAGCGGCAAGAATGCCTCCAGTCGCTCGGATAGCCCATCGGCGATGAGAATATATCCACCGCCAATGGCGGCACACGTACAATGTGACAGGCCACTGTAAAGTTGTTTGCAGCCCGTGGAAAGCGGGGCATGTGAGGGTAACGCGCTCGGCTGAGGGCATGCGGCACCCCGAGGTCCCGTACATGTAGCTGAACCCCCGCCCTACCATGGCCGCCCTGGGCAGAGCAAGCTGCTGTCGGAGGAAATGTTGGTGGGCGACAACCAGTACCACTGCGACAGCTGCGACGCCAAGGTGAGGGCGGGGACGCCCCGCGCCACACACCCCTCCGGGCAGCTGGTGCCAGACAGCGCCGCTGCCACTTCGCCGCCCGGTGTCGCCGCTGCGAGTGCCTCATGTACCCCCCGGCCCCTCCCTGTCAGGTGGACGCGGTGCGGCAGATGAGGCTGCGCAAGCTACCGCCGTACCTGTGCTTCTCCCTCTTGCGCTTTGTCTTTGACATGAAGACCTTCAGCAAGGTGGCGCCGCCCATCTGCCCAAGTTGATGTCCTGCACCTCCTTGCCGCCCCGCCGTCCTGCCATCCTGAATCGCCTCGTCCTCACCCCCTTACACCCCGGCATGCCTGCCACGCACAGGTCAAGGCGCACGACAAGTTTCGCTTCCCGCTGCAGCTGGACCTTGGCGGCTTTGTGGACAGCGCCGCAGCGAACGAGGAGGGCTTGGGATCGGATTTGTCTCTTGATTTCGCTACCACATGGGTGACAGTCCCGCTAGCTAGTTCAGGGCATTGTTCCGGTCCATGACATGGTTTTGGAGTCACCCCATGCATGTTGCAAATGTCAGGGTTGACGATATGGTTTGGTGTTGAGGTCACACCCTTGTGCCTGCCACCCACAAGCACTGCCCCGTTGGGTGCCGTCGTCCCTTCTCACCTTCCCCCTGCACACCGTGCAATACAAACCCCTTCTGCAGCAAGGAGTACATGCCGTGCGTGACAGCGGTGGACCCCAAGTGGCCGGCGGAGCTAGGCCCCATGCTCCCCAGCATCACGGTTCTCCCGCCCCGACCAGTGCCCTTCTCCCTGCTCTCTTCCGATGACTGCATAGACCCTGGGGGGACTGTGTGGAAGCCCTTGTTGCTGATGGAAGAAGCCCCGAAGATGAATCGCTGCCAGTGCACTTAGCGGTAATACTCTCTATCTACGAAGTGTCACTGCCGGTCCCCAGAAATGACCACACTCCCTGTGGGCTGACTACCAAAGTTTAATCAGTGGCAATACTCACAAGGCCAGCAGCCAGCATTTCACTGACAATTCATCCACAAACTCAGAATGATCATGGGCAATTAAAATTTGGGAAACCCAGGTGGGGCATGGGGTGCAGGCTTCAAGTGTAGGGACAGGCCATTTTCAATCCATTTTAGCACCAAAAATTTGGGCCGGCAAATAGAACGTCAGAAGGCAAGGGACCTTTTTTCAGAGTGCCAGCTTGAAATAGGGAAGTGCACAGATCCATCTCAAAGCTGTCTTCAGGCTCACGTGTGATTTCCGTCTGAAGAGGAAACCAAACACATTAATGAAGGAGGTTTGTGTCTGATTTCCTCCTTGGTTTTTTTGGCCCGCTGTATTTCTACGTGAGCGCCCAGCACACGTGTTAGCTTCATTGTCGTCCGCAGCTCTTTATACAACCAAAATTAAATAAAACGAATAGACATACATCCATACGTACATACAAATCAATATATACATTTGTTTTTTTGATGTGATTTAAATAAGCCCATTCTCCACCAGGACGTGGGGCGAAGCCTCGGCTGCCCCCCCGGCCTCCGCTCCCCGCTCGCTCGCAGGTAGGGGACAGTGCGCGGCTGAACGGGCGCAGGAAGGGGGCGCGGCACAAGGGGGCGATGCAAGACGATATGCAGGCGGTGGCGTCGCTGAAGGTCGAGATGGCGGAGGAGAAGGCCGCCAAGGAGCGCGCCGCCAGTGCCACGGCGGGCAGTGGGCCCCCCTCTCCTGCGCGCACGCCCGGCCGGAGCTTTGGGCTGTGAGCTTCCCACCGATTGGGCGAGGGGGGCGGTTGGTGCAACTGCCCACCAGCTGGTTGACAACATGGCTAGGGGGGAGCGGACGGGGGGGTTGGGGGGGGGGGGGGGGGGGGTAGCTGTACCTCGCCCAATGTTGTGCATTGAGAGATTGGGATTATATTGAACAGCAAAATAACGAAGACCAAACAGCGAGCATATGCCTTCGACTGTTTTTGGTGAAGAAAACACAAAACAACATGGCTGGGAATGCAATGGATGACACTCGCCGCCAGACAGATGCCATTGGCGCGTCGCGACATGGCGCCGTCAGTGCTAGTTGTGCAATAACTAGCGCTGGTCCTAGACGGAGGTGTCTGCCGCATGGGTGGGGGGTGAAAGGAGGGAGGGGGGGTCGTCCTCGAGGAATCTCAAGCAGATTTTTCGTACTGCGTGTTGATTCTGTGAGTTCGTACGCAGCGTGTTTCAAATAGGCGGGTGTCGATTTATCCTTATACAGTCAGCCAGCCAGTCAGTCAGTCATTACACACTGCGCCCGCCTATTCTTTTCGCCTTATATCCAGAAATGATCATGGACGACGCGCCGTGAAAGCAGAATGAAATCTCGGGGAAATTCTGGAACAATACTATGCTGTACCAGCATGTGATGGCGCTGCCGGACATTAATACGACCATGAACTAGCAGTATAACTACTTTAGCTTCTGTTTGTCGGTGAAGTTGTGATGCATCATGCCGAGCAATTTATCCCACGCAGCAAGGTCTATGTCGCCATGGTCCTTTAGCTCTCCTGGATGCAGCCAATTAACCTACCTCTGCCGCAGGGCTTCGAGATTCTTACACTTATTGTACACAAAGTTTACACATTATCCCTGGTTCCTCAAACAAACGACCCGGGGGAGTAAACCGAGCAGCGCTGGCAGAAAGGCGCTCTCCCCATGGCCCAAGTATCGACCGGCATGTCGGCTTGCCGTCGTCTTCCCAGCCAAAGCAGAGGCTTCTGCCCCACCTGCTCAGCTGCTATAGGCCAATAGTGGGCGGCTAATAAGTGACGAGCAGCCCGGAGGGTGCGAGGGGGCGGGCGCGAGCAACCCCAGCGCGGGTTGCGGTTACAATCTAGTCGTACTCGGGCTGGCGGTAGGATAGCGGCATGGAGTCAGATATTGGGGTCTGACTACGCTCGCAGCGACTGTCGTCACCGACCTGCTGTAGCTTCTCGCCGTCTGGCCGCCTCGCGTCGTCGTCTCGCGCAGGTAGCTCGCCGATCGCGACCAAGGAGCGCGCGGCCGCCTACTTTCCCGGTGGTCCTTCAACTACAGGTGCAGCGTCCACCGCCACCCGATCGATAATCGATCGGGCGGGTCGATCGCTCGTCCATCGACAGCATCAGTGGGGGGCCGGGGGTGCACCTGGTGTTGGACGCGGCGGTCACTGGCGTCTACCGCAACGCCATCGCCGCCCAGGCCGCCTCTCAGCCGGGCTACGCAGCGCGCCAGCAACTCGAACGCACCAAGTTTCTCTCTCGACGCCAAGTCCGCGCGCCCAGCGCAGCGCCGCCACCGTTTCGTTTCGTGCCGTGCGTTGTGAAAGAGGGCGGGTGTCTGGGTGCGCACGTCCTGGCTCTGAACGCGGCGTTTTCGCCAGGCCGCTTGCGCTCGCCCCCCTCCCTGGAAACCCCTGCGCCCGGCTGCTGTCGTCGCTTTCTGGGCGGTACGCCGCGCTGGACTGCCCGACTGTCCGTCGCCCTGCACGTGTTCTTGGCGAAGTACCTCCGAGAGAACACCGCCGGCCCTTCGTCACCCGGCGGACGCCACGCGAGCTCCGCCGACACTGGTACCTGTACTTACCGTCTGTAGAGCTTTGCCCCCGCGGGCTCGCCCCCCCGCCTGCCGCCCGTAGTAGTAGTACTTTGCCTCCGCCCGACTCTAGCCCGTGCAACTAACCCATAATCCACAGCGGTGAATAAACACGAGAACCGGATCCAATACGCGGAGAATGCGGAACGAATGTAACCTGTAACCTGTATAAAGGCAAACAGCAGCCATGGGGCGCATCAGCAGCTCGTGCGTTAGGGCTTTATTTGCAACTACGCGCTGTGCCGAGCTCTGTTTCATCAGCGCCGGCGGCGGCGTTCATCACCGACTGTATAACCTTACTTCACAAGCCGTCGTCGGCGGTGGCTTTCCTCTTCCACCCCCCCCCCCTCTCCCCCCCCTTTCCCCGTGGCGCAACACGCGCTGTGTCTCACCTGGGCGGGCAAGCAAACCCGCCGGGGCGGCAGGGCTGCCTGGGACGGCGACCCAGAGCCTGGGGCCTGACTGAGGAGGGCCGATATCAGCGGGGGCTATCAAGGGTAGACAGGCGACAGCGGCTGTTGTTACTGCGGCTGCTGCTGCGGCCTGAGGCCTGCTGCCCCGTGCCGCTGCCGGCCAGCGTAAAGATATCAGTGCAGATTGATATGGCGGCCGCGTTGGGCGAGGTCGGGGGTGGCGCGGTGGTGGTGGCGGCAGAGGCGGTAGTGCGCGGCCACGCCGGCACTGTCTACTCCGTGGCGTGGAGCCCGGACGGCAGCCGGCTGGCCACCTGCAGCAGGGACAAGACGGCGAGGGTGTGGGAGGCGGCGCCCGGAGGAGGGGGCGGGTGGCGGTGTGTGGCCACGCTGGAGGGGCACACTAAATCCGTCTTCTGCGTGGCGTGGAGCCCGGACGGCAGGCGGCTGGCCACCGGCAGCGATGACTATACGGCGAGGGTGTGGGAGGTGGCGCCCGGAGGAGGGGGCGGCTGGCGGTGTGTGGCCACCCTGGAGGGGCACGCCGGCACTGTCGTCTCCGTGGCGTGGAGCCCGGACGGCAGGCGGCTGGCCACCGCCAGCTGGGACGGGATGGCGAGGGTGTGGGAGGCGGCGCCCGGAGGAGGGGACGGCTGGCGGTGTGTGGCCACGCTGGAGGGGCACACTAGCTGGGTCCACTCCGTGGCGTGGAGCCCGGACGGCAGGCGGCTGGCCACCGGCAGCTGGGACGAGACGGCGAGGGTGTGGGAGGCGGCGCCCGGAGGAGGGGGCGGCTGGCGGTGTGCGGCCACGCTGGAGGGGCACACCAGCTATGTCTGCTCCGTGGCGTGGAGCCCGGACGGCAGCCGGCTGGCCACCAGTAGCGGTGTCAAGACGGCGAGGGTGTGGGAGGCGGCGCCCGGTGAAGGGGACGTCTGGCGGTGTGTGGCCACGCTGGAGGGGCACACTCGCTGGGTCTTCTGCGTGGCGTGGAGCCCAGACGGCAGCCGGGTGGCCACCTGCAGCGGTGACGGGATGGCGAGGGTGTGGGAGGCGGCGCCCGGAGGAGGGGGCGGCTGGCGGCGTGTGGCCACGCTGGAGGGGCACACTGGCTCTGTCTTCTCCGTGGCGTGGAGCCCGGACAGCAGCCGGCTGGCCACCGGCAGCGGTGACGAGACGGTGAGGGTGTGGCGCCCGCCCGCCCCAGTCCGGAGAGTAGCTCCGCCCCAGCCGGCCGCTCCGCATGGTGCGGCCCCTCCCTGGTCGGGGACTTGCCGACATCATTCCTGCCTCTCCGCTGAATCCTCCCCCCTCCCGCCTGTTTGCTCTCCTCCTCACTCTTTCACACCGCGGGCGTTCGATTTCGTTGGCGGATCCCAAGAACAATAATTTGGTTCTGAAGCATCGAGCTGTATATTCCGCTTTGTATTGGTGGTGAATTCTGATAGATTTCGGGATGAAACTTGGTCATCCTTCATCGCAAGGGGATTAAAAGCAAACCACATAAAGCATGCTCAAAGTATGGCTACGGATTGTATACATGTTGCGAATCTTTGAATTCGGCAACTGCCATACCAGGATATTTCACTGTTTTTTTTCACTGATATTTCACTGTTGCCGTCGTAGACCTTTGGACTGCCCCCCCCCCCTCCCCGCTTTCCTCATTGTATGGTGTTAGACCCCCTCCCCTTTCTGCGCTGCTCTATCATCCCGGGTGCGGCTGACTCCCCTTCGCGCGGCATGCTGCCCCCCTCGATGCCACCCGGCAGCCGCCAACCTGCGCCACATCACCGCCACACAGCTGGACGCTGCGCTGGGCGGCGCGCGGCAGGCGCTCGGCAGCGGCGGCTTTGGCACCGTGTACCGCGGCACGCTGGACGGCGCGCCGGTGGCCATCAAGGTGCTGGACCCGGGGGGGCTGCGGGGGCGCGAGGAGTACCTCGTGGAGGCGCAGACGCTGGCCCGCCTGCGGCACCGCCACATTGTCAACATCTACGCGGCGTGCGAGGAGCGGCTGGCGGTGGTGATGGAGCTGATGGAGGGTGAGGAAGGTCCATACCTGGGCGGCGCTGCATGTACCCTCCCCCGGTGCGGAATTGACGGCGTAATGATGGTGTAATGGTGGTTGGGGGGGGGGGGGGGGGGGGGGGGGGGGGGGGGGGGGGCTCCGCACTATTCGTGAATTAACGGGAATATGGCACGAGGTGCATGGGAGAGGGCCGTGAATTTACGGGGAACATGCCAATCAATAGCTCGGGGTGTACACGGTCGAGGGGCAGCATGGGGTGATGTAAATGTAAACCCTTGATTGAATGTCCATAGTTTTCAACCAGTTTCAACTCATTGACGCAGGTTGTTGACCTGAAAGAGGGATTTGTGTGCTGACCCTTGTTGCTCATGCTGATTTGTCGTTGATGGTATACTCCGGGTACACAGAAGCTCGGTTGCCGTGATGTGAACTTTATGACCACCCTGCAGAGACCCGTGATGGCTCCACGCACTTTCATACTGCACATCCGAATGATTTTTAGTGAGTGCTTCTTGGGCACCAGCCAGCCGCCATGAAGCAGCCGTGACGGCCGGCTGTTTGTTCCCCTGGAGTAAACCGTTACCTAAGTTTTGCTTTGCACCCCTTCCCCGCGCCGCTGCTCCCCCGGCAGGCGGCACACTGGAGGAGCGCCTGCGCGAGGGCGACGCCGCCTGGAACGTGCGCATGCGCATGCTGTACGAGGCGTGCGTGGGGCTGCTGTTTCTGCACAACAGCTCACCCTCCGCCATCCTGCACCGCGACTTCAAGCCCTCCAACATCCTGCTGTCCCGCAGCGGCATGGCCAAGCTCGCCGACGTGGGGCTGGCCAAGGCGGTGCCCGTGGGCGGCACGCGCATCTCCAGCCACTCCACCGTGGTGGGCAGCCCGGGCTTCATCGACCCGCACTACATCCAGAGCGCGGAGTACCGCGCCGCCAGCGACGTCTACAGCGTGGGCGTGTCCATCCTGCTGGCGCTGCTGGGCCGCACGTGAGTCCCGGCCGGTGCCCCGGGCGAATGCCGCTTGCGCTGATGCGGCGAGTGTATTCCGTCTCTCCCTCTCTCTTTGCACTTTAAGGAATTGTGAGATGACAGCTGACCCGGCTTGGCTGTGTTGGGCAGGGAGCCGAACAACATAATTGTTGAGGTGAAGGACGCCAAGGATGACGGAGTGGAGATGGACCTGCTGGACCGCCGGCCCGGCGCCGGTCAGTGGGACAGCGCCAAGGCGGCCAGCGTGATGCGCCTGGCGCTGCAGTGTGTGCACTCCAACCAGAGCCGCAGGTGAGGACTCACTGCGTGCCGTACGCTGCCAGTCCGCGGACGCGGTGGTGTTTGATGTTGATAAGAAATACGGGTGTTGGCGCGGTCTTATTAAGAACTTGGTGCGAATAAGAACTTGCCCTACCCGGCAGAGGACAAATGTAGACGAAACTATGGCGAATGGTCTCGTAGGCGGCTGCATGCAAGCCCAACTTGAGGCCTATGATACGGGTTCTTATGGGTGGGTTGATTTTGAAATAACATGGATAGGCATGCCAAAGCGCTTGAGGATCCATGCTGAGCTGCGTGTGGTTGGGAACGGCCCAGGCCCAGCTTGGCGGATGTGGTGGAGCAGCTGGCGGAGTTCAAGGACGCGCGGGCTCCCGCCCAGAGTGACGCCCGACCGGCAGCGGGCCCCACCGCGCTGGACATGGAGGAGTGGCTCATCTGCCCGATCACACAGGACATCATGGCGGACCCCGTGCTTGCGGAGGATGGCTACACCTATGAGCGGGAGGCGATCGCGGCGCACTTTCGCGGCCGCGCCGTGTCGCCCATGACCAACCTGCCCATCGGCACTGCCGTCCTCCCAAACCGCATTGTGAAGTCGATGGTGGAAGAGTGGTAGGGGCCTCGCACAGGATGTGCGCCGCTTGTCGCGGGGCCTTGAACCAGAATGCACCGGGTGCGTGCTCCTGATTTGTGACTCCCGCTGTGTTGGTGCCCTGTGTGACGGACCTCTCACCCGCGAGCAGGCTGAGCAGGAACCGTGGCTAGCCGGAGCGGGCGTGCCACTCGGACAGCAGCGTTGCCCTGCGCCGGCGACGAAATGTACCGGCGGAGATGGCGTAAGCGGGTGGGCGCATGGCTGCACCCTGCGCAGCTTCGTTGCTTCGGAACAGCTCCTTCCCCCAAGTCGCTGCCATCCTGTGCCGTGTAGCCAAGCATGAGAACGGGACGGTGGGAGCGGCGTTAACGTAGTGACCATCAGTCGTTGCCGATCGTGAGCTGAGACGCGCTCACCGGCATTGGCGCGTAGATAGATGGCGATGTGTGCGCCGCCGTTATCTAGAAAGTGGACAGCGTCATTCCTACTTTAGGCGCAGAGTGTTTGGGATGGCATCCTCCGCTCCGCCCTGGGTGGCGGTGCCGTGGTGGCGCAAGTAGTACTGATGTCATTCAATCTCTGTGTAAGGGAGGCGATGCTCACACAACAATGCCCCGCCTGTAATATTGCAGCGGTATATTTTGGAATTTGGACCGTTTATGTTTGATCTATTGGGCCATCTGGCCACATGTGCGTTTTATACAGTAATCCAGAACGTATCAAGAAATTGCGCAACCTGCCGGGCAACTGGTACCCTGTAGTGGCATGGGTGTGCACCTGAGCCTTTGGCGGTGTGACCGCCGAGGGTGGGTAGTGCCCCTGATGTATCCAGAGTGCGATGCCGGAAGAGAAGGAAATCACCCAGCTCGGCAACTGCTCGAGTAGTCCGTCGACACTCGCCGGTGTTGAAAGCGGGACGGCGGCTGCCCATCTGCTTGCTTGCCGGTGCGCCGCAAGCGTCGTCGCAGGCACCGCGCTTAAGAAACAAGCGATGGGATGCAACAAGCCGTGGCGGAAAAAGCCGGATGCTGGCTCTGTGTCGCACGAGACGCTGTGTCTGGAGCGTGGGCCACCCATGGCTCGGGGTGCCCGCCTGTTTTATTTGCCGCCGAGCTCTTTCTGCGCATTTACTTTGTGGTGTACTGCAGGGAGCTGCCAGGCGGGTCCAGCCGACCGCTGAGAAAGTGGCGGAGGATGGCAAAGCTTGTTGGGCACTTGGACCAGCCGCAGAGCTGTACACCGACAAAGAGCACGCACGACGCTGCGCCCGGTCTGTGCACAACCCATATCCCGCCAGCTGTGTTTGCTATTTGGCGCTGTTGCAATGGCAGCGGCATGGCTTTCCTCAGCTCTGCTGTAGAGATCGTATCGCTGTGCCAAACGTAGTATTTGTGGCGCTGCTGTATGCAAAACACGCAATTTCGGCAGGCTGTTTTATCGCTAGCAGTGACATTGATGACAATTCTGTACAGGTGTTGGAGCTCTACATTGGAAACTGGGGCGTAAATAACATCGAACTGCATGGTGATATGTCTAGTAGTTTGGGTAAGCGCCAGAGATGGCTGAGGGCATCTTGTGAAAGGCTCTCCAGGAATACCATCACGGCGCTCAATGTATTTACATGTCTTTCGTGCCGCTATCAGCCTCCGTGGATCATTGCTCAGGATGCCAATAATGACATTTGAAACTGTGGGACGTGCCGGCGGCTGTTGCTACGATGCCATCGCTCACCTTCCGACACCCGCCCATCTCCAAGTCCGCAAGTGATGACATCCTGACCAGCCAGAAGATTCTGCTCACCTCGTGCGGGTCCAACCAGGACGTCGTGCGCAAGGCCATCTGCGCCGATAACTTCCACCAGGCCGCCAAGATGAACGGCATCGGCGAGTAACAAACTGCCGAACCGGCATGCCGGCCTACGTCTGCTACCACTGGTGAGCTGGTGATGACCAGGTGCCCCCCCCCCCCCCCCCCCCTCCCAGCGCGCTGCCTCCACGCCCTGGCCCACCTTGCATGGCACGCCCCTCAACCCGGGCAGCGGTGGCTGTTGTGAGCTGGGTCCGGTAATGAATCCACATTACCACACCCCAATACAACCCACATACAACACCCCATTGCCTAGAGATTACGCACATGTGTGGCCCAAATGCTTTGAGCAGGCGTAGCTTGATGAGGCGTGACACCTTGATAGGACATAAGTTGCTGGAGACTTAGATGCTTTCTCACCTCAAGTACACATATGTATCTACCGGGTGTACACGCCCCCCACACTACCGAACCCGTACGGGCTGCTACGCTGTCCCTGCTGCGCGCGCCCTCCCCCCGATGCCCACACCGGGCCCCCAGTATCTTTTTCATGTGACGTATGCAGCAACCCAGGGTAGGACGTGTGCAACGCTGCTTGACTGAATACAACCCATCGCGTGATCCTCCTAGGCCGCAAATCTGTATCATCAACACCAACATCTCCACCTTGCGGTCGTTCCACCACCCCAACACCGGACCCTGCTTTGCGCCGTAAAAGTGGCTCCATCCCTTCCTTGGCGCCCCGCTGCCGGAGAGCAGCACACCGGTGGCGACGGAGTCCCGCGCGAAAAGGCACCATCAACATTTGCTCTACTTGCACTGCCTATTTGATGTGAGCGCGTGTGTACAAAAGAAAGATTTCTCCGTTTCTCTCTTTCGAATGTAATTGCACTGAACGATGTCGATTCGGCTTTCTCCGCAGGTGGTGGCCCGCCACCGTCACTTCAAGCTCATCGTTACCTCGGCCACCCTGGACGCCAAGCAGTCATCTATACTTAATTTTCAGCAGCGTGCTCGTTTTTAAAATCCCGGGGCGCCCCTTCCCCGAGGACGTGATCCTCAGCAAGACGCCGCAAGTGCCCCCCCCCCCCCCCCCCCCCCCCCCCCCAGTCCCCTGAGCGCCCTCTGGGTCAGGAGGAAATACATGTATGCTCGCCTGACAGGGACCCATCAAATACGACAACCGGCCGCCATGGAGGCTGCGAGGCTCATGCCCACTTGTCCGCGCGTCTGCCTGCAAGACAGACTTCTCCTACTGCGTGGAGGACTCGGTGAAGCAGGCGCTGCTGGCCCTCCACCCGAGCCACGGCGCTGGTGACGTCCTCATCTACATTACTGGCCGGGACGAGATGGAGACGACATGCGTTGCTCTGCAGGTGGGCCGTGTATCATGGCGCGCCTATGTGAGGACGGCAGAGTCCTTTAAAGATTTCATTGGCGATTTGTTGTCAACACCAGTAATTGCCAAATAGTCATACCAAAAGACTCGCAGGAGCAAAAACAGCGACCGCTCGGCATGTCGCCGCAACGGAATGACGGACCGATGCCACACGCCGCATGTGTGTGCTCAGTGTTTTCAGGAGCGCCTGGACCAGCTGGGTGAAGGCACACCAGAGATGCCAATCCTGCCCATCTAGAGTCAGCTTCCCGCCGCCCTGCATGCCAAGATCTTCGACTAGGTGGAAGAGGACACGAACAAGAGCATCGTGTCGACCAACATCGCAGAGACGAGCCTCACTGTGGATGGCATCATCTACGTCTCCGACAGCAGCTGCTGCAAGTTCAAGGTGCACAACCCCAAGATGGGCCTGGACTCGCTCGCGGTGGATCCCCTCCCCCGTCTCGGCACCGGTACAAGAACAGAAACTGACAATGAGTTTGATGATCTTGTTGGTTGCACGATACTCGGCCTGCGTTGCAGCGGTGTGGCTCCTGACTGTGTGCATCATGGCCTGACACCGCATGGCATGGTCGCCCCGCAGCTGTTCCCCGCCAGCCAGGCCGCAGCAAACCATCACTTGGGCCGCGCGGCCCCGGCACCTGCTACCGCCTTTCCACGGAGAGCGCCTTCCGCAACGAGAGGAGAGCTGTTGGCGTCGGTGCCGGAGGTCCATCACACCAGCTTGGTCGATGTCAGGCTGCTGCTGAGGAGCCCCAACGTGGCAAACCTGCTGTTATTTGAGTTCATGGACCCGCGCGCCCCGCAGGTCAGCTCCACCGAGGGGGGGGGATGGTGCTCGGAGGAGTGGTGCCCACAACGCCAAGGGGCTGCGCAAGGCCGAGGAGGTTGCCCCCCCCCCCCCCCCCCCCCCCCCATCCTCCCCCTCCACCCTCTTCAGTGTTTACTGCGTAAAGTGGCAAAGTGGGCATTGCTCATGAGAAAATGGACATCGGAAGAGTACCTGATGTATATGTACTCTACGGCGCTATCGGTTCTCCCCATGCATCGCTTGTCTCTGCCATTTCTAAATACATGGCAATGATGAGAGTGATATGCGGCTGTGCATACATACATACATACATACATACATACATACGTGATACCTATAAATATGTGCATAAACATGTACATAGCTAAGCAGAAAGCCACCCTGGCTTACGACTTCTAGGCGACTGTTAGTTAGCTTTGTGTCTTGCATGCAGCTGTGGGGCGTGCTGGCACTTGGTGCTACGATGCTGTCCCTGACTTTCCGACACCTGACCATCGCGGCGTGCGCAGGTGCGGACCCATGTGATCAACATCCCGACCAGCCACAAGATTCCGCTCACCTCTTGCGGGTCTAACTCGGATGTCGTGCTCAAGGCCATCTGGTCCATGTACTTCTACCGGGGCGCCAAGATGAAGGGCATCGGCGAGTGCACCAACTGTCGTACCAGCATGCCGCGCTACCTTCACCCCAGCAGCGCGCTGTACGGCCTGAGCTACACGCCGGACTGCGTATGCTTCCATGAGCTGGTCATGAGTGTTGTGCAGGTAACATGATGATGATGATGATGACGGAGGTTGTGCATCTGAGATCGGAATTGTCTCGAGATTTTGCTACAACATCGGTGACAGTCCCGCTAGCTATATAGTCAAAGGCAGTGTTTCCAATCCATGTCATGGTCTGGGTGTCGGAGTCCCCGTTGCCATGTCCAGGATGACTATTGGGTGCAGTGTGGAGGTCACCACCCTTGTGCCCTGTCACTCACACGCATTGCCCCATTGAATGCCGCCACCCCATATTACCCCCCCCCCTTCCCCCCCCCCCCGATGTGCTACAAACCCCTTCTACAGCAAGGAGTACATGCCGTGCGTGACAGCGGTGGACCCCGAGTGACCGGCAGAGCTAGGGCCCCCGTTCCTCAGCATCACGGATCTCCCGCACCGCCCAGTCCTCCTCCCCCTTGTTCTCTTCCGATGATTGCATGGGTCCTTGGGGGAAACCGTGTGAAAGCTCGTGTTGCTGACGGAAGACGCCCCGCAAATCCATTGCTGCCAGTGCACTTATCTGTTTTATTCTCTATTTACGAAGTATCACAGGTTTCCAGGAATAATCACACTCCCTGTGTGCGCATAATTCGGGGGGGGGGTTGTGGTTGCTTTCCTCTTTATTTTTTGGCCCGTAGTATTTCTGTGTGAACGACATCTTTTTGCTTCATCGTCGTCCGCAGCCCTTATATATGAAGTAACTTGACAGTTGAATCAGCGATGCGTCGTTTTTTCAGAAAATTTTTAAGGAACGGGTTTTATATCACTGGCCTACAGTTCCATGAATTGCATTGCCAGCGCTTTGAAGTAGCGACTATGAACTCGCGTGTGGCTTGCATGTAAGTCATCAGGCGCAGCATTTCGAGCGGCGGTTCACCGGATTATAGTACTTGGTAGTACATGCCAGTAGATAAGCGCTTGTGACGACTAGCGAGCACCATTTTTTTTTCCATTACCAGCAGCGAGTAGCGAGTAATCCTTACCAGTGGCGAGTAGCGAGTACCAGTAACGGGCGTCCTATCCGTCAAACCCGTTGCCATAGTACTGTGTGGGTGTCCCCGCAGGGGTTGTGGCCGGGTTGCACATTATGATACAATTACGCACCCGAGTATTTCCCACTGCCCGCCGATTGGCCCGGATTCATGCCATGCCTGAGCGGTTCCTTGAACATTGCCCTGCATGTGGCGGAGGTGAATCTCAGACTATCGAACATATGTTGGTGGAGTGCCCGCGGTGGGGGTATCACCGTCATAATTTTGGGTTGTTAGTTCCGGAGTTCAGGGATTTTATTAGTAGTCAGGTTATTGCGTCAACCCCTGAGGACTTAACTGCCTTCATTTTGGGCGGGGTCCCCCCCTCCCTTCACGGCGCCCTGGATTTTACTGGGAATGGGAAATTTTCCAGCTATGGCGTCGGGCCCTCCCTCACATTGCCTTTTTTGTTGCACATGTATTGCACTCCCGAAATGCTTTGCTCCGCGGGTTGGGGCTTGCCCCAGCTCGCATTTCTCGAATGGGCCGACGCCCAAACGGGTAGGGCGGACCTTTCGTGGTTAGTGCCGGGTATTTTGATGGCAGTGTTTTAGACGGTGATCCAACAGTGTTGAAAATTCCGTCACTGGCCTCGAATTAGTCTTGCAGAATGCTTCGGCAATTTGCTTGATGACTACAACGGAGCGTCGCCTACCCGGGGTTTTCCGTAACTGGATTGCTGCCTAAACGGCCGTCGTAGAGACGCTGCAAGGGTTTCACTGGTGCCAGTCCTGTCCCGGGGGCGAACAAAAAAACTACTACAGACTCGTAGAGACGCAAGGGTTTCAGCACTGCCAGTCCTTTAGTCCCGCCGGGGGCGAAAAAGACTACTACAGCAGCATCAGCGGCCGCGGCGCGAACCTATTTTGCCCCGAGGCACGCGGTGCATTGTGGTTAGGTCTAAATTAGGGTTTGGGGGCAGCAGTGGGATTGAAAGCTAACATGAATGCCGGTTGGTTCATTTTGTGCCAAGTCGGGGAAACCAATTCCGTCCAAGCAGGGACAAATCAAAAGAGTGAAGGAAACGGGATGGTTACAAGTAGTTTGCGCCGTCGGGGGCTGAAACTCTGTCCAAACTGGGACAAAAATAAGGGCGGGGGCCGTGATGGCTACAAGTAGTTTGTGCCGTCCGGGGCTGAACCTCTGTCAAAGCCGGGACAAAACATATGAGCGGCTAATTTTGCGGAATTGTACTACGTATCATCTTCATCTTCGATCACATAATCCCCTCGGCGCTCTGCCGCCTCTCGCCTCTTCTTCGCTGCCTCAAGACGCTCTGAGAACTCCTCTGACACGGTCATTGGATGGGGTAGACCCGGCCACTTCTCGAAGTCAGTTGGACGCAGTTGTTGAGTCTCGTCCCATGGCTTCTCTTTGAACCATGAGGTCATCCTGGACTTCATCCCAGCGATTTGCGTCTTCTGGTTGTCAATGAGGATAATCTTCAGGTTTCTGTGTGTGAACGAGTAGGTATGATCCATATGGTCCCACCACACGGAAAAGGCCGCAGCGACCTGGAAAAGGCGTGGCAAACCGCACAAGGCGTTAATTTTTTTATGTTGATCCCATTAAGACACTCACCCGGGTTGCACCCCTCACGCACCGCGGTTGTCCCGGTTCCGGCTGTGACGTCGACGATTGTTGTCCCGTCTGTTGCCGCCATCTTAAGGTGCTTGGCGAAGAGAGCGATAGGCTTTTGGTACTTGTTCACCGTCTGTCTGTTCTCGTCCTTCAATTTCGAACTGTCTTTGAAGTGACCCAATATGATGGATGTAGAGAACCTGGAAAGGCACAACCGGCTTAGCGAGTAAATAAATACAAGCCGGCTATTTTCCACGGATCAAATCTCACCTTCGGGGATCATCGAAACGGATGTTGTCAGCTATGATGCTTGGCGGGGGCTTCCTGACGTAGAGGTAGTACTCAGCGTCGTGACGCAGAGAGCTGCCCATCTTCATCCCGCAATCCTTGGCCCAAGTCAGGACGTGAAAGATGAGGTCCTCAGCTTGTTTTTGAACGGCTGTGATTGCGGATCCAAGTTGTTGGTCCGAGAGGTGAATGAAGAAATGGCACCCATCGAGAGCCGTGTGGACGTCAGAAGATCCAGTCAGGATATTCAACTGCCTGCGCGGGGGAAAAATCGGGAATGAGATAAATGAAAGCACAGTCATCTACGCACCGGGGTTGTGGGGTTGTCTTGCCTGGCGAAAGCAAACACGTCGTTGAAGTCGTCCGTACCCCACGCAGCATCCTTCGAGTCCCATGTGTGCGAACCAGCTCCGAAAAGCGCGTCGGCGATGAAGACTGTTGCCTTTCTGGCACGAACTGCCGACATGGCGTCCGCGACGAATTGTTTTGTCGCGGGAGCCTTGAAGTTCCCCTCCACAATGCAAGTCTTGCAAAGCTCCGTGTTCAACCACACCTTGTCATCCTTGTCGACCCCTTCTCCCTTGGGCATCACCGGAAGTTCCTCGGCCTGTGCGTATTAGAAGATTCGGGTTAATGGCTCACAACGAAAATTCAGAAGAGCATTTCTGGTTGCTCAAGATCTTAGTTACCTTCATCGATATCCACAGCTCATTAGAAACATTCGGAGCGGAAACCGCGATAGGCTCCGGCGCACATGCGAGAAGAGCAAACTCTGTGAAGAAGGAGATGACCAAGTCCGGCATCTGATTCTTGATGCGATACGCCTCACTCTTGATGGTGGTGTTGGTGGCCGCGATATGCTCTCGAACCGGTAGTGGTGTGAGACAATCGGCGGATTTCATGTCCCCCCATCTGGCAGGAGGGGTCAGCAAGACCATCAAAGGACCGGAGCGATGAGCACCTTTGAACAAATCCTGGAACTTTCTGGGGAAGCCTGTTGGGCCGAGGTCATCAACATTGGCTTGGAACTTGGTGATAGCGTCAAGGCGAGCGGCCGCTTGCTCATCCGACACTTTGTCTTGCACATCCCAATCGATGATGTGGTCCGAGAGAAGTTTGCCCCAATTCCTGGCCGGTTCGTCCGGCGTCAGCAGTTGGATTGTCTCCCTGCCCTTGGCCGTGTCAATGACATTCATGAGCTTGATGCTTGCTCGACGCAAGAGATCGCGAAACCTCCAGGTCTCAATCATCGCGAGCCACTCCGCGTTGGTGTGCGTGACAGCCATGGGGCCATCGTCGCCGGCATGCTTAATGTCATCCACAAGCTCGTAGAGGCTCGGGGTCACACTGTGCTCGCCTTGGATGAGCAGTCCAACCACCAGGTACATCTGGCCCACAGGGAGATCCGCGCTGTCGCTCTGCTTGGCAAGAGACGGCTCGTCTAGCCAGGGCGCATGGGGTCCAAAGCCAACATCCTGGGTCGAAAAACAAACTTCAGTACGGAGAAAGACATGTTAGTATTCCATGTGATTAAGACACTGGGGTCGGTCACAACTTACCTCCATGAGTGCGACTCGGAAGTGAGCTCTGTCTTTGCCGAAGCCGTACTTCTTATTATCGAGGATTGCATTGATAGGCTTCCGAATTGCTTCGTAAACCTTGCTCACTTCCTTCTGGGTGAGTTGCCTGCCGGAATTGAGGCGCTTGACTCTATTGAGTTCTTGCTTGTAGTACACAAACAGGTTTCCGAGTTTGGTTCTGGCTTCGTCCCATCCTCGAACCCCGAGGTCCACATGCCGGTAGGCTTCAGAAATCTGCTCAAGGGGCTCAAAAACACTGCGCAAATCATTTGTCAGAATCTAGCAGCATTAACAACACAATAAATTTTCATCATGTACGCAGCTCACCGTTGTGGGCGCGAACAGGGGTCAATCAAATTTGAGAACTCGCTGCTCTTCTCATCTTTGATGCCGATCTTCTCAAGTTCAACTTGAAGAACTTCAGACTTCTTGAACTCCTTCACTACCCTGATTTGCGGGAGTGCCCTAAAGCCGGGGCGATTTGCATCCTGTTCTGCATACCAGCTCTCGAAACATCTGCGAAGGTTCTGCAGAAACAATTGCACCGATTTCAAAATTCCGAACGATTGTACCTCGATGACAAACCGTTTCGTCCCGCTGATGACAGACCGTTTCGTCCCGCTGATGACAAACCGTTTCGTCCCACTGATGACAGACCGTTTCGTCCCACTGATGACATACCGTTTCGTCCCGCTGATGACAGACCGTTTCGTCCCACTGATGACAGACCGTTTCGTCCCACTGATGAGAGACCGTTTCGTCCCACTGATGACAGACCGTTTCGTCCCGCTGATGACAAACCGTTTCGTCCCACTGATGACAAACCGTTTTGTCCCATTGATGACAGAACGTTTCGTCCCACTGATGACAAACCGTTTCGTCCCACTGATGACAAACCGTTTCGTCCCGCTAATGACAGACCGTTTCGTCCCACTGTGACATATGTTTAACCCGCTAACGAAGAACGACTTTTGTCACACTTTACGCCTATTTGCTGCCACGGTCAGCTTAATAATAATTTGGGAGAATGGGGCATTCATCAGGAGTTTGTGCATCGACGTGTCTCCCACGACGGTGTGACCCGCCTCGTTGAGCTTCATAGACATGTAGCGGCAGACTTCCGGCGAGAGGCCGATGTACATCTTAGCCGACGTGAGGTGGATGCCTTTGTTGGCTTTGTAGATTTCCGGGTAGTTTTCTTTCACCATGCGCTTCGCCTCCCGTCTGTGGCTGCCGTCGATGTTGGCTTGACGCGCATTGTAGTACCTAAGAAAATCGATGATGACGTCGATCTCTGGCTTGTAGGAACTTGAATCCGCCAACCTCGGGTTCTCCCCGCCTTCGTGTGCTGCGACTAGCTCCTTGAAGTTGGCCATGGTCTGAGCGAGGGGCTCGTACTCTTCGCGGAAAGAACCGAATTTAGGGACTACTGGAAAGGACACCGAGAAATTCTCGGCGGACAGGGAAGGATTCCTCTGAATAACAAATGCAAGAAATGGATGTCAGTAAGTTGCATTGTGTATTGATTACCGGATAGGTACAACAGGTCGTGATAGGCTTTTACCTTGTAGCTTTGCGCCACCATATTGCAGTCTTGCAGCTTTGGGGAACGGAATTCAAATTCCGGCGGCGGAGCGACGAACTTATCGGATATGAAGCTGAAAATGTGAGGCAGCCCCGTATCCTTGTCGACGACGAGGTTGACTCTGTCGGCGTATAGCGTGTTGATGTCGCCACCGTGAGATGTCTTCACCTCTGGATCAGCAATCTCGACTCTGAGGTGGCCGTAAGAGATCCAGTCGACGGCACCGGTGTTGTGGAAGCCATTCAAGGCCGGCGGGACGGCCAACGTGTTGACGTATGGAAGCGCGTTCTTAAAATCCTTGTCAATGTTGGCCAAGTCATTGATGTCAATCTGACCACACGCGAAACCTGTCAGCGCCTGAGCCAGCACATTGCGCTCGACCAAAATCCATGCGTAGTAAGACTGGAACCGCGGCTGGAAGGAGAGTGGCGGTTGGATCGCGTGGAGTAGCAACCTCTCAAAGCTGACATCGATCCTGAACTCCTTGTGCACTGTCAAGCGATAAGGTTCAAGGGAGATTTGCGGTAACAAGCATAAGAATATTAATACTTATTGAAACACGACATTGACACGAATTCAGACATCGAGTAAGCTTTACTCACCTCGTAGTTTCCGGCCGAGTCCAGCTCGACGTCCTTGATCTTTCCGATACACGCGAGAAGTGGCCCCTCCGGATCATCGAAAAAGTCCTTGCCAGTCAGCATGCTCGCCTTGTGCAATTCGATGTACAAATAGATCTCTACCTCAGCACTTGCGTTCTTGAACCTGTGGATAGTCCAGCTCCTTGAGGTAAAGTCGCTGTAGGAGTCATCTTCTTGGGACCCGTCCCTCTCGTCAAAGAAGTCGTCGTAAGAGGCGACCGTCATCAGCTTTGTCTTCCTCTCGGGTCCAGGAGTGCCGGTGATGTCGAGAGCTTGCTTTCGCTTCTCTGCCGCCCGTTGCCTCTGTTCTTCCTCTGTGCCGAAGACCTCTTCATCCGTGCACATACTGAGGAATTCAGGAACCCTTCTCGGAGCCTCGGCAATAGGGGCTCGAGAACCAGAGGCTCCAGAACCAGACGCTTGCCCGGTAGTCGGCGCTGGAGTCTCGGGCTCGGGCTCCGGCTCGGGCTCCGGCTCCATCTGAGTGGGCTCTGTTTCAGGCTCCGGCTCGGGCTCCGGCTCCGGCTCAGTGTGCTCTATTTCATGCTCAGGCTCTGTTTCCGGTACTTGAGATGGGCCTTTAGACAAAGAAGAGCCTTGATTTGGGGAACCTGTAAAGAATGAGTAGAGAGTACTCAACACACCTGCAGTGGGCGTCACGATTAACTACTGAACGGTATCGCCATACACCATCAGAGCCAAGCGTAATTTTTTTTACCTAGGGATCCTGATTTACCAGCTGCTTCCGACGCGGTTGCCTGCGCCAATTTACGACCTGTTGGAACGTCAGATAACTCATTGACGAGAAAGTAATCGGAGTGAGAAGGCAGGGATTGATACTTTAAGTCACGATTACCTGGCGTCACAATCGTCTCTAAAACCTTTTCTTTTCCCTTGGATTCCTTTGAAGCTTGAGTCGCTACTGGCTCATGTGCGCGTCCTTTCGAACCTGTCAACACACATGATTTCAAACAATGTCAATATGACACAGTGCACTCACAAAGGCAGGGATTGATACTTTCAGTCACAATTACCTGGAGTCACAATCGTTTCTGAAACTTTTCTTTTCCCTTGGATTCCTTTGAAGCTTTAGTCGGTACTGGCTCATGTGCGCGTCCTTTCGAACCTGTCAACACACATGATTTCAACCAATGTCAATATGATACAGTGCACTCACAAAAATCATATGATTGGAGAGGCAAGGACCTGATTGATAGTAAGCTTGCATGAGTTTTTCGTAATCGATTAGCCTTCGCGCTGTCTGCATTTGAGCATCTGAGAGGACCTGGCCGCTCTTGATTCGGGCGGTCAAAAGAGCGGCGGCCGATCTTTCTCCTTGCGAGTGCGTGCCGTAAGCCGGCACCCTACCTCCTAAAAGGCTCGGTTTCCAAGGGTTACCTGATGCCTCAGCGCCGGCTCTAGCTTCAGAAGCTGAGGCTGCACGGCTCTTCTTCGCAGCCGGCTGCTCGGGCACAGAAGATGACGCCTTGTGTTTTCTCCCGACTAGCGCTCCGAGCGCATCGAATTCTTTTGCTTTCTCGGTAGGTTTTGGTGTCCGCTTGGACCTTCGACCTATAAATATCATATCATGTCAGAGCGTTTCGTCCCACTGATGACAGACCGTTTCGTCCCACTGATGACAGACCGTTTCGTCCCACTGATGACAAACCGTTTCGTCCCACTGATGACAGACCGTTTCGTCCCGCTGATGACAGACCGTTTCGTCCCACTGATGAGTGACAGACCGTTTCGTCCCACTGATGACAGACCGTTTCGTCCCACTGATGACATGCCGTTTCGTCCCGCTGATGACAGAACGTTTCGTCCCACTGACGACAGACCGTCACTGTGAGATTCAGATGTGACGTAAATGTGCCCTACTGGTGACGAACGACGACATACGGGGACGATACGGGACGGACGAGGGACGTGGATTTCATACCCAGTAGCGACGACTATCGCGCGCGACCTGTAAAGTACTATATGAATTTCTCGTTTCCATAATTTCATCAAATTGATATGCGCACGCGGGCTCGCGTGTCGCCCGCCGCGACGCGGAGCACCCGGGCTAAGTACAGGTGGATGTACGCACTCATTGCACATCGCCGCACATCGCTGACCGCACATCGCTGACCGCTGACCCCGCGGTGTGCCGCGATGTGCGGCACGACGGGCGGAGGTGTGGGCGGATGTAGGTGGTACGGTAGGTGGTAGGCGGTAGGTGGTGTTCGTAGGTGCGCGTTTTAATGCAGCCGCCCTAACTGCTGATGATTGTGTAACGCCCCAGCACGCGCATGAAGTACGGGGTCGCCTCACGGTCACCGCCGCTCACCGTTGAATCAAGCGCGGACAGCCGCGCACTCGCATCTGTGTTGCCTGCCGGTGGTGGGTTACATCCACCCCAACTCTCAACCCCCCCCCCGCCCCCCGCGCGCGGCAGCAGGCATGCCGGCAAAGGGATGGATAGCGAGTGTGTCGAAGGATGGCGTGTACACATGCAAGCACTGCCACGGCATCGTGACGGGTAGTAGTGAAAGGACGGCGCGAGAGCGGCACTTCCGGAAATACCCGAACTGTAGCCACTCGTTGAAGCGTGCGGCTAAGTTGCGCCGCAAGGCCGCCTTATCACAACCAGCAGCAGCAGGGGCGGCAGCAGCAGCAGCAGCAACAGCAGCAACAAGCGCGGCAGCAGGAGTAGCTGCAGCCGTCGGAAACGGCCCGCCGGCGCCGGTCTCGGACGACGGCGGCTCGAAGGTGGACGATGTGATGGGCGTGGGGGAGGACCCCGTTGGCGAAGACGGTATGGACATCGACGCGCCTGCGTGGCCGCCGGCAGGCGTCGAACCCGCGATGAGGGCGTGATATGGAAAGGCGATCCCGGCGACTTCTACATGAAGGTCATCGCCAAGAAGTTCCGGGGAGTATGGCACTACGGCGTGATAACCGGCGTCGTTACCGAGTGGGTGTTGGAGGACTACGGCGGGGCGACCCAGTGGCGCGCTGTTTTCGAGGACGGTGACATTGTGGACCTTCTGCGTTCAGAGGTGAGTGGGCCCGGCCTGCGTGCTGGTGGCACCACTCAACTGCGGTTGTATGGAATCACACGCACCCACCCGGTCGGCGTGGCAGGTTGTGGAGGCTATGGCGGCTGCCCAGGAGCACCCCACTGTGGATGCGGACGGGGAGGCTCGCTTGGTAACCGTCCATCAAGGCGATGACTTGTCCAGTGAATCACGCACCTTGCCCGGCGTGCGTTCAACACAACCCGGCTGGCGGAGGCCAAGCAGAACACTGGCTGCCATGGCGTGTGCCATGTGCATGTGGTCCTGGGCTATGTCAACATGATCAACCTCTTCCCCCTCGCGCCGTTCCACCTGTTTTTTTTTGGCTTGGGAAGGGACTTCTGGAGGAAATTTGTCACCGTGCAGGGCCACATTGGATTCCGAGCTATGAAGCAGGAAGACCGGCGCCAGGCTTTAGTCCCGATACCCAGCAACTTTGAACGCGGGTTGCGCCCTTCGTTTGCAGTGTCCAAGAATCGAAAGGTAACCCCCCCCCCCCCCCCCCCCCCGGGCGTGGGCGTGGGCGTGGGCGTGGGCGTGACGGCATTCCCCTCCATGACTGCAGGGTCAGGCAAGGTGACGGTGCAGTCCGGCTGGGTCATGGAGGACTGCTTGCACCACATGGAAACGTTTTCCATTCTTAACGCCGGTCCGCTGCTCGAGGAGGCCCGGGTGAAGGCGATCATGACCGAGAAGGAGCTTCGCGTCCCTAGGCGGTGCTTGGGCACATGTACAAGCGCATGCAAGGAGCTGCGTGGTTCGTCACGCGGTGGGGGTTGCAGAATGTGGTGACGGAGGAGGACGGCCCCGAGCGCAAGGCGCAGGTGGACGCGCTCACTAGGGAGGGGAGGACTCGATACCCCGCGCGGCGCCAAGGCGCGGCGGCCGGGGCAGCGCGGCGCCAAGGCGCGGCGGCCGGGGCAGCGCGGCGCCAAGGCGCGGCGGCCGGGGCAGCGCGGCGCCAAGGCGCGGCGGCCGGGGCAGCGCGGCGCCAAGGCGCGGCGGCCGGGGCAGCGCGGCGCCAAGACAGCGGCGGCCGGGGCAGCGCGGCGCCAAGACAGCGGCGGCCGGGGCAGCGCGGCGCCAAGACAGCGGCGGCCGGGGCAGCGCGGCGCCAAGACAGCGGCGGCCGGGGCAGCGCGGCGCCAAGACAGCGGCGGCCGGGGCAGCGCGGCGCCAAGACAGCGGCGGCCGGGGCAGCGCGGCGCCAAGACAGCGGCGGCCGGGGCAGCGCGGCGCCAAGACAGCGGCGGCCGGGGCAGCGCGGCGCCAAGACAGCGGCGGCCGGGGCAGCGCGGCGCCAAGACAGCGGCGGCCGGGGCAGCGCGGCGCCAAGACAGCGGCGGCCGGGGCAGCGCGGCGCCAAGACAGCGGCGGCCGGGGCAGCGCGGCGCCAAGACAGCGGCGGCCGGGGCAGCGCGGCGCCAAGACAGCGGCGGCCGGGGCAGCGCGGCGCCAAGACAGCGGCGGCCGGGGCAGCGCGGCGCCAAGACAGCGGCGGCCGGGGCAGCGCGGCGCCAAGACAGCGGCGGCCGGGGCAGCGCGGCGCCAAGACAGCGGCGGCCGGGGCAGCGCGGCGCCAAGACAGCGGCGGCCGGGGCAGCGCGGCGCCAAGACAGCGGCGGCCGGGGCAGCGCGGCGCCAAGACAGCGCATACAGCGGAATCGGCGGAAAGGGATGCATTACAAGCTGTGGACGGCAGCCGCTGAAAACTATGCGGTCATGCCGCAACAACCCCAGCACTGGCTTCTGGATACCTATGATCTGGCTGACGGCGGCGGGCTGCGGGATGCAGGGCCGCATGACTGAGGTGGCGGTGCTGGTGAGCCCGCAGAGTCTGCATGCGGCGGAGGCGGCGCAGCCGCATAGGCACTAGACAATGCTCTGAAGCGAGCCCCAATTGTCTGTCTAGCGCCTGCCCCAATGTAGCGCACCAGCTTGGCAGCAATTGGCAGCTCTTTTGCCCCCCCCCCTCCACCCCACAGACACACTACCAATACCAGTTTCTCATCCCGGCGGGCAGTTGATGCGTATACCCAGGCTTGTGCGTACGCGGTGCGGGGGGGGGGGGGGGGGGGATCACTATAGCTAAGCTAGTGATGTGAGATATGAGTGCAGCAACAGATATTGTGCAAGATATTATACGATGGCATGCAAGCGGGTCCCCGCTCTTCCACAATCATTGGCCCTGCTCCCTCTTGCCCCGCCCCCGGTGCCCTTTAGCTGCTCTCAGCATCCCGAGTGGGATGGGCGGGGCAGCGGTTGCTACCGAGTGAGGCGTAGCATCGTTTGCAGTAGCAACGCAGCCTTTCCGGTGTGACGCCGCCTGGATGTAACCCAGCAGTACGCGCAAAGTGCAAGTGCAAGCTGCTGATGGCGGGGATCCCGCGCGGGGGGGGGGGGGGGGGGGGGGGGGGCAGCGGCTGTGGGATAGGCGCGGCAGCGGTTGCTACAGAGTGAGGCGTCGCATTGTTTGCAGTAGCAACGCAGCCTTTCCGGTTGCATAGTGTGACGCAGCCTGGATGTAACCCAGCAGTACGCGCAAAGTGCAAGTGTTACACGTCCGTGTGCCCCACCCAATGACATTGCGCCCGACCTCACTGACGGCATGTCTCGCTCTCCTTCAGCTCCTGGGCCGTCCGCCGCCTCACCCTGCGCACCCTACCAGCCGCGCGTGCCTTCTCGGAAGCCTCACACACGGCGGCGCGAGTCGCGTCGTGGAACGCGTCCCTGACATGGCGGAACTCCGCCCTCACCGTGGCCGTGGTCGGGCAGGGGACTGCCCGCTGATGGGTCGCCATGCATGGGTACTTGGGGCCGCACAAAGCCGGGGTGCCGTCGCAGCAACACTCCCAGTCCGTCCGTTGGCCGCAGTCCACGCATGACGGGCGTCCGGCCAGGACACGCACATGATAGTGCATGTGGCCGCCTCCCGCCACTGCTCGTAGTGCTCCGGTCAACATGGCGACGAGCAAGTCGGCATGTCCCGCAGGTGGCTGCGGGGCGGGTGGCGAGCGCAGCCTCGCTCGCCTCGACAACCCCCTCAGCCCGATCAGTCGCCTCGACCACGGCCTCCTCCGCCTCCTGACGCGGCGCACCAGGCGCCTCATCGTCGCCTGGCAGGGCGTCCCCCCCCGCAACGGCGCCGTCGGCGGTGGCCGACGCCGTCGTGGCGGGGTGTTGTGAGGAGGTGGCCCTAGACATAGGTGGGGCCGGCACCGCCATGTGTTGCTCCACATGCGGTGCGGTTCCTGACGCGACAGCTCCGTCGCACCAGTACCGGCGCCGGCACCCCACGCACGCCTGCTGGGCTTACCGCCAACCGGCATGTTTCCTTTGGGAGGCGGTTCATCCGCGTCGGAGGTGAGCGGCGGTGCCTGTGTGGGTGTGGATACTGCCCGGCCATTAGGGCTCCCGCCGCCTGTCGCTCCGCCGACCCACGCCGCGGCGTGTGCTGCGCCCCGCATAGTCGCCTCGAATATAATATACATGACGCGGGGACGGGGGGGGATTCGTGCGTTTCGTATGTCGGCAGAAAGGCGTGCGAAGCTGCGGCTGGCGAAGGTGGTGGAAGTAAGCGTGGCGGCGTCGGCGGCGTATTACCGTGCGTGCATGCGTGCGCAACCCCGCGGCAGCAAGCGCCGGACTCGGCGTGTGCCAGCGGCAGAGCTGCGAAGCCATGGACACGGT
This sequence comes from Tetraselmis striata, assembly GCA_006384855.1. NCBI lineage: Eukaryota > Viridiplantae > Chlorophyta > Chlorodendrophyceae > Chlorodendrales > Chlorodendraceae > Tetraselmis > Tetraselmis striata. The sequence goes on from VCJN01001943.1 coordinate 73,692, forward strand.
ACGGGATGCCAAGTCTGGCTAAGCAACTGCCGAGGCTGGCGGCTTAACCCCCATGTCCGGCGGTTGAGGGACGGAAAGTGCGTAGAAGTTGATCGGGAAAGCGGGCATATAAGCCTGGCTGTGCTAGGTTCCTATTAAGTAATGGCGGTTTGTGCTAAGTAATTCTTAGGGGTAGACCATGCAGCGCAGGTAGGGGGGCGGTATAAATGAGGCCGGGCACATATACTGCTCCACGAAACGACACTGTCGCACGTGTAGTTGAATAGACGCCCCCCCCCCCCCCCCCCCCCCCCCCCCCGCCGGGTCGGCCCGCCGGGTCGGCCCGCCGACCCGCCACGGCATGTAATATTTGTCATGCATCGCCGGGGTATGTGTGAGTGGATGCCCCGCCGCCACATCCCCCCCCCCCCCCCCCCCCCCCCCAATTTACACTTGTGCACTCATTAAGTTTGGGCTGGTTTCGGAGCAGTACATGTACGTATGTATATACATACAATGGAACGTAGGACCTGCGCGGAAAGAGGGGGGGCTGGCGGAATGCGTTGGGGGTGCGTAGAGTAGCGTGTTGGTGAGATTCGGGGTGCATCGGACGCCGGATGCCCATCCACCCAGCGTAAAAGACGCCTACGTAATATTCACACTATATATATTCACACGCAAATGTGTGAAAACCGGACATTCCGTGCCGGATGGGTGGGAATACGGCGTCCGATGCAGCAAAAACCCCAGCAACACGCTATTCTGTGCACCGCCAATGCACTCCGCCAGCACCGCCTCATTCTCTGTCGATTTCGAAAACGCCTTCACATTACCCACCGCTAATTGCAATTGCCACCGTGTAATGTTGTCACGATGTGCGCACACAACAACACTTACTACCGGTTCCGACGCGGATGGAGGCGAGGCTTGCGGAGTGCGTTGGGGGTGCGTAGAGTAGCGTGCTGCAAATAATTGGGGTGCATCGGACGCCGGATGCCCACCCACCCGGCGTAAAAGACGCGTAATATTCACACTTTCTTAACACACAAATGTGTGAAAACCGGACATTCCGTGCCGGATGGGTGGGAATACGGCGTCCGATGCAGCCAAAACCCCAGCAACACGCTATTCTGTGCACCGCCAATGCACTCCGCCAGCACCGCCACATTCTCTGTCGATTTCGAAAACGCCTTCACATTGTCCACCGCTAATTGCAATTGCCACCGTGTAATGTTGTCACGATGTGCGCACACAACAACACTTACTACCGGTTCCGACGCGGATGGAGGCGAGGCTTGCGGAGTGCGTTGGGGGTGCGTAGAGTAGCGTGCTGCAAATAATTGGGGTGCATCGGACGCCGGATGCCCATCCACCCGGCGTAAAAGACGCGTAATATTCACACTTTATTAACACACAAATGTGTGAAAACCGGACATTCCGTGCCGGATGGGTGGGAATACGGCGTCCGATGCAGCCAAAACCCCAGCAACACGCTATTCTGTGCACCGCCAATGCACTCCGCCAGCACCGCCTCATTCTCTGTCGATTTCGAAAACGCCTTCACATTATCCACCGCTAATAATTGCAATTGCCACCGTGTAATGTTGTCACGATGTGCGCACACAACAACACTTACTACCGGTTCCGACGCGGATGGAGGCGAGGCTTGCGGAGTGCACTTGCGGTGCACAGACTAGCGGGAGACTAGACCCATTGTCGCTTATTTACAAGCACGGGCGGTGCTGCCAGACCTGATCGTCTACGGCCGATATAATATTCACACTATATTAACATCGGTGCACACCGCCGCACACCGCCGCACACCGCCGCACACCGCCGCACACCGCTGCGCGCGCACATTCGTCGCACACATTATCCCGGATTCACTCGCCGTATCCATTACGCCGTGCTACTTCAACAATAAACATTGCGAAATTACACCGACACAATGCCGCACCGACTAGCTCTTGACAATACGTGCATATAAATAGTAGTGGCGCGCTGCTCCTCGCCTCCGATGTGTCGTTGACTGCTGCGGAAGGCGGTCGTCGACTGGGTGTTAGTTTCTCCACCTCGGCCGCCCCCCCCCCCGCCCCCCCCCCCCCCCCCCCTTCACCGCTCACAGCGCCATGGCCGACCTCGCCCCCCCGGGCAAAAGTGGGCGGCGAGCCTTGTTGTCTCGCGTGTCCGCGCCGCCGGCATCGAGGAGGACGAGAAAGACATGAGGAAACGCGTGACAAGGTGGGCGCGCAACAAAACACTCCATCCTCCGCATTAGCACGCACCCACTCGTGGCTAACTTGTGCCGCGCGCAGGTTCGTCCGGGAGCGCCGTAAGGCCCACCTCAACGCCAAGGCTTCCACAGTGCCAGCGGCGCAACTCGTGGTGGCCGAGGAGGCCGCATCCTCAGCCGCTTAAAGGCGAAACGATTGTGGCTTGTTGTGGGTGTCTGGGCACAGGGGGCGTCCCGACGCGAAGGTAAGGAAGCTCATGGCGGCGTCGTCGACGGCACAGCCTCCCGGGGTGGTGAAGACACTGACGGATGACAAGAAGCGGAAGAGGCCGGTGAAGAAACGCCGAGGTAAGAAACTGACGGTCGCGGAGTCGGAGGCGGAGTCGGAGGCGGAGGCGGAGGCGGAGGCGGCGAGATCGTCGAAGCGGAGGGTCCCCCGGGCACGCAAGAACAAGAACAAGCAGTAGCCCCCGCCCCCTTTACCCCCCCCCCCCCCCCCCCCCCCCCCAGGCGGGAGCGGCTGGCGGCGAGGGGGGGCGGGGGGGGGCGGGGCGGGCGTGGTCCCCCCGCCCCCGCACCCCCCCCCCCCCCCCCCCCCCGGGCCACATTCCCCGATGGCAGCTGTCGCGAATATTGTAATTCAATCATTCTTCGGCAAACCGCTGCCTGCCCCCGCCCTCCCCCTCGCGAATATTTATGTAACGTGAGCACTCTTTGGCAAAACATGGCAGCCAAACCGCCCATCTGATGACCTTTGATCGGACGGCTGGCAGGCCCGTTCAGCAGTACTAGCTATAATGTACACAAAATTCCCCAGTGTTACCAACACGTACGGCTGCGATTTGCGCTCCCATGTACTAATAGTCGTAGTTATCCACAGGACGACTAGGGTTCGTACTAGATACCCGGTACCGGCGTAATAAATATATCGCGTACTACCCGGTACTACACGGACAACCTTGTACCTTGTACGTCAGTGCCATGTACGCTTCACCGGGCTGGTACGACTACCAGAATGATGACAAAAAGGATTTATCGCCCGCCGGCAATAACGCCGGATGTACTCGCACGTAACTGGATGGACGTGCCGCCACCAGCAGCAGCCTTCACGGATAAATAATAGTCGCTAGTAGTAGTGCTTCGTCACCTGTATGTCACATCTGAATCTCACAGTGCCATGTGTCCCGGTCGCCTCCGCAACCTGCGCACGCAGCCGGTCGGCATCAACGCCACCACTACACCCTGCGCCTCGGTCACTTCTCAGCCCGCGCACGCCGCTGGTCGGCGCCAACGGGCCGTCAGCACTGCACCATGTGCCGCGGTCGTCGCCTCCGCGGCCCATACACGCAGCTGGTCGGCGCCGTCGGGCCAACCCTGTACCATATACCCGGGTCGCCTCCACAATCTGAGCACGCAGCTGGTCGGCGCCAACGGGCCGCCGTTGCACGATGGGCCTCAGTTGCTGTCGCAGCATCGGGCACGCAGGTGGTCCGCGCCCTCATGCCGCCACTACACCATGTGCCTTAGCCGCTTTCGCAGCCCCGGCACGCAGCGGGTCGATGCCAACGGCCCATCACTGCACCATGTGCCCTTGTCGCTTCCGCGGCCCGGGCACGCAGTTGGTCGGCTCCGTCATGCCGTCCCTGCTCCATGCGCCTCGGTCGCTTCCGCAGCCCGGAGTACCGGACACGCGGCTGGCCGGCCCCATCGTGCCGCCACTATAACATGCGCCCGGGACTACTCACTTTCTAGTCGGCCCGTGACACAGGGCGCAGTACTGCGTATGTACTAAATCCGTTGTAAGCCGGCGCGCCTGCTACTGGTACTTGTAGTGTGATCCTCTTGCGAAATGGTGGACCGTCCGACGACCGGACGACCCACCACCATGCCAACTAACTGCCGGCCAGCGCCCATAGTGGAGTGAAGAGCATGCCCTCCAAGAGGACACCACTATAGCCACCATGGACACCGACAGATATGAGGAGCAACATGACGCCGGGGCCGGCACCTTTCAGGCCGCGCTGCGGGGCGGCAGAGTACAACAGCCTGCGATCCGCACGGTCGCAACTACAAAAAACTTCGCGGGCACCCAACTTTCACCTGCAACTCGCCACCACATATACGTACTACAACGCCCATCCCACTAGCACCTAGCCGGCCTCCCCGCCGGCACGGACGATGCCGCCCACGTGGCCCTACTGTTCGGCGACATGGTGGCTCAACATATCAAGCGATGGACGATGGGTCGTGCGGCCGCACTGTGACGAATCTGATCCGCACCCTCAGCCCCAAAATCGGAGTCCAAATCCTACCAGCAGACGTCCAGTCGTTGAACGTCCAAACGTCCGGGTTTAGTGACTCGCCGCCCCCCCAAACCCGCCGACGCTGACCCAACCGGATCGAGTGGCACTACCTAGGCTCCCCATTACCACTGTGTCCGTCATCATGCGACTGGCTTGCCGAGAAACAACCGCTAACGTTCTGCATACCCAATAGACAGAAGAGGGAATAGCAATCCTCGACCGACAAGGCTGCCGATGCTCCACCGGCTTGCTCGGAACGCCGCACCTCGACGACATCGAGCGACCGCTTCATCAAGTGTGGCTCCGCTCCTCGTCGTTCATGGGCCATACAGAGGCCGACGTGTGGCCGCACCTGGCGGAGGGGCTCCTCCCGGCGTACGACCAACCCCAACCCGGCAAAGCGGGGGTAGACCAACCGGGGGCAGCGCCAGCAGTCAACCTGGCACGGGCCGGCGTGACGGCCTGACCGAGCACGAAGCCGACCCAGACGCAGACGACGTCGTTATTTGCCCCCAGACTTGCACCCTATTGGCCCTGGAGGTCCGCAAGGTGTGGACGGTCCGCCGCTCGGCAGACTCGGTGCGATTCGAACTCCTTGATCCCGAAGCGGCGCGCCTACTACATGATGTGTGCCGCGACGCCGTATGTACTGGCGTTGCGTTCGGCGACCAGACGCAAAGTCGAGTGGTGATCCAAGTCACCGCCGATCGCAGTGAAGAACGCGAGGACGCGTCCCCCAGCCCACACTAGGGAGTGCTGCCCCCAGCACTGTCCAAGCAGGCCTTCCGATGCGCACTGACGGCCAGAGCGATATGCACCGCCCCCCTAGCCAACTTGGAGCTGCCGACGGTCGAGCAACTAGCAAAGGTCATCGCAGCCACCATCAGCCATCGCAGCAACACGCCCCAAGAGCTGCTACTGCACGCCCAGTGGCTGACGGACACCATGATGACTGTTGGCGTCGACATGCAGCGAGCCCAAACTGCTGCGCGTGGGGGACGACAATCTCTGCGCCAACTCCCTCGGCAAAGAAGACGAGGAGCTCGCGGACACCATGCGCCTGCTGGGAGTGGCCCTCACCTCTCCCGCCGCAGTACTGCGGGCGGCACGCCTCCGCACCGTCGTCATCTACCTCACGGAGTCCGAGTTCGATCCTTCGGAACTACTCATACACCCCTCCAGCCATACGGTCGGTCCGGCAGGCGGGAGAACTCGGCGGCAATAACACTGGCCACAACCAGCTCCGGCGCACAGCGTCGGGCCCGCGTAAGAAGGCCCGGAAGACCTCTTCAACATCCCTCGCCCTCCGAGCCGAACAACGTCCGGTGTACACTCTCACCCTGCAACTGACCGCCCACCACCACAGCATCATCGGCGGCACCCGCGCAATTGACAGAAAGGAGTAGTGGCGTATGCCAGTAGTATCGAACGGTGAGCGGGAAGATCAAGGCAACGCCAGCTCCGGCGCTGGCCGAGAGCGGGCGGCCAGCGGGCACAACGCGAGCACCGCCGCCAGACGGCCCAACACAACTGACACTAACAACGACTTCATCAGCCCAAGCCGAACCTCAGGTCAACAACACTCCCGCCCCAGGGTTCGAGTACATGATACCAAGGCGCGGGGCGGTCGCCACCGCCGTCGTAGCCATCGACAAGCGCCGAAGCAACGGAGCACGCCCCCGGAGCAGCCCGCCCAGCCCCTGCCCCTACAGCCCCAGCCCCACCGGCGACCGCCATGACGGGAGTACATGCGGAAGACGACGACGAGCTTGAACTGAACTACGAGGAGAACGACAGCACCATGGATGTGGATACCGCCCATCGCGAAGCAGCGGAGGTACCATGTCTATCCGATGTTATCCCCCAGCGCTCACTAGCGCAATAACTCACATTCCGCAAAGGCACACCTGAAGGCGCCGCAGAAAGACTGGTCGAGCTACAGCACCTCACCACCGAGACCTCCGAGCTTCTCGCCTTGTCCTCCCCGGTCAGTCAGCCTGCACTCGCGGCCGAACTCGCCCGACTCACAACGGAGTCACATCGACGGCGTAACTCCCAACGCCACTCGATCCAGCTCGAGCACCATCCTCGCTTGCCCCTCCTAGCACGCAAGGGCAAGGCAGCCGCACTTGAAAAGCACAAGAAGAAGCAACCCATGGGTCGTAGCCGCTCAGGAGCAAGCCGCGTCTCTCTGGCACCCGTGACTCCGACAGCGAGTGGGAAACGGAGGACGAAACATCCCAACCATCTGGCAGCTCACACCAGTAACGGCCGCGCGATCCGCCGCCGCGGCGGCAGGCTTGCTAGCTGACCCAAGAATACCGGCCACTACTAACCCATGTGACCGGTGCTGATACCATGCTTCAACACAATCATGACAGTACCTTCCGAAATCCGGGACATCCCCATCGCTGATTACCGCAGTAGGTTCTTCGGCGCGGCACATAACAATGCATACTCCAAAGAAGGACGCCATCGCAGCGCCCACTAAACCTACTAGCCGGCTCAGCGGTGGATAAATACTGAGCAACACTTAGCTATTCCGGTCAGCTCCCTTCCCCCATCTCACCTTAGAAGCTGCGGCGGGACGCCACTGGCTGCCTAAGCCTACCTGCTGAGCTCTGAATGGGATAGGCCCGCCTTAGGTAACCTAACGACAACATGGAGGCGCTGATGTCGTGGCTATATCCCGTTGGAAGGAGGAAGGGCTAGGACACGCAAGAGGACGGCCGGTAGCTTGACTCAAACTTCGGTCGGTAGCTCAGAGCTGTAATTACACCTAGAGTTCCCTACCATGGATAGAGATAGCATGCCCTAAGAACAACTCAGCCTAAGCCAGTGGATGCAGCAGACTAGCAATTGTAATCAATTTCAATTTCATTTCCATGCGCCCGGCGGCTTTCACGGCATGGGTGCGCAGTGGGTCGGCGCCAACGGCCGCCGCTGCACCATGTTCCCCGGTCGCTTTCGCAGCCCAGACACGCAGCTAATCCGTGCCCTCGAGCCGCCGCCGCACATTGTGCCCATGCTGCTTTATTCGCAGCCTCCGGACACTTAGCTTATCGACGCCATCAAGCCCTCGCTGCGTGGAGCTCGCTACAGACTGCATCGTCCGCTTTCCCCCGTCCGCGCTTCGTCCGCCCCGCCGTGCGACGGTAGCAAGCCGTTTTGCTCCGGGGCGGTCGCTGCTCTCCCGCCCAGCCGCTGCCCTGCAGTATCCGACGACCAAGACATGTTGGCACTGTGCATGTGAGGCGCAGTAGTGCAGTGCAACATTGAGACAAGGACAAGTGGTTTGAGCAGACGGATTCTGGTTACATGTCGGTTGCCCGCCGGCTCATAACTGGCAGGTCGTGGCAGATCGGGCTAGAGGTCACGGATGACCGGGTAGTGGTAGTCAGATGGCGCTCCCTGTTGGGCGACATACAACGGGGGTTGGCTGCGCGGGACGCGGCGTGGCACAACACAGAGCCCGGACAGAAGGGTCCTCTTCGAGACATCCTGGATATGTCGGAGTACACGGGCATGGTCTTCGGCACAGTGGGTGAGGTGAGCAAGGGGGTGCACCGCACAGTGCGTGGTATCGCATGCTTGGCTGCGGACCGGGGTGCCCTCTCATCGCGGGGCACTCGGTGCATCACCCGGGCTCACCAAGAGGCCTTGCTCGCAAGAGATTTCCTCGGGGTCCTGAGCTTGGTGGCCGCTCGAGAGCGTGCTCGCTGCCTCATCAGACGGCGCAGATTCGTCTCCCATCCCGTTAGTTGTTGAAGCTGCACAGCACGTCCGAGGATCACCTACACACACACGTGCTCGCGTGGCCCGGACTCTGAACCGTGTGCGCATCACTCATCCATCCCGCCTTATGCGGGATGCGGGCCGCTTTTAGGCGGCTTGCTGTGTTGATTTTCTAATTCTGGGGAACTGCCTTTTTTGTAATTCACACCATTAGTCAGATGGCACGATGTGTAGTATTATAACATATGTGGGCTGCGGGGATTACCCTCGTCGGGCTCTGCACGCATGCAAGCATACAACTATAGTCGTAAAGATATTGAGGATGGTTTACAAGTATTTCGCAAATGATATATCAATGCAACAGTGGTACGGTTATGGGTGCATGCGCAGGTAGGGTTGGGGAACATACCCTAACAATGCATGTGCCCCCACCCTTCCTTGAAAATTTTACTACTATTAGTCGGAGATCCCTTTCCCTAGTCGTCTATTTAGCAGGCACAGTACGGCACACATACGGTGCTATTATGTCCGTTGCTAGTATGCCGTACCGCCCGAGGGGCTGCATCGGCCCCGCAGCGCCTCGAGGAGCTGCATCGACATCGAACTCCCGTATGACACCGTCCATCCGCATGCATGGCATTGCGGTTCCCGACGCAGCCATCCCGGGTAGGTTTGCTCCCGCATTGTCATGCGCAACCTCCCCGCAACCGACATGCTGGTCCATGTCGCACGTCCCGGCATGAGCCGGGGCTGAGAGGCGGAAGCCCATAGCCGGGAGAGTGTTTGGTTACAGATAAGTGAGCATGCCCGGAGCGCCGGACGCCTATATGGCTGGCGCGATGCGGTGCCCGCGGCGCGTGCGTAGCGCGGTGCTCGTACCACTCAGATATGTGCTAAAGTACTAATACGCATACCCTAGCTACATTATTGTCTGGTGTACAACAGTGACAACATCACTAGTGTCTACACGCATGCCGCTTCGTCGTGTACTTAAAAGCACCAGGGGGGGGGGGGTTGTCTGTAACCACCTTTGTTTGTCGCGGCGCACGCACCATGGGATCGTGCCGCGACTGCCACGCTCACCCTCCCCTCACTTCGCTCAAATTCGGGGGTCTGCCTCTGAGGCCCGCTGGCCCCTCTAAATGGATTGTAATTATGCCAAATCACATTTTCGGCAATATGCCTGCGCCCCCACCCTTCGTCCTTTATGAAACGGCGGAAGACCTCGAATAAAATTAACATGAGCCTCGAATAGACCTCGAATAGACCTCGAATAAAATGGCGGGAATAAGGATCCATAGCCGCTGCCCGTAGTCGCTACTACCTCCCGCCCGCCCGGAAGTCCTTCTGGAGACCCGCATTAGTAGCCGTAAGCTCAGCTGCCGATTTTATGCTCCGCCGTACAGTCCATATTATCCGATTATCTGAGATAGTTTTGCATGATTCGTATCATCATCGCTCGTCAACACGATGCGCGCGAGTACGACGACGCGTCTGTGGCACTGATCATATCCGTGGAGCAGATTCAAATTTGATTTTGTAGCATAATAATATGACTACTAACTAATCCTTTACATACTACCCGTACAAGACACAGCACATGGAATCAACATGGACAATAAAATAAACAACGATCAGCACTACATATTCTCCTAGATATTTAACAAATAACAACAGAATATAGCATTGCATAGTAGAATGACAATGCATTCTTTGCGCTATAATAATAGATTTATATGATGTATATCATGCTATATATGCTGTTGGATAGTAATATTAAATAATTAAATAAAACAACGATCAGTACTATATATATTCAGCGTACACGATAGCATAGAATAAAAATATAAAGCAGCATTGCACAGTAGAATGACAACACATTCTTTGCGTTATAATAATAATAAATAAATAAGAATAATAAATTGACATGATGTAGTCGCTACCATGCTATTATTTATGCTGTTGGATAATATTATTCAACATAAATAAGGGAATTATTTAAATGTAGAATTTGAGTAACGGGTATAATCGGCGTAGGTACGCTACAGGTACGGGTACCAGCAGTACCTCCGCTATAACGCTGGATTAATCAAAATTAATTACATGAGCTAGTTGCAGGAGGCGATATCAGAAAATCACCAGAAAAGGACAATCGGAAAGGTCATCTACAGCAACTGCGAGGTAAAAGCAGTAGCAGGAGAATATGCAGAATGGGCGCGAGCCCACGCATCGGACTTGGCCATCTGCACACCGGTAGAGAGAATGCCGCCCAGGGTACCATGAGAATGCCGCCCATGGGACCCGCTGCAATAGTCCCCGCCGTGTGCGCGACAGGTGACGGCGGAACTCAGCAGGTTGGCTAGCGACAAACTTCCAAAGTTCCTGAACGGACTGACCATGAAGGAAGCATGAGGTCGGGGCGGAAGGACGGCCAGGGAAGTTGCGCACATCCAGCAACACCGCGAAAATGTAGACCACGGTCAAAGCGGACTTCCCGAGACGGCCGCGGTCCTCAACCACAAAAGGGTAGTACCGGTGAACACCATGCACTGGGGCGGAAGACGCCCGGTCCGCTGCCAACTTACCCTGCTCCGCCTCGGTCGCCGCGATCCCCGGGGTGCACTAGCGGGGGTCGTTGCTCCAAGTGGGGGTCGTGGAGGACACGCTCGCGAAGTCCATGCATCATGTAATCGCACGCCCCCCCCCCCCCCCCCCCCACCCCGCCAGCGTCAAGTCCGACGGCCGCGAGCGGTCCGGTGGGCGCAGCCCACTCGTCTCAAGGGTCAAGTCGCCGGCTCCCGAGCGGTCCCGGTCAAGCACCGCCCCCGTGCCAATTGCCACAGATGCCCACATATTCTTCAAAGCGGTATGCATGCGGTGCTTGTAGTTCGCTACGGGACAGATGGGTAGATGATCCACAATGAAATCCGTAGCGCTCCGGTTCGAGCCATCCGTAGAGCGAAGCCATAAGGGATCAATACCACACGTGGGGCCAGGGCAAGTGACAAGCGCGGAACCTCTGCACGGGCAAAGGCCTAGCACCCTCGCAGCGGCGGCCGAATAAGCAGCATGGGGAATCTTGCGGGCTGACTCGTGATCCGACTGGAAAAGCGATAGGGAGCCCGGCCCGCACGCGCTTTACATGCGCAGGGTATCAAGTCGCGAGGCCGCGGCACCAGTACGCCGGAAGCTGAGATCGAGGGCCACGAAGTCACGCAAGCGAATCGCACGGCTGAGGTGGCGTTGGACAGCCATGGACGTGGGCTGATCATCGGAGGCCGCACCCGAACCCGTACCCGAGGGCGGAGCAGTTGGACCTGGCAGCGATTCCGGGAGGGAAACAGTTGATGGTGACGGAGGGTGTGCCACTAAATCGCCAGGCGACGGTATCTTCAGAGCTACAGAAGCGCATATAGTAACGGTATTGGCAGTACTCGTACCACCGATAGGAAGCAATTGCTGGGCAGCAGAGGCGGCCTCGCCAGTATCAACTCCAAGAGGAGTGGCCGTAAAGGGAGATGTGGTGACGCACAGTCCTCCGCTAGTGCTCGTACCCGTACATGCCGTAGTACCAGCTGCTAGGTCCGATGCAGCGGTGGTCGTAGCATTACTGACCGTAAGTATCTCGAAGATCTCGTGGGCGTGTCCATACGCCGCGCGTGCGCGCCGCACATCATCCTGAGGTGACGTGGTGAGGGCCCGTATAGTCTCGTACACGCGGCGCGTCTCACACGCCCATGGCAAAGCACTCGTAGCCACAGACGACACCTCGGCGCGGACCGCCTCGTACAAGGGGCCGAGGGTGGGCCCGTACTCCCGTGCCAGCTTTGGCAGGACAACCGATTGCGCGGAATAAAACGCCGCAGGGGCCTCAGACTGCAGCAAGTCCAGATTCATACCGCCAAAACCCGCGGGCATAGTCATCTGAATGATCGCAGCCTCCATGCGCGGTGTAGACTGGTCGCAAGCGTCCATGCCAAGCATCGAAAACGCAGCCGAAATGATGGCGGCGTCCACGGCCTCCAAGACAGGGCCCAGCTCCGACGGCGGCATCATGCGGTTGAGGAAGCCAGCCTGTCACACCGCGCATACGACCAGCAACCGCATGGCCCCATGGTGGCAGCCGTATCCCGAAGGAGGCGATGCCAAAGGAGGCGATGCGCTCCAACAGTGTGGCGTGGGCCTCCCGGCGCCGCCCCAACGCGCCGGTCATCCACTCGGGGTAATGGCTAATAGGGGCACCCAGGTACACGATGCCATCCTGGACAGGATCATCGGCCGGGGCCCGAAATCCTTCCGGGGCCAACTTCTCCCGTACTGTCCGCAACTCGGACTCGCTGTCACCGCGGGGTGACGAACGTACCTCGTCTTATTGTCCTGTACCACTAGTCCGACTTTGGAAAGCTCCGTGCACTACTCGTCGAAAACGCGCGGAACGTGAGCCGCGGCAGTGGCCGCGCCGCAATCATCCGCGAAACTCTGGCAGAAAGTATCAACTGCGGTACGAGCCACAACCGCTTGCACCGGGCCCGCAATAGCGAGGCAGAAGTATAGCGAGGCCAGGACATCACCATGGTGTACACCCGTACGAGAATGCATGGTGGCGCGCAAAGTGCCGGGATCAACCCGGCGCGTAGTAGTACAAGTCGCTAGGGCGGTCGGACAACATCTGAAAGAAAGGGATCATGCCATGAAGACGCGGGTGCTGAAGCAAACCGTAAAGTATCGCACCCCGGGATACCTCATTGAAGTCATTCCGAATGTCCAGGAGCAGCAACCCTTTCCCACCGGTACCACGCCCGCCGAAAAGCTGCAGCGCCTCCCGCATGCTCATATACGCCGTCTCACAGAAACCTCCCGACTGAAAGCTGTGTTGCACCGGGCCCATGACATCCCGCGCATCCGCGCCCACTTGCCCCAGAGCGTGGGCGGAGGCCAGTCGCACCAGCACGGAGCCGACGCCGAGCGGGCGTACTCGCAGCGGCTCGCCGCTCTTTCCCCGCTCCTCGCGCGCGGCGGGGTCGTCATTGTAGAGCGCAAAGACGGTGCCACTCGCCAAGAAAGCCGCAGTGCGCGAGTGACAACGCCCCGCCAGGCAGCGGTTCACCCACAGGCGCCATGAAGGTACGTCTAGGGCCCTGATGTGCTCCCAACGCCACCAGTCCACATGCCCAGCGGAAAGGCGGGGTGCACGACTCAGAACCCGCCGCTGGTCCTCCCCCCACCGCCTAATCTCATTTGCATTGTCGCCCCACGACGGCGGCGCCCGTTGCAGGCCCGGCGGTTCTTCGGGGGGAGAGTACTCCGGGCCGGTGGCAGTAGGAGACGGATGAAGGGCATCGAGGGCAGGGAGCGCCGCAACGGCGTCAAACATCATACCGAAGTCGTCAGTGTCCAGCGCTTGGCGAGCGCGGCGCAGCTCCTGCACATCGGTGAGTTTCGCAGCTCGGCGGTGAGCATCCACTACCGCCGGCGGCACCCCATCCGCCGCAGTATCGGCGCCCCCTTCCGCAGCCTCAGCAGAAGCCGCCCGCGCCCTCGCAGATCGCCGGCGCTTCCGTCGGCTGGCACTCCGAGATGTGGTCGTCGGCAGCTCACCAGCCTCCATATGGTAATTGTGTAACTCGCTGCCATCCCGCAATTCGCGCCACAGTTGCTGCATCCCGGACACCGATGAGCCGGCGCGCAAAGCATCCCCTACCTCCCATAGCCGCACTCGCCGCTTCGCCAATTTCCGCACAACTGCGGGGCTGCTGGATGGGTAGGGTCGCACTAGTAGCCCCGCAAATACGCATACAACGCCTTCGGCCCCGTACGCGGTCATCGGTAGGAGGGAAGCGGTCAGTATAGGCCAGCGTACGGTCTAGCATGGGGAAGAGGACAGGCCGAGCCGCGGGACATACGCCGACAGCCGTACCCCGCAGCGGCGTACGGGGCATCTTGCGGTAGACGTCGCTGGTAGCGCACCACCGAGCGGTGGCCGCGAGGGCCGCATCATGGGCGGCTGGGGCAGCAGCCAGCGTGCTGGCGCTGCAGCGCCCGCACGCCAGCTGCCGACGCCGGGAGAGCCACACCGGGGGGCGGAGCCGTGGGAGGAGGGGGGCCGCAGAACTCGCAGGTGACGGCACGGGCCGCCGCCGGCGCGCCATGGAACACGTGGTGGCCCGAGCGCGGGCAGCCGGCTCGTTGGGCGCACCGCGCATATACAGAGGGGTCGAAAGTCGCAGCGTAGGCGAGGTGCATGGCAGCTACCGCCGGGTCGTCGGACTCCATCCCGTGAATCACGTGCGTCCACAGGGGGGCGGGCCGCTGGTAGGTGCGTCCGCAGCTGCCATCGCAACAACGGAACTGCCAGTCAACGCCCCCGCCGGCGGGCGTCGACCACTGCACCCGCGCCATCGCAGCGCCGCGCGCCCACCACCACCGCCACCCCCGCCGGGACCGCGACCCCCACGGGAGACACCCTAGCAGAGGGACATGGAGGGGCCAGAGGACACCTCACGGTGCTGAACCCCCATCGGCCATGCCACAGCCAAAAGCCGGGGGTCGGGGGAGGTCGTGGCTGCAATATCGCTGTATTAATTCATGATATATGTTATACCTCATGCGTCGGCGGAGCGCGTCCGCGACGCGTCTGCTAGCGATACCAATGTCGCGGTGCGCTGGATTTGCCACAACATGCAACGCTGAGCTCAATGCTCGCGAGCCGCTACGTTGAGTTCCAGAGCTTCTCTTTCCGCTCGTCCGAACCGGTGCATGGCCAACGTGACTGGTCTTGGGACGTTGTTTTGTTGGCGACATATTTCAAGGCATGCTGGCAACGAATGACAACCCCATCGGGTCGATGCGGCGGTGCGGCGCTGCAATCTCCTGCCATGCAGCGGTGCGCGCATGAAGGTGCTGCCGATTCCCACCTGCTGACACTCCCACCGCCACACACACATATGGCACCAACTTCTCGGTGCACATCGAATAGGTCGCTCTGCGTGCTAGGACAACGATAGCCCACACCATCACATCAGACCACAGGTGCCCCTCCGAGATGGGCAAGTTAGTACTCGTCCTTTATCACACATAGATTGGAAAAATGGCGATATTGACATAATCATGGTGTAATTGCGACACTGCCAACGTTTCTGCCATTGCTCTGCTATGCTCTGAGCGGGGTATAGGGGACTTCACACCACACCCCGTGCCTCAATTCAGCTGAAAACCTTAACTTACATAAGTCCCGAAAGTCCGGAAATCCGGCATAAATTCTAGTACGGAATTCAGCCTTAGTATTTTCAGCTGAATTCAACTGAATACCCCTCTCTACTACTTAAGTTCCGCCTTAATTTGAAACCTCCCAAGGCCACTTCCGCACAACCCTCGGTTTTGTTTAGAGCTGTGTTCTTATTGGGGTTTCCTTTTCCCCTCCCTGCACCTAGGGTATGCGGGGGTCGACATTAATACTGTGCTCTAGCGCCGGTGCTTTGGCACTAGTGCTTTAGCACTGAAAAGCCGATGCACGGAACTGTGCATGCCGCCCACGGCGAAAACGGCGATCCCCCCGCCGTGCCCATCAAATCTCATAAACCCATAATGGTCCGCTAGACTGGACCACTCTCTTAGCTTGGCTGGCCTCCTGCCCGCACACCACTAACTCGCGGTTTCGTACCGTGCAGAATAGAGTGCTTTTGGAAACGGTACTAAACTTCCACCCTCCGCTCGCCTACAACATGACAAGCTCAAGCCGAGGCTCCTCCTTTCTTTCTTCTCCACGCAGCTCACTCCCTGACGACCCCTTTTGCGATGACATGCCGCGGCTCACCTACCGCCCCCAAGATGGTCGACGTCGGCAAGGCGGCGGCTGTCGAGGGCGTCGGAACGACAGTCACTGACTACGACCCCTCGAGGTGGCGCGTCGTAACGCGGAAGATATAAGATTGAAGCAACTCATCCATGAGCAGCTCTCCTGCTTCTTCACCCCTCAAGAGACTCCAATGCCGCCGGCAGCCGCCGGTGAAGAGGACGCCATTCCGGGCGGGAACGAGTCCCGTGCCGATGGTATGGACCAGAACGCCCGTGCGCCCGCCTTCGCCCGTGCGAGCGAACCACATACACCTCAGTTGGAAACTCGCCCTCGCTACGGCTCTGCCGGGTTTCGAGAACGGGATGCCTCCCGACAGTCTGCGACGCCCCGGGCACTTCCCCATCACCCTCGACCGTGTGCTCGAGTACCTGCTTGGTAGCCCTCGTCTCCAACCGGCAGCAGATGAATGCTACCACGCCACGTGCTACGGGGCTCGTTGGCTCGACCATCGGGCTGCGTAAGCTGCTGGCGGCGGCATGCGTCACCGAGGGAATTACTCCGGCCTTCGGGCAGCGGCTCGAGGCCATCGTCCACAGCATGGAGGCCATCGACGACGGTCATCGGTTCCGTCTACCGTATCTCCGCAAGCATTGCTTGGGATACACAGATGCACCACGGCGACACGTTCGCGCTCGACGTCGTATGGGAGCGTTACTTCCGCCCCGATACCGAGAACATGGGGTCGCCCGAGTTCTCCGAGATACTGGAGCTCTACAAGGATCCGTCTACGACGCCAACATCGCGAGCGCCGTGAAAACCACCGCCCGCCAGCGCTTCGGCGGCGCCCTCCGGCGCAACGGCCGCGACCGGGACGACGGTGGCGGCGGCAGCCTCGAAAACTTCAAGACTACCTACGCGCCCGGTGCGCGAGGCGGTGGCGCCACGAGGCACCTTTGCAAGGGCGGACGCCATCAAGGACTCTGGCAAGAGAAAAGCAAAGGTTGAGTCCCGTTCGATCGACAAGGCCGAATGATTGGGGTGCTCCGTCGTGCCGACCCCCAGCAGCTGCGTTTCGAGGGAACGCCTCCGGGCGCGCCTTATTCCAGGTAGCGCTGCACTGGAGTCGTCGGCATGAGCGGGACTCTCTCACCACTGACCCTCCTACGCGAGCCGTCATCCTCCCTTTACCCTCGCCAAGATCAACTCCTCTGGCGCTACCCTGCCCTTCAACATCTACATCACGAGGCTATACCGACCCCCTCTTTCTGGTGCGGCCTCCCCGACCTGCCAGCACGCTAACCCTCTTCAACCGCCGTAAGCGCGGCGGCCTCTTACATGCAGCTATAGACGAGCCCGGTACTCACGCAATGCTCGCTACGAGGTCAGCGGCTACAGTACCATGCCGTCATGGCATCAGCTTCGTGCCGCCCCCAATTCGGCCAACACAAACCAGCGAGCGCCACCCTCAGACCCGGCCGCGGCGTACGGCGCGTTCTGGAGTGTCCGCCGCACCACGAAGATACCTGCCTAATACTTCATCGCCAACGCCTCAGCAAAGGCTCCCTGGAGCGAGCATATGCGAGGTAGTATCGAGACTCTCTACGGCACAGACTACTGGGGCGCCAAGGTGCTCGATCTGCTGACTACCTCGCTCACGGCCATCACCTACTCCAACTACGAAGGCAAGATTCGTCTCTTCGCCGAGTTTTGCATCGACGGGGAAGGCATCTCCCTCCTAGACTGCACCGAGGTTACCTGCGTCCGGTACCTCGCCTGGATCGCGGATCGCGGCACCATCGGTACCGGCTCTCTGCAACCCTACCTCTCAGCCATCAACACCTTTCTGCGTCACACCGGTCGGGAGGACGCCCGGCCACCGGCCCAGCCATCGGCGACATGAAGCGGGCACTTCAAATACGTCAGCTCAAGATTAGCAAGGAGCTGCGGCGCGCCCCCCTTCCATGTAGTGACGTCATCACCCACATCCTTGACGACCTTGCGAACCTTCCCATGACCACCCCCGGCTACGGCGCCATCCTCCGCGAGGGCGCCGCGGTATGCCCAACATTTATGTAAGTTTTACTCCCGTGGCGAGTCCAACTCCGCGACATGGCCGTGGACACCCATAACATCACCCTCTACGTCAAAGGGAGAAGGGGGGACATCGCAAACGTCAAGACGGGTTCAAGCCCCTACTCCAAATCCCTGCCACCGCCGTGATTCGTGGACAACCCTTCTCCGCCGCTTCATCGCTTACCGCGACGCAGCGTTCCGGGCAACCCCCTCCACCAAGCAACCGGATCGGTTATGGGCGCTCCCTGGCGACATGAATACACCGCCCCTCACATGAAGCGCCTCCACCCTCGGCGCCTGGCTCACGCGGGCCGTCGCCCGCATCAGTCGAGCCCCCCCCCCCCCCCCCCCCCCCCCCCCCCCCGAAGGATTCGTGTGGACCTCGCACTCCTTACTAAAGGGCGCGGCATCTGGCGCAAATGTAGCAGGCGTGCCCCTGGACAAATTCCGCCACCGGGGCGGCTGGGCCCGCAATTCTGCAGTAATCAACGACTACATCGACTCAACGACGCTTCCTACCCATGCCGCGGCGCTTCAGTTTGACTAGCTCTCCCCCCCTGTGGTCCTTCTCAACCTTCTCAGCATCGCCCCCGCTCCGTCGGACGCCGCCCCGCCCCCTCCGCAGTCCTGAAGACCGAGGTGGCTAATCTTCCCTGCTACCTCTCTTGAAATGTTTAGAGCTGTGTTCTTGGGGTTTCCTCCCCCCCCCCCCCCCCCCCCCCCCCTTGCACCTAGGGTATGCGGACGGTCGACACCAGTCTACTATGCTTTAGCGCCGATGCTTTGGCACTAGAGCTTTAGCACTGAAAAGCCGATGTACGGCACTTTGCATGCCGCCCACGGCGAAAACGGCGGTCCCCCCGTACCCGTCGAATCTTGTAAAATCATCATCGTCCGCTAGACTGGACCACTTTCTTAGTTTTGTGCTGGCCTCCTGCCTGCACAACCCGGCCGCCCTCCCTCCCTCTTTGTGGCTCCCTCCCGCAAGTACCCCGCCCTTTCCGTGTAACTAAGCCCACGCACTTCTTGGCTAATCTTCACTGCTATATACCTCCCTTGAAACCTCCTTTCCTTACGGTTATTGTTGCTGGTAGGTGGTACGGGTTAAACTACAGCGCCTGATACATAAAATAAACGGCTAGACACACGGCGGGTTACCTGCCCGACAACCGTAGTTAGGCGCTTCACTTCATTTTGGCCCTGTCCTCACGGCAACCCCGCCTGCCCAGGCGCCCACAGCAGGGCGGGTGACCCAGCGGGGCCTCCGATCGAGCCCCGCCGGGCTAACCGCCATGGGCCTGAGAACGCCCTAGAAAAAATACCTGATGTCGCGGGGCGGGTGGCGGTGTGCGGCACTCCGGCGGTCATCCGCTTGTAAACGATTATTTGCCGCCCGCAGCAGAACTCCACTCGACCCAGTCAACGACCCAACTCCCACCCTCCCACACCAGTGCCTACCCACGCAAGAGGTGAATCTTGATGGTGCCGACGGTAGCGGCGTGGCGGGATGGTCTCGGCAGGTTTTTGGTGGCGGCGAGTCGGAGACGGGCAAGAGGGGTCCCCAATGGCGACGTCCGGAGGGCAGCCACCGAATAATGGCGACACGCCTCCGAGCGGCCAGCGGAAACGCGGCCGCGGAGCCACACATCCAGCGGCCGACAGAGCGTGCAGCACCATCCGCATTTCCAAATCCCAGGCCGAGTGAGTGAGGCAGGTCGCGAAGAACGACTAGCTGCACCAATACGTTGTGCTGGACCTGGCGGTGGAGCTCCTGTTAAAGCAGGAGGTCAGCGGGGCGAATCCCCAACCTAATGGCCCCGAAAAGCCCTCCAATGAGGAGCACTCCCCGGTGCTCCTCATTGGCACTCTAGGGGCCACAGCACACGTAGCACACCTGGCAAGGTCGCACAAGGCAGCAGGGCGCGTGCGCTAAGGGGTTGGCCTGGTCAAATGGGCAGTAGTCGCGGCCGGCAGGGCGAGAGCTGGTCGGCTGGTCCGATCTGTCCTCCGCCCGCCCGGCCGCCGCCCATCTGCCCGTTTTCGACCGCGAGGAATCCATTTCCGGGCTTCTCAGGGTCAGCCGGCCAGGTCCCAGTAGGGTCCACGCAGCCCCGGGACTGGTCAGGCCCCAGTGGGTCAGAGGTCAGCGGACGGCCAGGTTATGTTCGTTTCTGGGGAAAAATATTTGTGACGGTGCATCGGCGTCTGACTATTGCAGGTAAATCAGCGCGCCGGTTGCGCTACTACTAATGTACAACTGTTCCCGGTTTATATACAACATGCATACCATATAACAAAAAAATAGTGTCATGGCAGATATCACGTTGAAATGCATGCATCGCAGCATGAGAAGCAATATCAGCCGCCTTGCCTCACAGCGCCCCGTGGCGCATCCTGCTTCGAGATTACGGAGTAGTCCAGACGCCAGCTGCTTCTCGTCCGGCAAATGCATCATCCAGCGTCACCGTGCCACGTCCCTGTGGCCGTTCTGAATAGCTGCCGACACGCACCATCCCTTCTCCCACATAAAGCCATCGCCCAGCAACCACTGCAGTGCGTGAAGTTGCCCTGCCTGCGCCGCTGCAACCCCCGGCCTCTGCTCCCGTCGTGAGGAATTCATGTGATGTGCGTTAGCAACTTGCGGAAACAACAATGATGGTTCGAAGGCAATATTAACTAACAATAATGCTCCAGTCATACTCGGGAAACACCTTGTCGTCCATGCAAAGCATGGTCAATTGAATTGTCTGATATTATAAACTCGAGCATGGGACGGTCGCCACTGTGTGCTGCCCACGCGTGTGTGATCCAGACCCATAGACAGTGCCCGCTGCGTGCAAATTTCAAAGCTTCCAAGCTGCTAATCTTGGCTGCGGCTACCGTTAGTCCCCCCCCCCCCCCCCCCTCCCCTTCCACAGTAGCGCCAGTAGGGAAGGTGGACGTCCCAATAAACCCATGCCAACATCGAGGTTTCCTAGCGCTCGTCCTCGCCAAAGATGGCAGCTGGCCACACCCCTTCCGTCGCCGCCTCGGGTCTTGACACGTATGTGCCTTTGCGGCTGCCCTCCACACCGGGCATGCAAATTTGCTGACTGCCCGGCAGCTCTCACGTACTGGTAGGCGCCGGAACACCGCAGTGAAGGCGTTCTCTGGCAGACAGCGCCAGCCCGGCCGCTGCAGGTCCATCGCGCGATGAGAGACCCAGCAGAGCCACTAGTGGGAGGGAGTTCGCCTCGCATACTGCGTGGAATAGCGCGGCACGGCCGGGAGAAGACATTCTGATGCTGACGCTCACACCGACGACGAGAGTGCGGGTGCAAAGAGAGCAAGTTTGTGCGTCGGCTTATTGATAGGCGCCGCCCGCGCTTGGCGGCCGATGTTCCTGATGCTTCCGTCCCGATGGAGGCGACTTCGTGCGCCTGTTCTGGCTTGGCTCTACCGGTTCCCCCCCCCCCCCCCCCTCCCGGCCGCCCCCGGGACAGGACCGGCAACTGTGAAACCCCTGCAGCGTCTCTGCCGGTACATTTCGGTCATTTACCGGAGATTTCGGATCCATATCAGTTTCGCACTTTCGTCGTCCGGGGACGATCCAGATAGTCGCTACGGGATCCGGGGACAATCCAGGCTGCATACTGCACTCGTCACCTGGTGACGACAACCTAGTTTACGCAGACTGTGTCCTAGGCAAGCTACACAGTACTTAGTGCTGATTATTACAGACCGATGGCGGGACTATTGACGAGGTCGACAGTAGTTTGTGCTGATCTGGAATGAGGCGGCAGTACAGTACTTGTAGGCGGCCTGGGGGCCGATTTACTGCTATAAATCGTATTTCTGTAGTGGAGCCCCGCCCCGGCTTCGTAGCTAAAAGGTCATGGCGCGCGTGCCAACTATCTCAGAATTCATAAAGTACGGTAATTTGAAATGTTACGAGCGTGCGCTGCTGTTTTTCCAACCTGTCAACTCATACAATGGGATAAACTACGCAGTTTTGAATTCAAGCGAAACACGCCGGCAAACTACGGGGGTTTGAATTCAAGCTGGCCCCAAGCTGCCGCCTGGTTGGCGCAACCGCCTGGCTTGTCGGCGTCCCGCATCAAAACAGCGCCCACACGTTCACACCGCTTCGTTCCTACAGGCCGCGACCCCTTCTAGCATCTGCACTGCGCTCCCCTTGTGAGCCGAGCGTGCGTTGATACGACTGCACTTTGCGAGCGGTTTTGGTCATTCACTCCGTGAAGCGATCCCCGCCGGCAGCGCTCGGCATCGGATATAATAGTTGAAAGGGGACGGCTTAGTAGAGGCCGCCCTTCTGCCGCAGTCGCGAGCGAGTACTTGCCAGCTCCATCGACGAGTTGAAAGCTGTAGACGAGACCGGGCGCCAAGGCGTCGACATCCAGGCAAGGAGTGGCGTATCCTCACTCGGCCGCCCCCAACCAGCCACGGCAATCCGCACGGCGGCACTCGCATCGACAGGTGCTACAGGATGGGCACAACGACCCGAGGCGCCAGGATTTCGACGCGGTGAGGCTCTCTGGCCCTGCCTGATCTGCCTCGCCCATCGCACACCGATTCGACTATGCGAGAGCTGCTTGCGTTAATACCTGTCTTGCATGCACTGCAGCAGCGGATCGACCCTGGTCCCGT
Source organism: Tetraselmis striata (assembly GCA_006384855.1). Classification (NCBI taxonomy): domain Eukaryota; kingdom Viridiplantae; phylum Chlorophyta; class Chlorodendrophyceae; order Chlorodendrales; family Chlorodendraceae; genus Tetraselmis; species Tetraselmis striata. The sequence goes on from VCJN01001943.1 coordinate 96,457, forward strand.
CGCAGCCGGCGGCGCAGCCGAGGAAGCGCAGCCGCTACGCCGCCATCAACAGCCATGCCCGGCCTGCGAAAAAGGTGAAAGCAGAGGGTAAGGTCCCAGATTCCACCGCTGGGCGCAGGAAAAGCAAGCGGTGCGGGGGAATCGATGACGACGTTGACGACGTCGATGACTACTCCTGTGATGTTTGCAATGAAGTGAAGGTAGCCTGTCCCTTTGCGTGCCCTTGGCACCCGCATGCATGCCGCTGTCCTGTTCCCTGCACCCACATTCCCATGTGCATAGTCGCGAGAGTGCTTGCTGACTGGTGCGTGGTGCCATGCAGCTGCCGGATCTTCTGCTCTGCGATGCGTGCAACAAGGGGTTCCACACCTACTGCCTGACGCCCCCAATGGCAACGAAGCCGAAAGGGAAGTGGCTGTGCCATGGCTGCGCCACCTCCCCCGCCAAGACGCGCACAGCCGGAGGCCTGGCTGCCTCCCCTGCCGTAAAGACACGCCGGTCGGCAGGCAAGACGGGCGCCATCCCGCCCACTGCCGCGCCCGCAGCAGGCGCAGCACCAAGCCCTCGCTCGAGCAGGCGGGCCGCCCGCAAGTCCCTCTCGCGGACTCCTGACAAGTCCCCAAGCTCCCCTGCCATGCCAAGTTCGACGACAAAGCTGGCAAGGAGCCCCAGCCCGGTAGCTCTTGGCTCTTTGGAGAAGCCGGCGACGCCGGACCCAGCCCCCATGGAGCCCAAGTCCATCCGGCGGCCCTTGACGCCCGTCACCCCATTTTCCGCCAACCGCAAGGAAGGCCACCCTGTGTCTGCTCTGAAAGGCAGCCCGGCGGCGCTCTCCCCGCCGCCTCAGCCCAGCGCTGGCCAGGACGCCGCTCACGGAGCGCCGCAGTGGTTTGATGTGCTGGACAGTGGAAAGGTCCAGCAGGTGCGGGAGGTGCTGCAGGTGAGGCCGCGCTGCCCCTGCTCGCCCGAAGCGCGGCGCTCGGTGCCCTTCACCCTCGCCGGCATCTGAGTGTGCCGAACTGTGCTACAGACCGCCACCGCTACGGCAGCTGAGAGCCCGCTGCGCCGCGGGGAGCAGTTCGCCGAGCTGTGCGCCGAGGTTCAGTGCCATATGACGGACGGCACGGTAAGGCTGCTTGCACACCAGCCATGCAGTGGTGCAGCCTTGTAGGCAGCGCCTCCCCCGTCCACGAAGCGGCTGTCTGGCCGGCTCACCCGGTGCCGATTGCCCGCAGGGGGCGGCTCTGTACGTCAGCGGCCTGCCTGGCACCGGCAAGTCCTTCACCGCCAACCTGGTCATGCGGGAGTGCGACCGGTGGGCGCGGGGCAACGGCATCAAGAGGCCGTCAACGGTGTGGATAAACTGCATGTCGCTTGGCCGGCCCCGCCACATCTTCCAGGTGCGGCGCTCCGCCCCCCTTATCAGCTGTGACATAAACAATAGTAAATCCATTTAATTATGTTGTAAACCGGTGCTCTTCTCACTGCTTTTATACTGCCTCTGTAATTCTTTGCTAGCCTTGTCTTAAAGGAGTCATAGTCATCGTGCGCACATCATGAATAGACGGGCTGAATCGCCCATGTGGCCGGCATCGCGGCAGCGCCTTCTGGAGGGCTTCAAGAGCGCGCAGACACGGGGCGCCAAGCTGGGCCAGGACCCGATCACCGTGCCGGAAACCTCGGGCAGCTACACTGGCAACGAGCTCAACACGCTGCGCAAGGTGAGGGCGCCGGCACCCGCCCCTCCCGGCACCCGCTACCGACACCCGGCGCATTGAGAAGTGAGCTCGCGGCCGTCACCGCCGATCCGCCCTGACGCCGCGCTGGCTGCATTGCGCCGCAGCTAATCTGCGCCGACGCGGGAGGGAAGAGCAGCAAGCGCGGCATGACGATCGCCGTCCTGGACGAGATCGACTCCCTGGTGACGGGTAGGCTGCCGCACCCGTGCCCTGTGTGCCTTCGTCCCCTTGTTATCGAGGGTGTAACCATCGAGGCGACATCGGCCTCAAAAATACCACCACACGGCGGCGAGATATCGGACATATACTCGTCGCCGTAACCAAGGCTGTGCCCAAGTCCTGAGTTATGTCATAAGGCATAAGCATAAGGCAGGGAATAGAATGAGGCTGTGATGCCGCCACCGCGTCATCCACCGATAGGGGGGATGATCCGTGGGGGCAGGGGCGGGGTGGCGCGCGGCTGCCATGTACAGATGGCACTGCCCGATTGCCGCACCGCCTGGTCGCTGGGATAGTCATCCAAACGGCGCGGCAAGTTCGGAGTTTGGCTCATCCATGCTGGCGCAGCATTGGAATACGCGCATCGGCAGAACACACAAAAGCGCGAACTAACCCAGCAGTCTCGTACCGATTTCGGCCTGGTCCATGCCAGAGTTATGCGTGTGTGCGTACGCGTGGAGTGCTTTTGCTCATAGCTGTGCCGTGATTAGGGTATGCGGGGCGCACAGCAGAAGTACGGGCTTCTTTATGTCACAGTTCGTCGTGTGGTGACATAACCGCCCCACACAACCCTGGTCGGAACCTCAGCTGCACATCGTACGTAGCGTTTAAAGACGTCGTAATTGTTGTCCCAGAGGGCGCCCGTATTACTCTCGATGTCGTGTTTGGCACAATCCATGACGGCGACCAGCCTCGCTCGGGCCCCCTTCCTGTGATGTCCAGGGGTGGATTTTAGGGGTTAGGATTTAGGGCCTCGGTCCGCCCGGGACCATGTCCGCCATGACCCTGTGCTTGCTGCTGTGCGGGGACTGACTCGGCGTCGGTCCACTGTGGCAGCCGACCAAGGCGTGTTGTCGGACCTCTTCATGCTCACCGCGGCCCCGGGCTCGCGGCTCATCCTGCTGGGCATCTCCAACTCGATCGACCTCACGGAGCGGACGCTGCCCCACCTCTCCCGCCTGGTGCGCCCCCCGCCCCCGCACGCCGCGCCACGCTGCGCGACCCCCCCCCCCCCCCCCCCCCCGGCCCCCGGCCCCCCCCGCATTTCTCGCCGCAGGCAGCTGAGTGACCCCCCCCCCCCCCCCCGGCAGGGCATCCAAGTGGGGCTGACCCCCTTCACCGCATACAGCGCCGAGTCGCTGCACGAGCTGCTGCAGCAGCGGCTGTCCCGCGTGCCCGGGCCCGTCTTCCACCCGGCGGCGCTGCAGTTTGCCGCCCGCAAGGTGAGCCCCCGCCCCCCCCCCCCCCCCCCCCGCGGCGCTGTGGCCCCCGCCCCCGAGGATACCGCCCAGCCGCCCGGCCCTGACCCCGCCCCCGACCGCCCGCTCGTCTCTCCGCGGCGTCAGATCGGCGCCAACTCCGGCGACATGCGGCAGCTCCTGCAGGTTGCCCGCACTGCGCTGGACAACGCGGAGCAGGACGCTCGAAGCAAGGTGAGCCCCCCCCCCCCCCCCTGGGGCTTTGAGCTTCGTCCTCCCCGGTGGCCGGTGGCCCCTCCGGTTTGGTACTGTCTAACGCCACCCGGTGACTCGACAGGCGAAAGCGGCAGAGGCTGCCGGCTCCGCAGCGCCGCTGATCAGCATCGGGGGCATGGCCGCCGCGGTGAGGCAGCTGCAGGGATCGTGCGGCCTGGAGGGCGCCGTCGGCGCGATCCGCCAGCTGAGCCGGGAGCAGCAGACGGTGGGTGGGGGCGCGCGGGTGCCGCGGAGTGCGCCGCAGCGCCCGCCGTGCGTGTCCTCACCCGCCGCCCTGCACCCCGCCGTGCCGCAGGTCCTGTGCTCGGCCGCCACGCTGCTGGGGAGCCTCGGCAAGGGCCCAGATGGCGGCGGCAAGCCCGCTGCAGCGTGCGCCGCGGCGCCCGGCAAGACGCTGCTGGGCAAGTACCGCCAGGCCAAGCCGGGGGTGGGCCCGGGGAGGCCGCCGGCGGGCGGCGCGGGGGGCCGAAGGGACTGCACGCTGTCGGAGCTGCACGCGGCGTACCTCGCGCTGTGCGCCCGCGTCCAGGTGACCGCCCGCCCGGTTCCCGTGTGCGGTCCGCGGCGCCCGGGCGGCGTTGGCGGCGGCGGCGGGCTGACGCGGCGGCGCTGTGGGTGGCGGCGCTGCAGGTGCCGGCCGTGAACGTCGCGGACTTCAACAGCGTCTGCAGCAACCTGTCGGACCAGGCGCTCATCCGCCTGGGGCCCCACAAGGTGGAGCGCAGCCGGCGCGTCACGCTGCAGGTGCGCTGCGGAGGCGGAGGTCGGGGCGGCGGCGCCGGGGCCCGCGGACCATTCATCCTCCGGGGGGGGGGGGGGGGGGGGGGGGGGGGACTCGTGCCGGCGCTGACGATGGCGTGGTGTGGCGTGCCCTCAGGTGTGCGAGGACGACATCGCGGTGGCGCTCCAGGACGTGTCACTGTTCCGCCGGATGCTGGAGGGCTATTGAGCTCGTCAGCGCCCGCCAATGGCCGCTCTGTGCGGGGGCCGACGTCAAACGTGGCCCGAGCGATCGCCTGCATTGGGAGACGGTGGTGTAAGTACAGTACAATGGCCACCGCGGGCATACATGTAGGAGTCGCCGGGGGGGGTCAAACCTGTCATTCATCGATCTGTCATTTTTATTCCGTGCATTCTCTAGACGCTATCCCTGTAACCAAACACTCAATCTGTTATCCATTGACGAGCGGTGCTGACGGAAAGTGATGCGCAACGTACCACTGTTGACCGGTGGTAATAAATATGGCTTATATATTTGTGAGCCTCGAAAATTGGAGGGGGGGGGGGGGGGGGGGGGGAGGGCATCGCGCCACTGGCCGTGCATCGTTCTTGTCTGTCGTGCAGCTGTCCGGCATGGTCACTCATCGGAGCAGCAGCAGCTCCTCGCAGCCACCAGCAAGCACTCACGTCAATGCTGAGCGCGCGTCACATGTATGCACTGGTTTGATGCGGGCGGGGCGGGGGGGGGGGGGGGGGGGGGGGGGGGGGGCACACCCCGGCGCGGAGAGAGCACGAGCCGCGCGTAAACAGGGCCTCACGTGTTACAATCAAAACACTGACCACCACATAAATAGGTACTATACCTAATAAGTATCTATCGGTACATAGTACGGGGCGCCGCGGGGAGAGCCGCGGGGGGACCAGCGGCGCCCTAATTTATGTAACTTGTTCTTCCGCGCGGGTCTCTGCTATTTATATTACCATTATTATTATGACATGTTATTATAGCAAGCGACTACCTATAGGTACTGGATAAAGTAAGGTCTGGCAGCCTCTGCGGCAGCGCAGCCTTTTCAGCTGCCACGGCGCGCGCCTCGCAATTCGCGAACCGCTTGCTGGTCACGCTAATGCGCGGAGCGTACTGCACCAGTACCGGGCGAAGCGGGGCGGGGCACCGCCGTCCAATCGGGCGGCGGCAGGGCGTCAGACGGACCCCGCCTCGAGCTGCGCGACGAGCGCTTGCCGCTGGAAGGGCTCCACGTTGTTGGCGACGACCTCGCCGGCGGCGTGGGCGTCGCCAAAGGGCGCAAAGCCGTCGCAGGGCGGCTGCGGCGCCGAGAACCACGGGTGCGCCAGCGCCTCGCCCGCCGTGACGCGCTTCCGGACGCAGCGCGCGAGCATGGCGCCCACCAGGTCCTTGGCCTCGGGGGAGACGCGCTCCCAGGCGGGCGCGTCCAGGCGGAGCGGGTCGTGCAGCACGCTCATCATCATCGCAGACGGCTTCACCGTGTCCAGGTTGGGGCGGAAGGGGTACACGCCCGCGAGCATGCGGTACAGGATCACGCCCAGCCCCCACAGGTCGGCCTCCAGCCCGTAGCGACCCAGGAAGACCTCGGGCGCGGTGTACAGCGGCGTGCCGGTGCGCACTGTGAGGAAGTCCTCGTCCGTCAGGTCCTGGCTGCACCCAAAGTCGGACAGCTTGACCTCGATCCCAAACTCGCTCTCGCCGGGGCGCGCCTTGAGGAGAAAGTTGGCGGGCTTGATGTCGCTGTAGCAGACGCTGTGGGCGTGCACCTCCGCCAGCGCCGCCACCATCTGGCGCGCCAGCGCGGCGGCCACCGGCTCGGGGATGGGCCCCGGGTGGCAGTCGAGGAGGTCCTGCAGGCTGCCGTCGCACACCTCCATCGCGATGTACGCAAACTGGTCGTCCTCGCACACCGACTTGAGCGCCACCACCCGCGGCCCCCGCATCCGCCGCATCATGTCCACCTCCTGCTGCAGCGTGCTGAACAGCTCCGCCTTGCTCGTCACGTCGCCCGCGAGCCTGTGCTTGTTCACCGCCTTGACGGCGACGCGCTCCGCGCTGACGGGGTCGTGCGCCAGGTAGACGCTGCCAAAGGTGCCCTGTCGTGCGCCCCGCAGAAGCCGTCAGTGCCCACAGGTCGGCTGGTCCAAAGAGATCAGCCGCGGACAAACGAGGGGGGGCTTTCTGCTCCGAAAATGCTCCGGCGATATGGACACCAGACCAACCCAATTCACATTTACCGAAACCGTACCGCCGTGGCAATTTGCCACCGCGAGCATCCGCTTGAACGACACAAAGCGCAACAGAAAGTGACAAATCCACTCGCCGCGGAGAAGAGCAGTATGTCGCAACAATACAAGCCACTCAAAAGCTGACTGCCGGACTGACTGACTGACGCAGTGCGTCCTGTACTGTATCGCTGAACCACCATAAGTTTACAGCTTACACGCGCGTTGCTGCAATGTGCAGCCTTTGTGTAGAAAACACGAGTACACAGCATTATATGTGTATATAATGGGCGGTCGTACTTGTAAATGAGGGACGCCCGCCCGCCGCCATTGCAACATGGCATGTGCCAGGAAGGGCAGGGGGGGAGGTTGGGGGGGAGGGGGGGGAGGAGACTATTGATGAACCCTGTGTCCATTTTTGGGGGGGGCCCCGACATCATCCCCCCCCCCCCCCCCCCCCCTCCCTCCCCACCTCCCTTCCCCCCCGGGGCAGGCAGAGCACGCTCAACCTTATGCTTGCCCGTCCTAAAGAGGTGGGGGGGGGGGGGGGGGGGGGGGGGGGGGGGTTGCACATCTGCTTACACATGCCATTGATGCAACGCCCTGCTAGGTATCCTAGTGCATGCTATACCGTTGAGGCAAGGCGTAGCCATCCCCAAGCTGCCACCAGGCAATGCTGAACTAAACTGCCCCAGGCGCGCGGGGGGGGGGGGGGGGGGGGGGGGTATTGACAGCGACGCCTTTCGCGGGGCACGTCGCCGGGAGTACTCAATAGCACGCCTTGGCATGTGCCGCCGACAAATCTGCTGCCTCCACTGCGATTGCGCTGCCCGAACAATCCATGCGCAGGCGATTATGTCTCGGAGTGTCTCCTTCTCCCCTCGCCTGCTGCATGTAGTTAGGAGTGTATGTAGTGCACTCCAGAACTTGGGTCAAGTAAGGGGAATATAGGTAGGGTAGTCACCCGGAATATATATCAAAGAGTAGGAATTTAGTTCTCGTCTAAGCAGGGAGGGGTCGCGCGAGCTGTTGCAAGCTAGCACGCAAAGGCAGAAAGTGAGCTCCTGCCGCTGCCCGGTGCGTCACATAAGGACTAGCAGGGCTGACTGCGGCTGTTGCTAGCGCCACTACGGGAGCTGTCGGGCGTTCCCAGACTCAACGACGTTGCTGGCGAGGCATTCGAACCGCCGCGTTCCGTAGATGCCCGGTGTGATTCCAACCTCTGTAATACCAATATGACCATAAAGCAGAGCGGGCACACAGCTTAAAGTTCAATTTTGCTCGGGGTTTGCGCACGTGATGTGACATAAATCTAGTTTATGCAATTAAGGGCTGGCTTAAAGATATATATACCGGGTCAAAAAAGGCTACGGGTCATTAAGTGTTGACCCGTACTGTAGAACGAATCCATTCGTGTTTTTCTATCCTGGATGTACAACTCATTTTCTAACGTTTTATTCTATCCTGGGCCCTTAATGCTCCTGTCTCTTGGCCTCTTCTATGCCCCGCGACTGTCGGCGACAAAGCTCAGGCGGTGGGCAGCAAGATAGCGAGATGCTGGAGGGGGAGGGGCGCACCTGGCCGAGGAAGCGCTCCGGCGTGAAGCTGAACGTCTTCTCGGGCCAGCCCAGGCTGTCCGGAATGTGATCGTGAACGCTGCAGGCGCGCGCCAGGCGAGACGGGGCGGCGCACCCGCCTTCCGGCTCCGCGATAGCCCCGAGCGGCGGGCAGCGCGCGAGGTGCGGGCACGACGCACTGTGGCGCAGCGCGCGGCCGAGGGAAGAAAGGACGCGTGGTGGGACGGCCGGTGGCGCGGCGGTTGGGCAGCCGCTGGCATTGCTACGGCAGCCGGCCGAGCCTCCGACACTTGGAGTACGAGTACTGAGGCTGCGTGCCGACGAGCAGCCGGAGCGGCCCCCTAAATGCTGCGCCGACGCGGGCGCCGGGGCCGGCAGCCCAAATCCCGTGATGCAGCAGCTCATTGGAAAAAGCTGGGCAGCAAGCCTCGCGGGTCGGCGCGGTCGGGTGCGAAGGGGCTGTCCCAAACTGCGGCGGGTGCGGCGGGGGCCGTGCCCTCCACCTGACGCCACGGAGGTGATAAAGGGGTACTAAGTCGGTACCGTACGAAGGTACGTCGACGCGTTTCCAGGGGTTCTGGCGCGAGCGGGGTTACGGACTTACGGCACCGCGAATGCCGCGCCCGCCGCAAGGAACCAGGGCACGGACCACCCCGACGCACGCTACCGGCGCTGCAAATAGCAATATATGCACCTGCGGGGATGTAGAACTGGCGATAGCGCCAAAGGTCACTGCGGGCGAAGGAGACGCCCTCGCGGAATAATGATCCGTTACCTGGCAGTCGAGAATAAATTAGGGGCCGGTTCCACAGGGTGGCTCGGACGAGGAACACTTGTACCGTATATACCAGTCAGGATTCACAGGCAGTAAGGATTAGCCGGAGACAGTAAGGATTAGCTGGCAGTAAGGATTAGCCGGAGACGCTCTGGCGGGATACAGGCAGTTGCAGGTACATCAGGTACTGGTTGCGGACTACTGCTGCTGCCGGTGCTGCCACGCCGTGCTTGGCGCAGCAGTATTACTTTTTGGTTTCAGGGAGAGCGTCAAGAGAATGCACGCAAAGTACTGGGGGAGGAAAAAGCCTACATTTAAGCAGAACCCTCTTAGCGCCGGGCGCAGCAGTGCACGAGCGATGCGCGCCCGCCTCATGCGATATGAGCATGCCCTACTATGGAAGGGACCGGGTACTTTAATACCTGCCTCTGAGCACTGCTTGCCTCGTCGAAGTGAGCGCAGGCGCCGCGCCTCTATCCGCGCGATGATATCATGCTGACGATGATGTAGTTCGATGAAACGCCCAGTACTTACCTGTATTACATTTTCCCATCAAGAATTCAAATTTAATACTCTACGGTACAGGTACCCGTACGATGAGCATGTTCTCAGGGTTTTAAGCCCTAAACATGTACCTGTACGCCTCGGCCTGCCGCCCAGGTTGCCCACTGGACACGGAGATGGACTGCGAAGATTGCTGTAACACAAGGGTAAGGTAACACTGCACATTTTCCTCGCCGATGAATATCTTTGTCGGCACGCCGGAAGCCGTCCCTTTGGCTTCAGCGGAAGGTTTTTTAGGCCGGCCGGTCATCAATTACCGGCAACCTCGTCGTCGGGCCCCGCGGCCCGGCGCTAAACGGGTTCTGCTTTAATAAACGAATTTAGCGACCTCGGCTTTTTCCTTCCCCAGTAAGGATTAGCGACTCCTTTCCGTGCATTCTATCCATGTGACCAACAACATAGTAGTTACAAGGATGTAATGGGTATGCATGGAGGCGGTTGCGATCAGTATGCCCGCGGATGATATTTGCGGTTTGAATCTGATGGCAATGCTGCAGTCTGAAGCCCTTGCGGCATAGGGGAGACATGAACTTTTGGATCTCCTTAATTCTGTAACGAGCTTGAAATGTCCTTAATTCTGTAAACTCTCATGATTTTCCTAAAATCTGGAAACCGGCGGCGAAGCCCTCTGATCTATAAGTCCAATTTGCGTCCGTTAGGCAAAGCAGTGATCACGATATATATGGTTACAAACGCACCAGCCACTATCTGCCCGGAATGTGACGATTCTAGTATCTATTGTCTGCTGGTGTTGTGCTATTGCATTTGCTGCAACCAACCATTGTTGATAGACCATCAAACTGTACAATCATCCACGCATGATGTTGCTATTGCTGAGAAACTAGCGCATTTTGTTGTCATGCACGTTGGGCACGCATTAGACGGTCTTGAGCCGAAGCCGCCGAAGCTTGCGCCTCCGCAGCAACATGATCCGCTTTTTGCTTCATAGCGATAGCACGTAGGAGAGTTGATTTCAGCACATTCTTCGTGGCGTTGGCATGATAGCTTAACTTGTAAGGAGGATGGTTTAGCAAAGACTTCAACTCCTACACAATCAGAGATAGAAACTGCTTCTCGCGCCCATTCTTCCCCTTGAGACCAGCAAGATGCTCAGCGCCTTGAAGGACAGTCATAGGTTGTAACATCTCACCGCCATGCCCATTTTGCAGGCCGGTGAACTTTTAAGGTGATAGGTTCTAGTTCCACCATATTCATTTTCGCTCCTATGCTACTTAGAGTCACATGCCTCATACTGTGCATGTGAATCTCTCTTGAATACACCACATATTGCACATCGTTTTGCTCGCACATCGTTTTGCTGGCACAAACTCTGTCACTATTGCCTGTGTCTGAGCCCTTAGTTGCTTGGTTCGGATGAGCGCAAACCCAATAGCTTGCCCGTAGGCTTCCTTATTTCATCTATATATATTATATTATATTCTCACACATACTATTGGGCAATATAGCTGTGCAATCTCGCCACTCATCAAGGCCTTGATAAAGCCATCCAGAGTTGATGAAGCCAACTTCTGCATCTGATAAAAGCTGCCCACGTCGAACCCGCTTGTATCTGAGCCGGCATCGTCTGATTGAATTGGGACTCTAGCAAAAGACTTGTTGTATCGAGCACGCCCTACTGCTTGATCCTTTGCATATTGTTCTTGCAGGACACGGTTGACAAGCGTCCGCGTTGATATGAGCTGCCCATCAGCATCGTGAGTGTGCTCTCTCTCGTAACGCACGCTGGTGTTGTCCAACTGTGCTAATAACTTACGCGTATTGCTTTGCCTTGCTGCTCATGGTTCCCATGCAGTTGAAAGTGTACCGAGGCTCTTTGTCATGCGTTGCTCGTATCTGCATGATTGCAATCCCATGATAGAAAACACTGTAAGGACATCAAGGGAGCGACCGCAAAAAATGTATGGGCTCATGTCCGTTTGGCGTAATTCGTGCGCACATGGCATAGGGCGTGAATTCACAAGTGCGCATGACGCCATCAATGGTCATCATAGCCCGCGGGACACAAACATCACGCAATATGACATTCCGTGATCATCATCACCATCATCAGCATCAAAGAATCTGCGGGATGATTCCGGAGGGAGCAAATAAAGGGCTCGGGGCCGCAATGGCAGCGGACATGCAACGCGCTGAGCGTAAAGCGGAGGCCGGGTTGTGCCGCAAGCGGGGTGGCGGCCCGCGATCTCCTAGAATCTGGAATCGGATGGGGGAGTGTGTGGAGTGTGTGGCAGGTCCTCCTTCATCTGTAAAACAGAGTCTGGAAACCCTTGATTCTATAAACCATGTCCCCCCGGTGCCTTGCGGCGTTTTTTCTCCGCAATATTGCGCCATTAATTGGGTGTTCTATCTGCTAAAGCCGGTACCTGAGTACGGGCCCGCCTTTGGCCCCATGTACAAGGCCCTCCGCGCGGGTGTCGTCCGTACGTGGCTACGAGCGTTTTTTTTTGCCCGTTGGACAGGACTGGCAACAGTGAAACCCGCAGCTTTGCCATGGGCGCGGATGACGCACCGTGCGTACGAGGCTGTCCGGGCCCTCACCACGCACGCTACCTCAGGAGGATGTGCAACGCGCGCTCGCGACGCATGGGCACGCCCAAGAGGTCATCTTCGAGTTAGATGACCTCCATAACCCCATATTCGAAAAGCGGCTAGATTTTTAGTCCTAAGACCCGTCTTCCTATACTCTTTCGCCGATCTAGGAGACAGCGCGCCCGATCTACGATTTTACCCCATATTCGAATATCCGTCTCAAATCGTTATCTCGCAATCGCCACGGCCCCTGCTCCAGCTGTTATGTACTCTACACTGCTGTACTTTGTACTGCGGGAGCCGACGGAGGAGCGAAGAACTGGCGACTGAGGCGGACGAGAACGAGTACAAGCCAAGCGAAGTACGAGTATGAGCATTGCGAGTGCGAGTACAAGTGAAGGCGAAGTACTGGGACGAGGACGACGAGGCGACAGTACGAGCGACTATAAGGCGACTAGTAGTGCAGGACAGTATTACGAGTACCCACATGGGGTGCAAGTAACCTGTATGTACCTGCGTACCAGCAGCGGCGATTGTCGTACGCTATGGTGTCACCTGTTAGAAGATGATGACATTAAGCGTTAGATGGAGCGCTGCCTTAGGAGTGTCTTAGCAGTAGGTACTAGAACCTACTGGAACAATCTAGAACGCTATAGCATTTGCTATAGCAATAGTAGTCAAATATTATAACCGCTGTGCTGCGGACAGGCGAAGGTGCTAGGAACCGTGTCTGTACTTAGTAGTATATGACTAAAATAGCGACGGGCCGCGGGTTAGGACCGCACACGTCGATTTTAGTATTAGTCTAGTAGTTACACGCAGCACAAGTGGCGGGAATTGGAATCAATACGCAGCGCACGGAATGACGGAAACCAGCGACTATAAATAGGCCGGCAAAACCACCGCCGGGCCAGTCACCCAGGTTACCGGCATTCCGGTATTGTAAGAATCCCTTTTCCCAAATCTCTGCTCATTATTCCTGGCCGTGTGGAATAACGATCCAATGGGCCCTTGACTCAGCTCCTGCTTTAGGACTATCTATGGCTAGACGTCTATTCGGCCCAAGTCCTAAGGGGGCTGTAACACTTGGTTTCGGAGCGGTGACCGGAGCACATGGTTCCGGATTCCACAAGAGAAGCGGCATAGCGACGAGAGCGAGAGGCGAGATAGGGACAGAAGAAGACTTCAGATGTCAAGGATCCTATGGCGGGGACGCCCACCGAGGATGCGCACCGGCTTTGATAGATGGAGTCAAGTTCGACGTGGCGAGAACGATGTAGCGACGATGAGGAGGATGCGACAACGAGCGTGCGAAATTATGAACTAGCGAAGGGACGAGGATCGCGAGTACCAAGGAGCAGCCGAACGTTCGATCTGAGATGTGTAACGATGACGCTGCAAGCTGCGAAGCCATGAGGGCGGAGCAACGTGCGACTCGCGACCCCAGCTACAGTTCCGACGACGCGAGTTGGCGATGGCGCGACATCGACCAGAACCGACCTGTATCTGCTGTTATCTGTACAGTACTGGTAACGAGCAGGTATAGCGAACGAGAAGAACCGCAGATTTTTTTTTCTGCGATGAAGAATGAACCTGCCACATGAAAATCGAACTCAGAAGAAGAAGAAGACAGAACAGCTGTGGTTACCGGTACAACCATGAGGTGCTGGTACGATTAATTTCGTACGCGAGTACAAAACAGCTGTAGACTCAGATTCGAGAGGAGCGCTGCGAGATTTATGACATGAGCCGTCAGGTGAAAATCCTGGGTGACCACGGCTCAATGTCCGGACGCGCGCATTTTCTCGACATGATGCGGTATGGCGGAGGAGACCCTGCTGCCTGCTGCCAAGTAAGAAGACTCGACGACGGCCAACGCGAAGATGGCGCGATGGGAGCTGCGGAGAGGCGACCGAGACTCGGCGCGTTACCTGCCTGTACATGCTGTATGCTGTACGGTACCGAATGGAGCGCGTTGTACCACAGTAGGAGACACCGAAGCAGCGACTACGAATCTACTACTGTGGAGGCCAAGAGTGCAAAATACAGGAAAAACAGGAGGATATTTGCACAAGTATGTCTACGAATCAATGCATCAGAACCAAATACAGTATCACCGGTATGGGACGGAGGTATTGTACTGCTGCGATGAGAAGATGACTACGACTACAAATGGCGAGGAGGTATCCGGTATGGGACGGTTATCTACTTGCGGAAGTACTGTATAAGGTACTGGCCGATGATTCCCTCTACCAGCCCTGCTACGAGCTTTGACCGAAATCGAGAGAAGAAAAACTCCGAAACGCTCCGAAACCCGAAAAAAGCTCCGAAACCAAGTGTTACAGCCCCCTTAGGACTTGGGCCGAATAGACGTCTAGCCATAGATAGTCCTAAAGCAGGAGCTGAGTCAAGGGCCCATTGGATCGTTATTCCACACGGCCAGGAATAATGAGCAGAGATTTGGGAAAAGGGATTCTTACAATACCGGAATGCCGGTAACCTGGGTGACTGGCCCGGCGGTGGTTTTGCCGGCCTATTTATAGTCGCTGGTTTCCGTCATTCCGTGCGCTGCGTATTGATTCCAATTCCCGCCACTTGTGCTGCGTGTAACTACTAGACTAATACTAAAATCGACGTGTGCGGTCCTAACCCGCGGCCCGTCGCTATTTTAGTCATATACTACTAAGTACAGACACGGTTCCTAGCACCTTCGCCTGTCCGCAGCACAGCGGTTATAATATTTGACTACTATTGCTATAGCAAATGCTATAGCGTTCTAGATTGTTCCAGTAGGTTCTAGTACCTACTGCTAAGACACTCCTAAGGCAGCGCTCCATCTAACGCTTAATGTCATCATCTTCTAACAGGTGACACCATAGCGTACGACAATCGCCGCTGCTGGTACGCAGGTACATACAGGTTACTCGCACCCCATGTGGGTACTCGTAATACTGTCCTGCACTACTAGTCGCCTTATAGTCGCTCGTACTGTCGCCTCGTCGTCCTCGTCCCAGTACTTCGCCTTCACTTGTACTCGCACTCGCAATGCTCATACTCGTACTTCGCTTGGCTTGTACTCGTTCTCGTCCGCCTCAGTCGCCAGTTCTTCGCTCCTCCGTCGGCTCCCGCAGTACAAAGTACAGCAGTGTAGAGTACATAACACCAGCCCCCGCCGCCGGGATTGGGCTACCAAGCCAGCAAAGCCGCCGCGGCCCGCATTAGTGCTCACTGCTCACTGTCCTACCCGTTGGTACCCAACCTCGGAACCCGCTCCCCGTGATACTCGATGGGCCGCCAATTCACCGTGCCAGAGCGTCATGAGGAGCCGTGTGGGTCTTGTTGATCGCCAGTCTGTCGCGGTTGGCGCGGCTCCACCCTCTGTCCCCATCGTGAGGTCGGGTGAAGGTCGGGCGACGCGGAATAGAACGAACCTAACCGGGCGGAGGGATACATCATGACCGAGGCCCTCTGAATCGGCGCGGATATATATGCATGGCGCCGGATGGGCGGGACGGCACTGAATGGGCGGCGGGACCCGGACGCGGGTGTTGGAGCGATGGACTGGGCGGCAGTAGTCGCAACGACTGGCTCGCGGGGTGGCCCGGAAGACTCATGATACGTTCCGGATGCAATGGGCCCGAAAGGCCCTCGATGCCGATCTAGGACTGTAGATTGTTGATCGTTTTGTCCTAGATTTGCGCAAATCCATGACCTTCGGAGGTCGAATCTACGGCGCGTCCTAGATTGAAACTGCGATCTAGCGGCCTTTCGAATATGGGGTTTTCCTAGATTTCCTAGATATTAGCGGCGAATTTATGACTATATCCGATCTAGCGGCTTTTCGATTATGGGCGTTAGGTCGGTGACGCTACTACCACGCTGAATAACCGCCCTAGGATAGCTATCGGATCCAGCAGCTGGTACTATTGCCCGTACGAGTCCTGGCTGGGGTTGAGTGGACTAGCTATGGACCCCCGGCCAGAATATAATCCGAAGGGCGAAGGTACGGGCCGGTGGGAAGGGGCGAAAGGATTATGACCATATAGACTATGCACTTGTATGCCTAGTTAGAATCACTATGGGTACGAGGATTCGCGAATAGCAAAAAGAGGGGAGTAGCGACGCTGCGGCCGCGGTGCATCAGCCGCGGGCTGCGGGGGCGATATGCTCCACCTATTGCGATGCGAAGACGAAAAAAGAGGCAGACTGCTGAATAAACTAACACCACTTGCCTATAACGCCGGGATATATTTGGCTCCCACCTACCTTGATTGTCAGCAACTCCGCCCACCAAAGGGGACAATGGACGGGAATTACCCGAGGGTTGAACACCGGAAGAACACGGGTGAAGCCGGAAAGCCCACTAGGTGCGCAAGCAAAAGTGGACGCGCCAAAGGTGGACCTGAAAGGCATAGGTGCTCAATTGACGACGTCTAGAGCGCAAACCAAAAGCGCGTGTGAGTGCACATTCAAGCAAGACTAAGGGTGTAGGTATGCGAATATATAAGATTAAGATATCGGGGCTAGGCATCATATGCCCGCCCGCAGCACAACCGAACGGTTGCAAGCGGGAGCAACAATATTATGCCATGATGTGCGATATGTATAGATGTATACATGCTTCTATTCATATAATTTAATAGTTAGATATGTGAATGTGTTTACATATACTCCCGCCTATAAATATGGTTTCGCAAGTTGATCTATTGCATTAGCTGTTGTTCCTACCTGCTCGATATGTATATACATACTAAGGTAGACTGTGTGGCGGACGGGACGTCTTAGGGAGGCGCTGCAAGATTGGGCCTTACACAAGTGAAGCCAATGCACTACATGTCGCACATTTTATTAGGGTCAGCAATTACATTTTATTAGGGTCAGCAGAAATTGCTGACCCATTAGGGGGCCTTCCCGAACTTTGGACCAATTCTTTGGATCAACACGTCGTCAGCATCTGCGGTACACGTCAGCCCGTAAACCCCCGCGTACGCGAAAATTGGACCAAGATGTTGATCCAATCTTTCCCCAACTTGGGACCAAAACCGAAGCAGGGTTCAGAGAATGGAGTAAAAACCGCGACGGCGATTACATGCTGATTTTAGGCCCGCGCGCGACGTGGCACGCTAAGAAGTTTAGTCCATTCCTTGATCCAAAGTCGCGAAGGCCCCCTATTTTAAATTATTTTGACGTCGGCGCGGGGCAGGATCTGTCTCGCTGTCGTCGTAAATGGGATTCATATAATATGTGAATGAGCCTAAATGGGCAATACCAGTGTAAGAGTAGTGTATACCTCTACCGCCGTCCCAGCAGTAGAAGGAAGTCGAATACATATTCCCGCGTGGTAAGTCGGGTGCGATTTAATTTTCGGTTTTTAGAATTCCCCTTCTTTCCAACCCCCCCCCCCCCCCCCCCCCCCCCCCCCCCCCCCTCTACGTTATTTATGTTGATCTCACAGTACTTAGTAGAACATGCCCAAAGTTGCATGATAACTACCACTGACATGACTTTTTTTTTGGTTTCAATGCATGGCCGTGTGCAGAAGGGGGTTGGGGCACTTTTTGGAACCATCACCATATTATAGTCAGCATCGTGGCAACCCAGGTAGCCATACGGTCCGTGGCCCTATCCACCTCTCCATGTAGTGCTATGATGTTGCTAAGTTGTTGTATGCCATTGCCATGTGTTGTTGCTCTCACTGCGCCGCCGCTCTGCCATGCTGCGCAATGTTGACTGCCTATCAAGTTCTCGCATCTTTTCAACACGGTTGGCCTTGGCGGCCCTCACGATCATTTGATAGCCGGCAAGAAGCTCACATTTTGCACAAAGGCAAAACGGCGGTGTACAAACTGTAACATCTCATCTATGAGTCCTTCGGCTATAGCTACATCCAATGGGCATCAATAGCACAACGTATCATCAGTGGGAGCAATGTGGCAAGCGTGAAGGGGGGCTGGGGGCAGCACATAGTGGCACCGCTTCCAGCAGCCGAGTACTGCTTAAGTACGTGAACATAAAGTTGAGGCCACTTACAGAGTGAACCCCCCCCCCCCCCCCCCCCCCCCCCCCATCTGCTTCGGAAAGTAGAGTACTAAAACATAACATTAAATCGGACCGGCCTAAGAAAGGTCATCTTACCATGTACACCATATGTAAAATCCTTAAAGGCAGAACGGCCGGTGAAATCCTGAAAGGCTTTAAGGCTAGGTCCCGTACTACCAGTACGGGTACAGGGAGTTCTGTACTGGTACCAGCAGCAGAGGCGCGCGAACCCCGCCTGCTGGCCGCCTGCTCGCGAGTCGCGACACGGCGCGATGACATCCGCGCTCGCGCCGATCCCAGGACCAGTACTCAGCATAATCAGTGCCGCGGTTGTGTCTGGGGTGCGGAAGCAGCGCATTCACCGCAGTAGTCATCATAAGAGGTCAGTCAAGGGTACGAATAGGTGGCGTCAGTCTGTCAGTACGAATACTGGGACGCATCCGCAATCGGTTTCTCACGCGTGCCTCACGCTGTACAGCGCTGGAGTTGGTGTCTGACGAAAGCCGAGGCAAGCGGAGCTGCTTACACGGCTCGGCCGACAGCGCTACCCTAGGCAGGGTATACCACAGCGCTGTGTAAGGACTCCTCATAGCTGCCGAGCGGCAATGCCTGCACCGGTGTGGGGTGTCGCGGGCTCGGTGACCACTGCAGCCCTTGCGTATTCGCTCTGGGCTGGCGGGTACCTGGGCGAGCGGCGCAGCCGCACGAAGCTCATCCTGGACGGGAAGCACCTGCAGTGGCTGGCGGAACACTGCAGCAAAGACTTCCACACCAAGTCGCTTGTGCTTGAGCGCTGCATTTCCCACGCGAGGGAAGCGGACGCGGCCGCGGTGTTCGAGGTGGCCCGCTGTGGGGGCGGCAAGAAGCAGAAGGTTCAGTGCCCCTCCCCATACCACATCCGCGTTGTTGATGGCGCAGGTGGCGGGACTCTTCGCGTGGCCCTTGAGTCGCCCCCCCCCCCCCCCCCCCCCCGTTGCAATCGAGGCTTGTTTTATTGATAGCAACACGTCATCGTGTGAGTGTGCAGGTTGAGGAGGAGTTTGCACTTCGGCAAAGCTCCATGGAATGGCTGAAACAAATGCGGGAGGACTACGAGATAAATGATGTCAGCAAGGCACGCACTGGCCTCGGTCCCCCTCCCCCCGAGGTCTCCACTCCATCATGTACACGGAGCTGATTAACATGCTGTGCAACTCGCACCGTATCTCACACAAGTCTTTTGCTTTGTCTTCTTCCCATGCGAGGCAGGTGGCGCGCATCGTTGTGGAATACAACATTCAGGTTGTTCCAGACGCCGACTTTGATAAGTGATGGCGCTGCCTGGCTGCTGCTGGTTTCTCGCTTCCACGTAGATCGGTGGCGGCATCAGCGCATTGACCCAACCGCCTGATTCGAAACGGATCGTATTACATTGAAAAACCCGTTTGGCTACACGCCACGTGGGCACGCCACCATTGCGCCACCGGTGCGCCCATCTCGCGGTGTTTTGACTGCCGGTGCTGCAGCGGAGGGCACCCTGATGGCTTCACGGCACAGGCAGTATGGGAAGTGTCCCAACAGGCGGCGGCTGGACATGTGGACGGGGATGGCGGTGTTTTATGGCATAGTGTATCTATAATGAAGATAAACAATATCTATACTTAGGACGGCGACATTTCCGCGACGGCGCAATGATGGCAACGGCCAGCGCGGCCGCAGCCCTGGCGTGCAGATGGCACCCGCGCAGCTTTAGGAGGGTTTACAGGTCACATCACGAGGGGAGTCCAGAGTACGCGTATAGCATAGGATTGAAGCCGCTTGTGGTAGGTATACACCCGGGCTGAGCCAAGTTCAACTTGTGCCGTGTATTAATAAAGAGAATACTATAGCGCAGCTGCGGCCGGTCGCCACGACACGCACACCGCTTTATGCCTTGAACGAAATATTACCGACCGAGGCAGACAAACAGTTGTACGAGTCAGTATATCACCAGCACAAGGTCCCATCCAACAGCACAGTAGTATTCCGTGAGAAACGCCGTGACGGCGATTGCCGTCCTCCTGTCTCGGGAAACGCTCTCCATGAGCGGGGACAAGTCAGTGGCTTGCTTGAACCAGCTCGAAAAGTCGGCCTCCGAGATGCCGACCGCGTTGCTGGGCGTGCCGCCACTGACCGTCATGGCTGCGGATCCGCCGCCAAAGTGCGGCTGCTGCACCTGCTCCGCGAACGAACAGCCGCCCCTGGTGTGCATGAGGCTGTTGTTCCAGTACAAGTTCCGGAGAAAGGGCCCGTATTTGCTGGTGAAATGCTGGAAGCCGAGGACGGCCCCCTCTGCCTGTGAACAGCCGGCACGATCCTCGATCAGTCTCAGAATGCGCCGTGACTCTCTGGGGGCGCCCACGTGGGTGGTCATTTCCAGAGGGGTTGACATGGTCTCGGTGATCCCAAAAGCGATGGCGGACATACTGCTCTCTGCTCTGCTCAACTCCCCCCCACCCCGCCCGCGCGCTACTATTCTGCCGTTGAGGGGTGTAGGCAGTAGACGCGTACCATTCAATCGCCTAGTTGGGATTCTAGCCGGATAAGGGACGATGCCTCACGAGTGCAATCGTCTGGTCAGCGGGGTGAACTGGAAGTAATGTACTTGAGATCCTTTGCGTCCCGGCCAATCTTGACGGCGCACCCCCCGCCTACAGTGGATTGTTTTACAACATCACGGGCGCCGGCAGGGTAATGATAATCACAAGGGAAATCAAAACAACTTGCCCTACACTTTCCCTTTTTTTTTTTTTTTTTTTTTTCGCCCCCGGGACAGGACTGGCACCAGTGAAACCCTTGCAGAGTCACTTTCCCTTATCCAGCGAAGCGTCGATTTTCCGGCGGTGAGCTTTATTGCCGTACGGGTACCCGTTTAGTGTAGGAGCGGATCGGGCCTATAGGTGCATGACTAAAGCGCTTATCTACTGGCATGTACTACTAAGTACTATAATCCACCCACCCGTCCACCCACCCACGGTCCTTAATTACACAGCCGTCCGATTACGATCTCACGGTTGGGAGGCTATGAGCGCGCAGCGCGCAGGGCCGGTACTCGCTACTGGTGCTCGCTACTGGCCACTCGCTACTCGTACTGGCTGTACTCGGTACCTGTACTCGCTACTGGTACTCGCCTCTCGCCACTGGTACTCGCTACTCGCCACGGGTACTCGCCACTCGCTACTGGTAATGGTACTAAAAAAATGGTAAATGGTACCAAATAAAAAATCGACGCATCGCTGATTCAACTGTCAAGTTACTTCATATTATAGGTTGCATGCAGGCCCAAATTAAGGCTTATAGTATGAGGGGTGGCACAGGCGCATCGGCACCTGGAGAAAGTCGCGTGGTATTTGTGGTCTGTTATGGGGGTTCAAACTCCTAATTACGAGCGAAGGCAGTGCACAGCTACGGTACAAAGGCATGGCAGGGGAAATTGGGTTAACCTGCCGCAGGATCTGAGTCTGCGCCCGCTCGCACCAGCAAAGCAAGGCATGCTGCGGCGTGGTCAGGCCATTTGCTGCGCCAGCCCTTTCACCTGGGGGGCTGGAGCGTGGCGAGATCCGTCGTCATCTATGGTCATGTGCTGGAATGCCGCGTCAAGCCCGTTGTACACCGCCTGCTGATACCGATCCAACCTCGGAATCATGCCCCTGCAACCACGAGACAACGCACGCCTCAGCACGAGCAGGAGCAGCGCGCCTGGCAGACAAGGCGAGCGCAGGCTGCACGCACCATTTCTGAAGTGCGCCCCTGATGCCAGAAATTGCAGTGTCCTGTGCGATAGCTAGCGTGCTATTGTATATCCCGGCGATCCGTTCAGGGCACGAGCTTGCCTGCTCATGGTCAGACAGAACACCGAGTCAGGACAATGCCCGCATCGCATCTTTGGGCGGTCATCGCCACGCCCACGGCGCAAGTGACGGGCGGCGGGCCGGATACCTTTTCCAACACGTAGCGTGCGTGGGCCTTGGAGCAGCACGTCACCATTGTCTTATAGATTGCGCCCAATTGCGCCCAGTCATCGCTCACCGCCAGTCCAATCATCTGTCCCGTGATCGCCAGCGCCGGCGCGGATCGCAATCATGAAAAAGCGCCGGGTGTGTGCACGGCACTTGCCGGCATTGATGGCCAGGCACCCACAGCCAGCCGCAGGAGAAGTGGGGGGGGGGGGCATGGCGGGTGCGAAGCTGCGCACCTCGGCGTTGCATGAGGGCCCAATGGCTCCCCTGAGAGACAGGTACGTACTGCCGGAGCTCATGGCATGTCCGATGAAATAACTGTACAGGTTTTCGAACATGCAGTACTCCATGTCCGGCACCTGCACAATCTGGCCGGTTCACAACCACGAGAAGGGGTACGTTGGAGACTTTTTGGGTGTGCACCATCATGCAGAAACGGTTTGAGCGGAGCGCAGGCAGGTATTGATGGCACACCTCAGCCAGGGGCTCCATCAGACAATACTTCTGGCGGAAAGCACACACACCCACACCCACACACACCCACCCACCTTTGGCATCGCCATTCGCTCCGCCCACTGCCTCCACTGTTGGTACTCGTCCACGCCGATGCTGACTGTGCCGGCTGCTACCAGTTGGCCACTGTCATCCAAATGCATACCAAATGATTAGCGCATGGCCGAAGGTTATTGTGATTTTGTTGCTTCTGACGCCGTGTGTGCGTGCGCATGAGGAAAAGGGAGGGGGGTGGGGGGTGAGGGGGGGGGGGGCCTACCGCTGGCGCTTATTGGCAGTGACGGGCATAATGATGTTGTGCTCTGGTTCAGCCTCAGCGGCAGCAAAAGGCATGGTGACCATATCCAGCATTGGGAGCAGGTCCTGGATGTCCTTAAGGTCCCCTTGTTCCCGGTCGGTAGCAGTTTCCGGAAGAAAGGCACTGTTGCCGCGCGATGTGCCGGGAGGCTCCGCCATGTCACTAATCCCTTGGGGCATGGGATACGGGGCGGTTGCCAGTGCAGCAAGTGCAATATCGCCCTCTGCTCCTGAAGCATAACGAAATCATGGCTGGATGTGAGTGCCTGGATGGGTGTCTCAAACATGGAAAACGCATATATAGATGTGCGCATTGGCAGATGTGCGCCTCCGCACCTGCAGGTATATGATCAAAGGAGGGTGGCTGGCTGTGTGAAGCCAGCCTTGCCAATTCCTCTTCAAATCCCTCGTCCACGAACCAGTCAAGTTCACCCAGATCCAGAATGCCATGCCTTGCCTCGGCGGGCATTGGGCAACGCGCTTTCGGATATGGTTCTGCCTTGACAACTGGCTCTGGTGGATATGCGCCCAAGCCAACATGTGCTGCCGCTTCTGCTGGTGGGCATCGCGTGTCGGAAACACCAGCCTGCGCGTGAGACGTTGCTGCAGGGCACACACCAGTATGCGCTGCACACGTGGCCCCATCCTCTTCTCTGCCGGTTGTGCCATCTGATGCTGTGTTGTCATGACCTGAATTGATGGAGCAGGGGCGATGGCTTCCGGAAGCATGTGACTCGACAGTGTTAGCACGGCCCGGGCTTGGCTGCGGAGAAGACCGTTTCCGCGCTGCGGCCCCCTTTGTTGCACCGGTCTGGAGGTCTTCACTTGCTGCATCGCTCTGCCTTGCCTGCCGCTTCCCGCGCCGCTTCGCGGTCAAACTTTGGTGCTCCTGCGCGATGGCTTTGTCCTCCTCTGTCGCACTGTCGCATTTGAGGATGTGCTGCGAAAACCGGGTGGCATTCTCTGTGCATTCATGCCCGCAGCGCTTGCAACGAAACAGTTTGGTCTTCTCCCCGGATCTGATCATAGGGCACAGCCACGTTGAGCTAGTTGTGCGCGAATTTGCCAGATGTTGCTGGGGTACCATTGCTGAACCCCCCCCCCCCCCCACACACACACACACACACCACCAGCACTGTGTATTATTGAATGCAGGCCGTTCCAGCAACTATTGCACTATGCTTTGAAGTATGTGCAACGGGCGGGTGACAAGCGCCACCAATACGGCCCACACGGACAGATATGGCCCCTCCACCCACCGCACGCCCACAGTACGGCTTCGGACACACCTGATGGCTTGAGTGTCCTCGAACAGGCTCCGGACGTGGGCCTTTCCCTCCAGCGTGAACGCGCGGCTGAACTCGTCCGCCGTCGCGCTTATGGCCTTGAGCTGTGCTGCAGACGCGCCAGCAGGGCTGCCGAGGTGCGCGTGTGCCAGTTCTCGGTCGCCCGGCTGCGTCGAAGGGCAGCGCAGCACGTGGCGCGCGAAGCGAGTCGCGTTGTCTACCAGCTTCCACCCGCAGCGACGGCACGCCCAAATGGGGACGGCCGATCCTGCGGAGCGCTCGCCGGTGTTCAGGAATAGGTCCCTAATGGGCATGAATTTACGAGGCATCTCTCCTCGCTCTCTACTCACGACTGTCGCGGGCGCGCGCGGCTTCGCGCGCGCCTTTCACTGCCTCGGCCAGGCCACGTCTGGGAAATCCTGCAGGAGACGGCGACCCACCGAGCTGCCAGTGAGCCTGTACGGCTCCGTGTGCCTCGCGCGCACTTGAAACGGGGTTGGCGAAGGTCGAGGGTGCGACCACTGATATACGGGCGAGGGGGTGACCACTGATATACTGTACGGGCGAGGGGCCAGCTTGTTCAGACTCTGCATCGGGATTCCCGGTTCGCGCCGTAGTGGCTGTCCGTCCCTTTCATCCTGTCAGGTAGGGATTACCAGTGCCGGCGCGATAGCACCAGATCCCAGCGCGCAGTCGTACGGGTACTGGTTTCCACCGGATACTGCCTGTAGTGATGACGACGGGCCCCATCCTTGGGGGTGGGATTTCGCGGTTCACTAGCGGCCAGTTTGTCTCTCCCCGTCGCGTGCTGATTCTGTCATACGAGTATCATCCGCTATATGTCATATATCACACCCTGCTGTAGTTAATAAAATAGCTCCTAACCTTAATGATACTTAACCTACGAGTATTATCGTTAAACCCGTAGTTCTGACGACGGGATGCAGTGTAGTGTAGTTTGCGAGCTAAGAGGTACCAGTACTGACGATAGTACTGCACGCTGCTGTCAGGGGTAGTGTACCCGCGGTGCGCGGGCTTCCGGCGGTGCTGCTGATACAGGTAGCGACATACAGGTCGCTATCCATACCGGGTACGAGTCGTACTCTGATAGTCTGATAAGTATTGTGATTACTACGTGTGCCAGCTATAGGACGATTTATTCCATTCCAAAAATGAGTCTGGTTTTGCCAAGAAAGATGGGGCCTCAGCTCACACTGCGAGGGGTACCACCCTAAAGTGGCAGACATATCAACCCGAAGTGTCGATGCTTCAAGCTCCGCCTAGATCTTTACACGGACAAGAGCCGAAATTGGCAGGAAGATTAATTGAAAGCGTGGAGGGAAAACTTACGGAGTCAGGGGGGCGCTGCGTGTAACGCAACGAACTCGAAGATGGCAGGCTCAGCTGATACGGATGCTTTTATGTCTACTCGTGCTGCGCCCAAAAAAGGCGCAACGACAGGTCCATAGTGACCCGACGTACCACTGAGCAGCACCGTTAGGGAAAGGAGGAAATAACCCCATGAACAAGTTTAGAACATTTTGAAGTTGAGTCTGGTTTTGCCAGTCCTTAGCGAACGGAGAGAGCGGTGGATTGACGGAGAAGGGGGAGCGCCATGTCATTAAGGGGGCACCGGGAAGCCCACCGCTGCGGAGTCTTGTTGGACATGGAAATGGCGGAGGGGCGCGATGTGACCCACGAAGAACCACACGCGCTTGGCCAAGGAAGGACGTCGTCGGGGTCGATGTTAGTAGTCCAGAACGACGTCGGAGTTTTTTAGCGGCCTAGCCGCCTTGGTAGCGAATGAGGGACAGCGGAGTTCCGATGGCGTTAGCTGCTCCCTTGCGAAGGTTGTATGAGCTTCAGGAAGTGCCGGCGTCGCCGGGGGAGGGGGGGGGGGGGGGGGGGGGGGCAGTACCGACGAGACGAACGGCCGTAGAGAGCCAGTCCGACATTGTGTTGGTAGTACTTGAACTCCTCGCTCGGAGTGACCGCCCAGAAGTTTGTTTCGGCCAAGGCAACACGGTGCGGGCCAGGGGGCAGACTGTACGTGGTTGATGAAGTGGTGCAGGAGACGCGCAATACGGGGGTGCTCCCACACTGGAAGGAGCGGTACGCGCAAAGACCAGCGCGGCCTTTCTCGCGGTACACTTGCATGCGCACTGTGAGATTCATATGTGACGTAAATGTGCCCTACTGGTGACGAACGACGACATACGTGGACGATACGGGACGGACGAGGGACGTGGATTTCATACCCAGTAGCGACGACTATCGCGCGCGACCTGTAAAGTAATATATGAATTTCTCGTTTCCATAATTTCATCAAATTGATATGCGCACGCGGGCTCGCGTGTCGCCCGCCGACGCGGAGCACCCGGGCTAAGTACAGGCGGATGTACGCACTCATTGCACATCGCCGAACATCGCTGACCGCACATCGCTGACCGCTGACCCCGCGGTGTGCCGCGATGTGCGGCACGACGGGCGGAGGTGTGGGCGGATGTAGATGGTACGGTAGGTGGTAGGCGGTAGGTGGTGTTCGTAGGTGCGCGTTTTAATGCAGCCGCCCTAACTGCTGATGATTGTGTAACGCCCCAGCACGCGCATGAAGTACGGGGTCGCCTCACGGTCACCGCCGCTCGCCGTTGAATCAAGCGCGGACAGCCGCGCACTCGCATCTGTGTTGCCTGCCGGTGGTGGGTTACATCCACCCCAACTCTCAACCCCCTCCCCCCCCCCCCCGCGCGCCCCCCGCGCGCGGCAGCAGGCATGCCGGCAAAGGGATGGATAGCGAGTGTGTCGAAGGATGGCGTGTACTCATGCAAGCACTGCCGGGGCAACGTGACGGGCACATGTGATAAGATGGGGCGAGAGCGGCACTTCCTAAAATTCCCGAACTGTAGCCACTCGTTGAAGCGTGCGGCTAAGTTGCGCCGCAAGGCCGCCTTATCACAAGCAGCAGCAGCAGGGGCGGCAGCAGCAGCAGCAGCAACAACAGGGGCGGCAGCAGGAGTAGCTGCAGCCGTCGGAAACGGCCCGCCGGCGCCGGTCTCGGACGACGGCGGCTCGAAGATGGACGATGTGATGGGCGTGGGGGAGGACCCCGTTGGCGAAGACGGTATGGACATCGACGCGCCTGCGTGGCCGCCGGCGGGCGTGGAACCCGCGATGAGGGCGTGATATGGAAAGGCGATCCCGGCGACTTCTACATGAAGGTCATCGCCAAGAAGTTCCGGGGAGTATGGCACTACGGCGTGATAACCGGCGTCGTTACCGAGTGGGTGTTGGAGGACTACGGCGGGGCGACCCAGTGGCGCGCTGTTTTCGAGGACGGGGACATTGTGGGCCTTCTGCGTTCAGAGGTGAGTGGGCCCGGCATGCGTGCTGGTGGCACCACTCAACTGCGGTTGTATGGAATCACACGCACCCGCCCGGTCGGCGTGGCAGGTTGTGGAGGCTATGGCGGCTGCCCAAGAGCACCCCCCTGTGGATGCGGACGGGGAGGCTCGCTTGGTAACCGTCCATGAAGGCGATGACTTGTCCAGTGAATCACGCACCTTGCCCGGCGTGCGTTCAACACAACCCGGCTGGCGGAGGCCAAGCAGAACACTGGCTGCCATGGCGTGTGCCATGTGCATGTGGTCCTGGGCTATGTCAGCATGGTCAACCTCTTCCCCCTCGCGCCGTTCCACCTGTTTTTTTTTGGCTTGGGAAGGGACTTCTGGAGGAAATTTGTCACCGTGCAGGGCCACATTGGATTCCGAGCTATGAAGCAGGAAGACCGGCGCCAGGCTTTAGTCCCGATACCCAGCAACTTTGAACGCGGGTTGCGCCCTTCGTTTGCAGTGTCCAAGAATCGAAAGGTAACCCCCCCCCCCCCCCCCCCCCCCCCGGGCGTGGGCGTGGGCGTGACGGCATTCCCCTGCATGACTGCAGGGTCAGGCAAGGTGACGGTGCAGTCCGGCTGGGTCATGGAGGACTGCTTGCACCACATGGAAACGTTTTCCATTCTTAACGCCGGTCCGCTGCTCGAGGAGGCCCGGGTGAAGGCAATCATGACCGAGAAGGAGCTTCACGTCCCCAGGCGGTGCTTGGGCACATGTACAAGCGCATGCAAGGAGCTGCGTGGTTCGTCACGCGGTGGGGGTTGCAGAATGTGGTGACGGAGGAGGACGGCCCCGAGCGCAAGGCGCAGGTGGACGCGCTCACTAGGGAGGGGAGGACTCGATACCCAGCGCGGCGCCAAGGCGCGGCGGCCGGGGCAGCGCGGCGCCAAGGCGCGGCGCCCGGGGCAGCGGGGCGCCAAGGCGCGGCGGCCGGGGCAGCGGGGCGCTAACGCGCGGCGGCCGGGGCAGCGCGGCGCCAAGGCGCGGCGGCCGGGGCAGCGCGGCGCCAAGGCGCGGCGGCCGGGGCAGCGCGGCGCCAAGGCGCGGCGGCCGGGGCAGCGCGGCGCCAAGGGGCGGCGGCCGGGGCAGCGCGGCGCCAAGGCGCGGCGGCCGGGGCAGCGCGGCGCCAAGGCGCGGCGGCCGGGGCAGCGGGGCGCCAACGCGCGGCGGCCGGGGCAGCGCGGCGCCAAGGCGCGGCGGCCGGGGCAGCGCGGCGCCAAGGCGCGGCGGCCGGGGCAGCGCGGCGCCAAGGCGCGGCGGCCGGGGCAGCGGGGCGCCAACGCGCGGCGGCCGGGGCAGCGCGGCGCCAAGGCGCGGCGGCCGGGGCAGCGCGGCGCCAAGGCGCGGCGGCCGGGGCAGCGCGGCGCCAAGGCGCGGCGGCCGGGGCAGCGCGGCGCCAAGGCGCGGCGGCCGGGGCAGCGGGGCGCCAACGCGCGGCGGCCGGGACAGCGCGGCGCCAAGGCGCGGCGGCCGGGGCAGCGCGGCGCCAAGGCGCGGCGGCCGGGGCAGCGCGGCGCCAAGGCGCGGCGGCCGGGGCAGCGCGGCGCCAAGGCGCGGCGGCCGGGGCAGCGCGGCGCCAAGGCGCGGCGGCCGGGGCAGCGCGGCGCCAAGGCGCGGCGGCCGGGGCAGCGCGGCGCCAAGGCGCGGCGGCCGGGGCAGCGCGGCGCCAAGGGGCGGCGGCCGGGGCAGCGCGGCGCCAAGGCGCGGCGGCCGGGGCAGCGCGGCGCCAAGGCGCGGCGGCCGGGGCAGCGCGGCGCCAAGGCGCGGCGGCCGGGGCAGCGCGGCGCCAAGGGGCGGCGGCCGGGGCAGCGCGGCGCCAAGGCGCGGCGGCCGGGGCAGCGCGGCGCCAAGGCGCGGCGGCCGGGGCAGCGCGGCGCCAAGGCGCGGCGGCCGGGGCAGCGCGGCGCCAAGACAGCGCATACAGCGGAATCGGCGGAAAGGGATGCATTACAAGCTGTGGACGGCAGCCGCTGAAAACTTTGCGGTCATGCCGCAACAACCCCAGCACTGGCTTCAGGATACCTCTGATCTGGCTGACGGCGGCGGGCTGCGGGATGCAGGGCCGCATGACTGAGGTGGCGGTGCTGGTGAGCCCGCAGAGTCTGCATGCGGCGGAGGCGGCGCAGCCGCATAGGCACTAGACAATGCTCTGAAGCGAGCCCCAATTGTCTGCCCAGCGCCTGCCCCAATGTAACGCACCAGCTTGGCAGCAATTGGCAGCTCTTTTGCCCCCCCTCCACCCCACAGACACACTACCAATACTAGTTTCTCATCCCGGCGGGCAGTTGATGCGTATACCCAGGCTTGTGCGTACGCGGTGCGGGGGGGGGGGGGGGGGGGGGGGAATCACTATAGCTAAGCTAGTGATGTGAGATATGAGTGCAGCAACAGATATTGTGCAAGATATAATACGATGGCATGCAAGCGGGTCCCCGCTCTTCCACAATCATTGGCCCTGCTCCCTCTTGCCCCGCCCCCGGTGCCCTTTAGCTGCTCTCAGCATCCCGAGTGGGATGGGCGGGGCAGCGGTTGCTACCGAGTGAGGCGTAGCATCGTTTGCTATAGCAACGCAGCCTTTCCGGTGTGACGCCGCCTAGATGTAACCCAGCAGTACGCGCAAAGTGCAAGTATAAGCTGCTGATGGCGGGGATCCCGCGCGCGGGGGGGGGGGGGGGGGGGGCAGCGGCTGTGGGATAGGCGCGGCAGCGGTTGCTACAGAGTGAGGCGTCGCATCGTTTGCAGTAGCAACGCAGCCTTTCCGGTTGCATAGTGTGACGCAGCCTGGATGTAACCCAGCAGTACGCGCAAAGTGCAAGTGTTACACGTCCGTGTGCCCCACCCAATGACATTGCGCCCGACCTCACTGACGGCATGTCTCGCTCTCCTTCAGCTCCTGGGCCGTCCGCCGCCTCACCCTGCGCACCCTACCAGCCGCGCGTGCCTTCTCGGAAGCCTCACACACGGCGGCGCGAGTCGCGTCATGGAACGCGTCCCTGACATGGCGGAACTCCGCCCTCACCGTGGCTGTGGTCGGGCAGGGGACTGCCCGCTGATGGGTCGCCATGCATGGGTACTTGGGGCCGCACAAAGCCGGGGTGCCGTCGCAGCAACACTCCCAGTCCGTCCGTTGGCCGCAGTCCACGCATGACGGGCGTCCGGCCAGGACACGCACATGATAGTGCATGTGGCCGCCTCCCGCCACTGCTCGTAGTGCTCCGGTCAACATGGCGACGAGCAAGTCGGCATGTCCCGCAGGTGGCTGCGGGGCGGGTGGCGCGAGCGCAGCCTCGCTCGCCTCGACAACCCCCTCGGCCCGATCAGTCGCCTCGACCACGGCCTCCTCCGCCTCCTGACGCGGCGCACCAGGCGCATCATCGTCGCCTGGCAGGGCGTCCCCCCCCCCCCCCCCGCAACGGCGCCGTCGGCGGTGGCCGACGCCGTCGTGGCGGGGTGTTGTAAGGAGGTGGCCCTAGACATAGGTGGGGCCGGCACCGCCATGTGTTGCTCCACATGCGGTGCGGTTCCTGACGCGACAGCTCCGTCGCACCAGTACCGGCGCCGGCACCCCACGCCTGCTGGGCTTACCACCAACCGGCATGTTTCCTTTGGGAGGCGGTTCATCCGCGTCGGAGGTGAGCGGCGGTGCCTGTGTGGGTGTGGATACTGCCCGGCCATTAGGGCTCTCGCCGCCTGCCGCTCCGCCGACCCACGCCGCGGCGTGTGCTGCGCCCCGCATAGTCGCCTCGAATATATTATACATGACGCGGGGACGGGGGGGGGGGGGGGGGGGGGGGATTCGTGCGTTTCGTATGTCGGCGGAAAGGCGTGCGAAGCTGCGGCTGGCGAAGGTGGTGGAAGTAAGCGTGGCGGCGTCGGCGGCGTATTACCGTGCGTGCATGCGTGCGCAACCCCGCGGCAGCAAGCGCCGGACTCGGCGTGTGCCAGCGGCAGAGCTGCGAAGCCATGGACACGGTACGGGATGCCAAGTCTGGCTAAGCAACTGCCGAGGCTGGCGGCTTAACCCCCATGTCCGGCGGTTGAGGGACGGAAAGTGCGTAGAAGTTGATCGGCAAAGCGGGCATATAAGCCTGGCTGTGCTAGGTTCCTATTAAGTAATGGCGGTTTGTGCTAAGTAATTCGTAGGGGTAGACCATGCAGCGCAGGTAGGTAGGGGGCGGTATAAATGAGGCCGGGCACATATACTGCTCCACGAAACGACACTGTCGCACGTGTAGTTGAATAGACCCCCCCCCCCCCCCCCCCCCCCCCCCCGCCGGGTCGGCCCGCCGACCCGCCACGGCATGTAATATCTGTCATGCATCGCCGGGGTATGTGTGAGTGGATGCCCCGCCGCCACATCCCCCCCCCCCCCACCCCCCCCCCCCCCCCCCATTTACACTTGTGCACTCATTAAGTTTGGGCTGGTTTCGGAGCAGTACATGTACGTATGTATATACATACAATGGAACGTAGGACCTGCGCGGAAAGAGGCGGGGCTGGCGGAGTGCGTTGGGGGTGCGTAGAGTAGCGTGTTGGTGAGATTCGGGGTGCATCGGACGCCGGATGCCCATCCATCCAACGTAAAAGACGCGTACGTAATATTCACACTATATATATTCACACGCAAATGTGTGAAAACCGGACATTCCGTGCCGGATGGGTGGGAATACGGCGTCCGATGCAGCCAAAACCCCAGCAACACGCTATTCTGTGCACCGCCAATGCACTCCGCCAGCACCGCCTCATTCTCTGTCGATTTCGAAAACGCCTTCACATTATCCACCGCTAATTGCAATTGCCACCGTGTAATGTTATCACGATGTGCGCACACAACAACACTTACTACCGGTTCCGACGCGGAGGGAGGCGAGGCTTGCGGAGTGCGTTGGGGTTGCGTAGAGTAGCGTGTTGGTGAGATTCGGGGTGCATCGGACGCCGGATGCCCACCCACCCAGCGTAAAAGACGCGTAATATTCACACTTTATTAACACACAAATGTGTGAAAACCGGACATTCCGTGCCGGATGGGTGGGAATACGGCGTCCGATGCAGCCAAAACCCCAGCAACACGCTATTTTGTGCACCGCCAATGCACTCCGCCAGCACCGCCTCATTCTCTGTCGATTTCGAAAACGCCTTCACATTATCCACCGCTAATTGCAATTGCCACCGTGTAATGTTGTCACGATGTGCGCACACAACAACACTTACTACCGGTTCCGACGCGTATGGAGGCGAGGCTTGCGGAGTGCGTTGGGGGTGCGTAGAGTAGCGTGCTGCAAATAATTGGGGTGCATCGGACGCCGGATGCCCATCCACCCGGCGTAAAAGACGCGTAATATTCACACTGCTTTATTAACACACAAATGTGTGAAAACCGGACATTCCGTGCCGGATGGGTGGGAATACGGCGTCCGATGCAGCCAAAACCCCAGCAACACGCTATTCTATGCACCGCCAATGCACTCCGCCAGCACCGCCTCATTCTCTGTCGATTTCGAAAACGCCTTCACATTATCCACCGCTAATAATTGCAATTGCCCCCGTGTAATGTTGTCACGATGTGCGCACACAACAACACTTACTACCGGTTCCGACGCGGATGGAGGCGAGGCTTGCGGAGTGCACTTGCGGTGCACAGACTAGCGGGAGACTAAATCCATTGTCGCTTATTTACAAGCACGGGCGGTGCTGCCAGACATGATCGTCTACGGCCGATATAATATTCACACTATATTAACATCGGTGCACACCGCCGCACACCGCCGCACAACGCTGCGCGCGCACATTCGTCGCACACATTATCCCGGATTCACTCGCCGTATCCATTACGCCGTGCTACTTCAACAATAAACATTGCGAAATTACACCGACACAATGCCGCACCGACTAGCTCTTGACAATACGTGCATATAAATAGTAGTGGCGCGCTGCTCCTCGCCTCCGATGTGTCGTTGACTGCTGCGGAAGGCGGTCGTCGACTGGGTGCTAGTTTCTCCACCTCGGCCGCCCCCCCCCCCCCCCCCTTCACCGCTCACAGCGCCATTGCCGACCTCGCCCCCCCGGGCAAAAGTGGGCGGCGAGCCTTGTTGTCTCGCGTGTCCGCGCCGCCGGCATCGAGGAGGACGAGAAAGACATGAGGAAACGCGTGACAAGGTGGGCGCGCAACAAAACACTCCATCCTCCACATTAGCACGCACCCACTCGTGGCGAACTTGTGCCGCGCGCAGGTTCGTCCGGGAGCGCCGTAAGGCCCACCTCAACGCCAAGGCTTCCACAGTGCCAGCGGCGCAACTCGTGGTGGCCGAGGAGGCCGCATCCTCAGCCGCTTAAAGGCGAAACGATTGTGGCTTGTTGTTGGTGTCTGGGCACAAGGGGTCGTCCCGACGCCAAGGTAAGGAAGCTCATGGCGGCGTCGTCGACGGCACAGCCTCCCGGGGTGGTGAAGACACTGACGGATGACAAGAAGCGGAAGAGGCCAGTGAAGAAACGCCGAGGTAAGAAACTGACGGTCGCGGAGTCGGAAGCGGAGTCGGAGGCGCAGGCGCAGGCGCAGGCGGAGGCGGAGGCGGAGGCAGCGAGATCGTCGAAGCGGAGGGTCCCCCGGGCACGCAAGAACAAGAACAAGCAGTAGCCCCCGCCCCCTTACCCCCCCCCCCCCCCCCCAGGCGGAAGCGGCTGGCGGCGAGGGGGCGGGGGGGGGGGGGGGGGGGGGGGGGGGGGGGCGGGGCGGGCGTGGTCCCCCCGCCCCCGCACACACCCCCCCCCCCCCCCCCCGGGGCCACATTCCCCGATGGCAGCTGTCGCGAATATTGTAATTCAATCATTCTTCGGCAGACCGCTGCCTGCCCCCGCCCTCCCCCTCGCGAATATTTATGTAACGTGAGCACTCTTTGGCAAAACATGGCAGCCAAACCGCCCATCTGATGACCTTTGATCGGACGGCTGGCAGGCCCGTTCAGCAGTACTTGCTATAATGTACACAAAATTCCCCACTTTGGCCAAATAGTACGGCTGAGATTTGCGCTCCCATGTACTAATAGTCGTAGTTATCCACAGGACGACTAGCCATCGCGCCCGGGTTCGTACTCGATACCCGGTACCGGCTTAATAAATATATCGCGTACTACCCGGTACCACCCGGTACTACCCGGTACCACACGGACAACCTTGTACCTTATACGTCCGTGCCATGTATCAATTCACCGGGCTAGTACGACTACCAGAATGATTACAAAAAGGATTTATCGCCCGCCGGCAATAACGCCGGATGTACTCGCACGTAACTGGATGGACATGCCGCCACCAGCAGCAGCTTTCACGGATAATAGTGGTACCGGTACGGTAGTGCTTCGTCACCCGTATGTCACATCTGAATCTCACAGTGATGGTGATGTAATCGTCGACATGCACGTCCCGCACTCGGCAGCAAGTCCCCTGGCAAAAAACACGAAGTTGCCATGGCGGCTTGGAGTCGTACTGGTACTCGGGGAAGGGAGTAGACACAATCAACTCTGCACGCTCGACAAAGTTGTAAGCGACAGTAGCATGCAGAGGGACTCGCAAAGGGGGAGCCTCCATGCAGCGTTGCCTTAGCATCAGGCCACGACGAGCCGCGGTAAGGTGCTGCTGCAGGCTGTCCTTGGCGATCGGGTCGAAGTTGTGTAGCTCAAAGAACGTATTGATTGCTGACATGTAGTAGGGTTGTAACGACTTAGCCCCAGTGTGCCCCCGCTCACCAATATCCAAGCAACGTACCGGACGACAAGTAGGAGCAGTGGTCGCCTCCAGCGGGCTTATGTTCTCGGAGTCGTGGCAGAACTCCGCGAACTGAGACACTCTGCGGGCGTAGCTCTTTGAGCGGCTGTGAGGCGACATCATCCGTTGGAGAGTAGGTCGAGTGTCCGCTGTCCCAGCTCGTCTGAGCCGAGCGCCTCCTGTAAGCGAGACCGGAGTGAAGCATCCCAAGGGGCGACAGCTTCGGGCTCGTCAATTACGTTTGTACGGCGCTTATTGGCCGACGGAGTAGCATGGGGCTGGTTCATTTTGGCAAAGTACTCGGCGGCAGGGGTAAGATTCCCAGCGGGTGGCCGTTAGTTGCTGGACGGATTTGCAAAAACATCAGTACGGGTTTATTGCGGGGCCATGTTCAGGTAGGAGGGCCGCCCCGCGCGCCCTTCTCGCTCGTAGCGCATGTAACGCTCGTAACGTACACGCGTGAAGCTTAGTCGTTACAAGTGCTTAGTCGGCACTTGTAACACGCAGTCTAACAACTTACGGACGCAGCGATGAGATGGTACGGGAGGCGGATGGTTGAGCCGCCATGTGCAGGTGTGCGGATGGTTGCGCCGCACTCGGCAGTAGTTGTAGTAAGAAGCGCCGCACCGACGAAGGTCTAAATGAAGTCTGTAAGGTGGGGGGTCCGGTCCGGACACATGGCGCTCATCTCGCCGTTGAGCTGCCATGGTTCGCCGTGCGGCGGTTACCGAAATTGAAATTGAAATTGAAATTGAAATTGAAATTGAAATTGAAATTGAAATTGAAATTGAAATTGAAATTGAAATTGAAATTGACATTGAAATTGAGTACAACGTGCTAGTATGCTGCTCTCCACCGCCCATATTGAGTTGCTATTAGGGCATGTCATCTCGAACCATATATAGTAGGGAACACATGTAGCGTAATTACAGCTCCGACTTCCGGCCATCCTCTTTCGTTTCCAAGCCCCGCCTCCTTCCATCACGTGATCAGTAGCTGTGTTACTTTCGGATAACTACGGGTAGTCGCCAGTACGAGCGACTACCGCTAATTGGCGGTACGGGGAATACGAATGCAGTACTCGCCCCACCCCCGAATAGGTTTTCCTGTACATTGGCAATGCACCGGCACCGCGCAATCTTCGGTCGTCGTGCGTCTTGGCTCCACCTGCCACCAAAACAGGAAGGTACACTACGCTGAAAATATCCCGCAGGTCGCGGCGCGGATCGCCCCACCACGCCGGTTGTGGCGGTCCGCCGGCCTCGGCCGCGGTCCGCCGATGCTGCCTCCATCTCGCCCCCCTTAGCTCTTGCGGTAGGATCCCCAAGGGGGTCTGGAGGGGGAAAGGCGGGCACCCCTCCCCCCCCCCCTGTCCGCGTGTCGTCGCTCCGTGGTCTGCACGCCGGTACTGCCCGCCCGCGCCGCTCGCCTCCGCATCGCGCCTCGCTCGTCGCTGTAGCCGCCCATCCAGGGTCAGACCGAGCTGGCTGACTCCTCCCGCTGCATGACTGCGACTCTCTCAGGGCACTCCGGCTCCTGTCTCCTGGCCCCTGAGTCGCTGCCATGCCCGACCTCTCCGCCCCCGAACGCCCGCCCCGCCTTTAAGTACCGGGCTCTTGTCTCCTCGCGCCCGCCGCCCTCGCCCGTTTTCACGGGACGGCTGAGGGTTTCCCGGGTGTTCCGAACGGGTCGGCCGCATGGCGCCGCTGAACACTCCGCCGTTCTAGGCCGGGATTCGAGTGATTCACATGTGGAACACGTACGGCGGGTGGGGGGTACGCTAAATCTTCTACAGGTCGGTCGCGGGTCGTAGCGAGGTACGAGAACACGATTTTATTTCGAGCAGTCCTCGCGAGTAGGCTGCCCCCTTCCGAGTCGTACAGACCCCCCTCCCCACCCGTAGGTGGATCTCGGAGAGGCCGACGCAAGGCCGAGGTCATACATGAATTATTTTTAGCAGCCCCCCGTACAGGGCTACTGCCCGGCGGCGCCAGCATGCCCTACCATGACTATGAGTATTATTTAAAAACCCCCCCGTAGGGCTCCCCGGTCGTCGCATGATCCATGGACCCCCCGCAACTGGCCACCTCGCTCAGCCCCCTGCCGCACCCAGCCGGGTACGCGGGTCTTAGCGGTTACCAGCGCCCACCACGTGGAGGTGGGTGTGGTGCCGCCGGGCCTGTCGCACCCAGGATCCTCCGCTCTTGGTGGGCCGCTGCCTGGCGGCGGGCGCCCGGTCACCGAAAGGTGGCCTCGCAAAGCGCCAGCAGCTCCGACGAAAGCTGCCCCAGTACACCGTCACTCGTACTCACCTTCGCGGCCACGCCCGCGACCGCCGCCACGCCCACGGCCACGCCCGCGTCCTGCAGCCGAAGCCGCCACCCGAGCAGTAGCGGTAGCTTTTTCGCTGCTGCCGACCGTCGCCTCGAAGACGACGCGACGCTCGTAGTCCTTCATCAGGTCCCCGAAAATCGCAAAGCCCGGATGCTCGGCAGCATGTCGAAAATGTTGGGCTCGCAGTACGTCCAGAACACCGCCTTGGTCACCGTGCACACGTTTAACCTCGTTAAGCCTCCGCAGGAAGCCTAGACGAAAGCGAACCGCCTTGTCGATGGCCTCGGCGCGATTCCAAGCGCGCGCGAGGTAGGGTGTGAAGTCTTGGCTGGCAGGAACGCAGGGTAGCAACTCGTTGAGAGCTACGAAGAGTGCGGCCATGTGGACTCCGATACATGGCACCCAAAGATACTCCTCATGGGCCGGCAAACGCCGGTCATCCTTCTCGAGGTACTCGTTCGTCAAGTCGGTGCCCAGAAGAAAGAGCCCATGCGCTCGGCTGACCGGTCGAACGGCATCGTTGCCGGACTCTGCTCGATGCAGTAACTTTGGCACCGCAAGGTAGTCGTCCTCGGCACTCGCGGATTTTGCTCCGACACGGCCGCTCAGCATGGCTAGCTCTAGCAAGTCGGGGCGCTCTGCGGCTCCCCCGCTGCCCGTCGGTTGTTCTGTGACACGCTGCCCGGAACCAAAGTAGCCATATACTCCCTCTCTATCAACAACACGGTCACCGGCAAGGAACACGGCAAGGACCGGAAGTGGGGGGGCTCAACCCATAACAGAGCGGCACGGGCGGGTAACCGACGCGGGCCTCCTAGCGCCAAATCCGCCGCCAGCTTGGTCGCGACCCCTTCCGCCGAACGTAGACCTCCTCCCCGAGCACAACACGCATCCCGGGCCACTCCAATAGCGGCACTAGGCCGAATGTGAGATGGAGGCGCTCACAAGACAGGAAGGGAGAGGGTGCTCAATGAACATCGAACGGGGAGTTGACAAGGCCAGCAACGACATACGACGCCGGTGTCCAGCTGGCACTGCTCCGCCGTGGCGGTGGCAGCACGGGCGGGGCCAAGGCTATACCAAGGTGCCATGCACCCGTGCACAAGCCCATCCCCATGCGGCGGGGGGGGGGGGGGGGGGGGGAGGAGGGGGGGGAGGGGGGGGGGGGCGGAGGGAGGGCTCGCGATTCAGAGGGCCGAGGACGGTCGTTAGGTCCACCATGGCGCAGCGGGCGGGTGGGTGGGATGGCGGCGGGTGGGTGGGCAGTCATACTCTGATCATATCGATCATCAGCACGACTCGGCATCTCGGGACGTTTCGTATGGCACCGACATCGCCCGCCGCGCGCGGTTGTCGCTTTTTGGTTCCGTCGCTGGACGGCTCGGCTGTCCGTCGCCCTGCACGGTCGTGTTCTTCGCGCAGTACCTCCGAGAGAACCCCGCCGGCTCTCGTTCTTAGTGCTTTAGCGATGCCTGCTATTTTCCCGCCCCGGGACAGGATTGAAACCAAGGGCACCATTACACATGATGATACGAGTCCCGGCCAGCGCGAGGCGCCGCGCGGCGGTCCAGTAGTATATAGGACTGCGGCTGCAAACCTGCAATACAGACACTTGAAAGTACCTCGTATGCTCGTATGTTGTAGGAGTGTAGGACACGAAAGATCGAATACATGTACCCGGATACCAGCATGAGAAACCAGACAACAAAAGCCGGGCAAGAAAACGCTACAAGGTATAATAAATCACTTGCTTGACAACTGTTGGACCTAGGGTACCCCGGTACCTTGAATCCGCATTTTCTCTCTGTGAAATCCGCATTATTTTTCCAGTGAAGTGCTGGCCATCGTACATGTGCCTAAGATGTACGACACCCATATGCTACCAGAGTACGGCTTCTTTGCCAGATTGCCTTCTTCGATGGAGCGGTGTCTGCCCTAGTCGACACCTATATAGCCGGCTGGTATAAATTGTCAGCCTCGGCTCTTGTAAATTCAGTCAACTCCTCTTCCCAGAAATGTTCCGACTCACCCATTCTCTCTCGTGACAGTGCCACTCAGCCATCACCACGGCGACAGCGACTACCTTTCGTCCATCGCCCATGACTCATCACATCAGCCCTTTGCCTTTCCAGCTTGCACCTTGCTTGCTGGCACTCGACGCGACTCGACGCGTGCGTGCCGACTCTTGCCGACTCTACCCCTACATAGTGACTGTGCCATTGAGCCATCTCTTCGACAATCTCCCTCCGACAGGTTTTTGAGACCTCTCCTTTGGTTTGGCGTCTTGCCCCGTGCTCGACACCTGCCCGAGGCTTCAACCTGCGTGTATCTCGACCCTCGACAGCTTTCGACGGTCGACGGCGACGTGCGATGAGATTTTCTTCCCACCCGCCCACCCCTACAGTTATACATCTTCCAGCACAAGTGCGCCATCCTTCCATAATGTCTACCAGCATCACCACCGGCATGATGAACACCCCCCTAGCCAATTTGGCGCGGCAGAGTGCAATCAAGACGAACCCTGGCGGCGCTACTCCATCACCACCTGAATTCCGTGATGATACCAGTTCTGACGACGCCTTCAGCCTGGACGGTGCATGAGACAGTGACTCAAGTGACATCCAGCAGATCAAGCCGGCTGCAGTGAAGCCGACACTCGACCTCAAGAACGTCCTCATCTGGGACAGCACCATCTCTACGCGGGACAACGCTCAAGCCATCAAGATCTCAGCAGCGGCGGCAGGGGCGGCAGCAGGAGTAGCTGCAGCCGTCGGAAACGGCCCGCCGGCGCCGGTCTCGGAGGACGATGTTATGGGTGTGGGGGAGGACCCCGTTGGCGAAGACGGTATGGACATCGACGCGCCTGCGTGGCCGCCGGCGGACGTGGAAGCTGCCGATGAGGGCGTGATACGGAAAGGCGATCCCGGTGACTTCTACATGAAGGTCATCGCCAAGAAGTTCCGGGGAGTATGGCACTACGGCGTGATAACCGGCGTCGTTACCGAGTGGGTGTGGGAGGACTACGGCGGGGCGACCCAGTGGCGCGCTGTTTTCGAGGACGGTGACATTGTGGACCTGCGTTCAGAGGTGAGTGCGCCCGGCCTGCGTGCTGGTGGCACCACTCAACTCCGGTTGTATGGAATCACACGCACCCGCCCGGTCGGCGTGGCAGGTTGTGGAGGCTATGGCGGCTGCCCAGGAGCACCCCCCTGTGGATGCGGACGGGGATGCTCGCTTGGTAACCGTCCATGAAGGCGATGACTTGTCCAGTGAATCACGCACCTTGCCCGGCGTGCGTTCAACACAAATGACGGCATTCCCCTCCATGATTGCAGGGTCAGGCAAGGTGACGGTGCAGTCCGGCTGGGTCATGGAGGACTGCTTGCACCACATGGAAACGTTTTCCATTATTAACCCCGGTCCGCTGTTCGAGGAGGCCCGGGTGAAGGCGATCATGACCGAGAAGGAGCTCGCGACCCCAGCGGTGGTGCGTTCGGTGTCGCGACTGGCGGTGCTTGGGCACATGTACAAGCGCCTGCAAGGAGCTGCGTGGTTCGTCACGCGGTGGGGGTTACAGAATGTGGTGACGGAGGAGGACGGCCCCGAGCGCGCGGCGCAGGTGGACGCGCTCACCAGGGAGGGGAGGACTCGATACCCAGCGCGGCGCCAAGGCGCGGCGGCCGGGGCAGCGCGGCGCCAACGCGCGGCGGCCGGGGCAGCGCGGCGCCAAGGCGCGGCGGCCGGGGCAGCGCGGCGCCAACGCGCGGCGGCCGGGGCAGCGCGGCGCCAACGCGAGTGGGATGGGCGGGGCAGCGGTTGCTACAGAGTGAGGCGTAGCATCGTTTGCAGTAGCAACGCAGCCTTTCCGGTTGCATAGTGTGATACCGCCTGGATGTAACCTAGCAGTACGCGCAAAGTGCAAGTGTTACACGTCCGTGTGCCCCACCCAATGACATTGCGCCCGACCTCACTGACGGCATGTCTCGCTCTCCTTCATCTCCTGGGCCGTCCGCCGCCTCACCCTGCGCACCCTACCAACCGCGCGTGCCTTCTCGGAAGCCTCACACACGGCGGCGCGAGTCGCGTCGTGGAACGCGTCCCTGACATGGCGGAACTCCGCCCTCACCGTGGCCGTGGTCGGGCAGGGGACTGCCCGCTGATGGGTCGCCATGCATGGGTACTTGGGGCCGCACAAAGCCGGGGTGCCGTCGCAGCAACACTCCCAGTCCGTCCGTTGGCCGCAGTACACGCATGACGGGTGTCCGGCCAGGACACGCACATGATAGTGCATGTGGCCGCCTCCCGCCACTGCTCGTAGTGCTCCGGTCATCATGGCGACGAGCAAGTCGGCATGTCCCGCAGGTGGCTGCGGGGCGGGTGGCGCGAGCGCAGCCTCGCTCGCCTCGACAACCCCCTCAGCCCGATCAGTCGCCTCGACCACGGCCTCCTCCGCCTCCAGACGCGGCGCACCAGGCGCATCATCGTCGCCTGGCAGGGCGTCCCCCCCCCCGCAACGGCGCCGTCGGCGGTGGCCGACGCCGTCGTGGCGGGGTGTTGTGAGGAGGTGGCCCTAGACATAGGTGGGGCCGGCACCGCCATGTGTTGCTCCACATGCGGTGCGGTTCCTGACGCGACATCTCCGTCGCACCGGTACCGGCGCCGGCACCCCACGCCTTCTGCGCTTACCACCAACCGGCATGTTTCCTTTGGGAGGCGGTTCATCCGCGTCGGAGGTGAGCGGCGGTGCCGGTGTGGGTGTGGATACTGCCCGGCCATTAGGGCTCCCGCCGCCTGCCGCTCCGCCGACCCACGCCGCGGCGTGTGCTGCACCCCACATAGTCGCCTCGAATATATTATACATGACGCGGGGACGGGGGGGGGGGGGGGGGGGGGGGAAATCGTGCGTTTCGTATGTCGGCGGAACGGCGTGCGAAGCTGCGGCTGGCGAAGGTGGTGGAAGTAAGCGTGGCGGCGTCGGCGGCATATTACCGTGCGTGCATGCGTGCGCAACCCCGCGGCAGCAAGCGCCGGACTCGGCGTGTGCCGGCGGCAGAGCTGCGAAGCCATGGACACGGTACGGGATGCCAAGTCTGGCTAAGCAACTGCCGAGGCTGGCGGCTTAACCCCCATGTTCGGCGGTTGAGGGACGGAAAGTGCGTAGAAGTTGATCGGCAAAGCGGGCATATAAGCCTGGCTGTGCTAGGGTCCTATTAAGTAA
Organism: Tetraselmis striata; assembly: GCA_006384855.1. Taxonomy (NCBI): domain Eukaryota; kingdom Viridiplantae; phylum Chlorophyta; class Chlorodendrophyceae; order Chlorodendrales; family Chlorodendraceae; genus Tetraselmis; species Tetraselmis striata. Next base: position 139,140 of record VCJN01001943.1, read on the forward strand.
TGGCGGTTTGTGCTAAGTAATTCGTAGGGGTGGACCATGCAGCGCAGGTAGGGGGCGGTATAAATGAGGCCGGGCACATATACTGCTCCACGAAACGATACTGTCGCACGTGTAGTTGAATAGACCCCCCCCCCCCCCCCCCACCCCCCGCCGGGTCGGCCCGCCGACCCGCCACGGCATGTAATATCTGTCATGCATCGCCGGGGTATGTGTGAGTGGATGCCCCGCCGCCACATCCCCCCCCCCCCCTCCCCCCCCCATTTGCACTTGTGCACTCATTAAGTTTGGGCTGGTTTCGGAGCAGTACATGTACGTATGTATATACATACAATGGAGCGTAGGACCTGCGCGGAAAGAGGCGGGGCTGGCGGAGTGCGTTGGGGGTGCGTAGAGTAGCGTGTTGGTGAGATTCGGGGTGCATCGGACGCCGGATGCCCATCCACCCAGCGTAAAAGACGCGTACGTAATATTCACACTATATATATTCACACGCAAATGTGTGAAAACCGGACATTCCGTGCCGGAAGGGTGGGAATACGGCGTCCGATGCAGCCAAAACCCCAGGAACACGCTATTCTATGCACCGCCAATGCACTCCGCCAGCACCGCCTCATTCTCTGTCGATTTCAAAAACGCCTTCACATTATCCACCGCTAATTGCAATTGCCACCGTGTAATGTTGTCACGATGTGCGCACACAACAACACTTACTACCGGTTCCGACGCGGATGGAGGCGGGGCTTGCGGAGTGCACTGGCGGTGCACAGACTAGCGTGCTGCAAATAATTGGGGTGCATCGGACGCCGGATGCCCATCCACCCGGCGTAAAAGACGCGTAATATTCACACTATATTAACACACAAATGTGTGAAAACCGGACATTCCGTGCCGGATTGATGGGAATACGGCGTCCGATGCAGCCAAAACCCCAGGAACACGCTATTCTATGCATCGCCAATGCGCTCCGCCAGCACCGCCTCATTCTCTGTCGATTTCGAAAACGCCTTCACATTATCCACCGCTAATTGCAATTGCCACCTTGTAATGTTGTCACGATAGATGTGCGCACACAACAACACTTACTACCGGTTCCCACGCGGATGGAGGCGGGGCTTGCGGAGTGCATTGGCGGTGCGTAGAGTAGCGTGCTGTAAATACTTGGGGTGCATCGGACGCCGGATGCCCATCCACCCGGCGTAAAGGACGCGTAATATTCACACTATATTCACACACAAATGTGTGAAAACCGGACATTCCGTGCCGGATGGATGGGAATACGGCGTCTGATGCAGCCAAAACCCCAGCAACACGCTATTCTATGCACCGCCAATGCACTCCATCCGCAACCCCCGCCCCATTCCCAGTCGTACGTGCTTGTGCACACGCACGGAATGCTTGCACTGCTCCGAAACCACTGTCACATACCCCGCTCATTGGGTACCGATTGCGGCGCATGCACGGCTAGATATTTGTTTACATAAACCGGGGGGGGGGGGGGGGGGGGCACAGTGTCGCGCTACTCACCCTGCATTGGATTAGGGCGACGATTGCAAACAAGACGAGGAGGCGCGAATGAACTGCTCCGAAACCACGCGATGTGCCCGGTGACCTCCATATCCAGCACGTCCACCGATGCAAGTAATAAGGACAGGACCCCTCCCCCCCCCCCCGCCCCCCCCCCCCCCCACCCGCCAAAGTGGAGGAAGTGTAGGAGTACAACCGGAGCATGACGTGATCCATTGTCGCTTATTTACAAGCACGGGCGGTGCTGCCAGACCCGATCGTCTACGGCCGATATAATATTCACACTATATTCACATCGGTGCACACCGCCGCACACCGCCGCACAACGCTGCGCACATCCGCGCACATTCGTCGCGCACAGATACGCGCGCCCTACCGCACATATTATCCCGGATTCACTCGGTGAAACCGCGTATTCATTACGCCGTGCTACTTCAACAATAAACATTGCGAAATTACACCGTCACAATGCCGCACCGACTAGCTCTTGACAATACGTGCATATAAATAGTAGTGGCGCGCTGCTCCTCGCCTCCGATGTGTCGTTGACCGCTGCGGAAGGCGGTCGTCGACTGGGTGTTAGTTTCTCCACCTCGGCCGCCCCCCCCCCCCCCCCCCCCCCCCCTTCACCGCTCACAGCGCCATGGCAGACCTCGCCCCCCGGGCAAAAGTGGGCGGCGAGCCTTGTTGTTTCGCGTGTCCGCGCCGCCGGCATCGAGGAGGACGAGAAAGACATGAGGAAACGCGTGACAAGGTGGGCGCGCAACAAAACACTCCACCCTCCACATTAGCACGCACCCACTCGTGGCTAGCTTGTGCCGCGCGCAGGTTCGTCCGGGAGCGCCGTAAGGCCCACCTCAATGCCAAGGCTTCCACAGTGCCAGCGGCGCAACTCGTGGTGGCCGAGGAGGCCGCATCCTCAGCCGCTTAACGGCGAAACGATTGTGGCTTGTTGTGGGCGTCTGGGCACAGGGGGCGTCCCGACGCCAAGGTAAGGAAGCTCATGGCGGCGTCGTCGACGGCACAGCCTCCCGGGGTGGTGAAGACACTGACGGATGACAAGAAGCGGAAGAGGCCAGTGAAGAAGCGCCGAGGTAAGAAACTGACGGTCGCGGAGTCGGAGGCAGAGTCGGAGGCGGAGGCGGAGGCGGAGGCAGCGAGATCGTCGAAGCGGAGGGTCCCCCGGGCACGCAAGAACAAGAACAAGTAGTAGCCCCCGCCCCCTTACCCCCCTCCCCTCACTCCCCCGGCGGGAGCGGCGGGCGGCGGGGGGGGGGGGGGGGGGGGGGGCGGCGGGGGGAGTGAGGCCCTCCCCTCACGCCCGCCCGCCTCCCCCCCCCCCCCCCCGCCACATGCCCCGACGGCAGCTGTCGCAAATATTGTAATTCAAACATTCTTCGGCAGACCGCTGCCTGCCCCCGCCCTCCCCCTCGCGAATATTTATGTAACGTGAGCACTCTTTGGCAAAACATGGCAGCCAAACCGCCCATCTGATGACCTTTGATCGGACGGCTGGCAGGCCCGTTCAGCAGTACTAGCTATAATGTACACAAAACTCCCCACTCTTACCAAATAGTACGGCTGCGATTTGCGCTCCCATGTACTAATAGTCGTAGTTATCCACATGACGACTCGTCATCGCGCCCGGGTTCGTACTAGATACCCGGTACCGGCTTAATAAATATATCGCGTACTACCCGGTACTACACGGACAACCTCGTACCTTGTACGTCAGTGCCATGTAACACGTCACCGGGCTAGTACGACTACCAGAATGATTACAAAAAGGATTTATCGCCCGCCGGCAATAACGCCGGATGTACTCGCACGTAACTGGATGGACGTGCCGCCACCAGCAGCAGCCTTCACGGATAAATAATAGTCGCTAGTAGTAGTGCTTCGTCACCCGTATGTCACATCTGAATCTCACAGTGCTACCCGTTCGTGGGTGTGTCTACGACGGCGTAGCACCACAACAACATACCCATCATCCTCATCTGCACCACCGCAGCCCCAGGAGGGGCGGCCACCGGAGCGCAGGAGGGGGAGGGTGAGGACGACGCGGAGGATAACTCACATGACCACTGGCAACGCCCTCAACCCGCCCCCACCCCAATCCAACCCCTATGCCTCACCTCACCCACATTCCCGGCCTCGGCGGCGTTGGCGTCGTCCCACGTCCTTCATGCGGAGCAGGGCGTCCTGCGTGGCGACCCGCCACCAACGTTGCCGCTCCCCGATCCTCCAGCTGCCAACCTCTCCGGTCGTCGACCATCTCTTTTCGCCGTGCCATGGCCCATCAGCATCTGGGGTAGAGGCTCTGGTAGAGTGCGGCTTCACCATCCACAAGATCACCGGCGTCGACCCATCAACCGAGGCTCGCACTATGTGGACACATCGCCTACATGTCATCAGCAACAAGTATACCCGGACCGTCTGCCTCCATCAACATTTCAGCACTGTCATGCCAGGACACCCATGGACGTCAACGACATCACCACCACGGAGATGGAGCACATGCGCCCGGTCACGCTCATCGTCCCAGGCCCACCGTGTCAACCATGGTCACGCGCGGGCTCGTGCCTTGGCTGGCAGGACCATCGCTCTCGGGCCTTTGCTTCCGTCATCGGTGTCATCTGTTTCTACCTGACTACACAGCTAACACCAGTGCGCTATATTGTGGAGAATGTTCCGGGCGCGCTGAGCTTCCCTGAATTACTCTCCTCACTTGGAACCGGCAACATCATGCGCGCGACCGCCGGCGGCTCAGCAGCTCACCGCGACACCCTCATGTGGACCAATATTGCCCCACAACCAGACATCCAGAGCTACGTCATTAACGTCAACGCCATCGAGCTCACCGACCCCGGCCCCTGCGCGTGGGACCTCTGCCTCTCCGAATTCCCCCACCTTACAATCCAGTGGTGACAACCGACTACTTTCCAGAGTAGTTCGTCGCCCGCCCCGGCTCCTACGCCTTTCGCATGCAGACCTACTGTCGGCCGGGCGTTGGCATGGTCTACGAACATGATGGCCCCTGGTCATGGGCAGACAAAGACAGATGGAGCGAACTCCCTGCAGCTCTACGCGCTCGCGCCATGGGCTTCACCTTGGATGATCTGCCCACATCTCACCTTTCCGAGGCGTCACTACGCACCCTTCTCGGCGGAGTCATCGATCTCAACGTAATGCGCAACTACATCAAGGCTGTCTCGGGCGCCGCCACTGCCCTAGTCATCAATGTCTGCCACACATCGCACGGCATCTACAACCCTACTACTAGGCGCGAAATAGTGACACGTGATGTCATCTTTGACGAGGTAACACGACCCTTCTCCAGCACACCGGCTCTCTCTATGCGAGTCTTCCAGTTCCCCGACGATGACCACCTGTTGCACGAGCCGCAACCCTTGGACCAGCAGGAGGGGCCCTAAGCACCGCCACCCATGCCATCATCAGCGGCGCTTGCCTCGGCACAGGAGGGCCCCCCACCTCCGCATCACGACGAGCAGTATCTTCCGCGTCACTAGGAGGGGGACGTCACAACACTACCATCTCCTCACTTCAGCGGAGCGGCGCAACTGTCTTCCCCTTATATCGACCTCAGCGACTACCACCCCACGCTAGTGGCATCCGCCATCGCGGAGGTTGTGCGCCCCTACTCAGCGCAAATGGCAGCCCTCGACCTACCAGCACCCACCGTCCGCGTGTCCAAGGCGCCGCGCAACTACACGGATGCCATCTCCAGCAATCACCCCGATGACTGGAAACCGTCCATGGACCGTGAGATCGACTCTATTATCTCCAAGACGGTGACTTTTGTTTGGATCGGCGTCCCTGAGCTTCGACGCAACAACCCGTAAGCGATCATCATACAGACGGCGTGGGCCTTCGCGGAGAAACACGACAAGGATGGCAACGTCATCAAGCGCTAGGCCAGGAGTGGTCGTCCGCGGCGATCAACTCACCGCCGGCAAGAACTATGATGACACCAATACCTATACCCCAGTCGTCAGCTTCATCGCCTTGCGCACCACTAATGCTCTCGCAGTTCAATTCGACGGGGAGCTATACGACGTCACCTGTGCTTTCCTCAACGCTAACCTCGATGAAGATGTCTACGTCTACCCCCCCCCCCCCCCCCCCGTGGCTACAACCGCAAAGACCACGCTTGGAAACTCGTCGTTAAGGCACTCTACGGCATGCCGCAGCCAGGCACCCAAGGCATGGTTTCTGCGCTTTTCTTCCTTTCTCCGTGACTTCGGCTTCATCGGCTCCGAGTGCGATCCCGGCGTATGGACGTTGCTTGCCGCCGATGGATCCATGCTGGCCATCCTATGCGTCTACGTTGATGACATCATGCTGGCTACCTCCCGGTCGTCCAACATTCATGAGCGTTTTCAGACTTCTCTCTTCCACTGCGGTTTGATGCAACCACTAACGGCCTATCCACCTGGCTTCTTGGCATGGCCATTGAACGCAAGCCGGGAGGCGTGATCCACCTCCATCAGGAAGAAATACATCAACGACATCCTAACTACCTTCAACATGACGGAGTGCAAGCCTCGCCGCCTTCCTTGCACGCCGGATACCGACTACTTTCATGACCCTACAAGCGCGCCTCTCGACACCAAACTCTTTCCCTATCCCAATCTTGTTGTCAGCCTTATATGGCTGGCTGTGGCATCGCGTCCGGATATTGCTTTCGTGGTCGGCCGACTGTGCGCCTATATGGCGTCCCCCACCGAGCATCACTGGCAGATCGCCATCTCGGTGTTGCGCTACCTCAAGGGCACCCCAAGCCATGGCCTCATTTTCCGGAAGCAACTGGACAACGGAGCACCTGACTTCATCTTCTCTGTGGACGCTGACTGGGCGACCTTCATGCCCAAACGCCGCTCCACTACCGGTTATCTTGGCTTGGTGCACGGCACCCAATCGCCTACCGCGCGCAGGTTCAGAAGAGCATGCCCATGTCTACTGCCGAGGCGGAGTTCGTGGCGCTCTGCATGGCCTGCAAATGCATGGCATCTATTCGCATTCTTCTGCGCCAGCTCAGCCACCCCACCACTGACCCAGTGCGGGTATGCGAGGACAACTTGCGTGCATCGTTCTGGTGAAGCATGGTATGATTACAGGCGCGCAACGCCACATTGATCTCAAGTTTCAGTATGCGGCCCCACTTTGTCAAGACGGCATCATCGACATGCACTAATACACGCCTACCACATACCAGATGGCCGAGTTCTTCACCAAGGCGCTGCCACTGACTACCTTTCTTCATTTCCGCGCTTTCCTGATGGGGTCATCCGAGGAGCCTTCCGTTGCGCCTCTGCCGCCATCAGTCTTGCGCCCGCGGGATTCCACAGGATGAGGAGGGGTGTTGGACCTAGGGTACCCCGGTACCTTGAATCCGCATTTTCTCTTTGTGAAATCCGCATTATTTTTCTAGTGAAGTGCTGGCCGCCGTACATGTGCCTAAGGTGTACGACACCCATATGCTACCGGAGTACGGCACTTAGACTTCTTTGCCAGATTGCCTTCTTCGATGGAGCGGTGTCTGCCCTAGTCGACACCGAGCCGGCTGGTATAAATTGTCAGCCTCGGCTCCTGTAAAAGTAAAGTAAAGTTCGCCCCGGGACATCGGCCGAAGCCGCCCCAGTACTTGACCTCGTGCGGCAACTGCAGTCGTAGGTCTGGCATAGCCCATAGACCATTGCCTCATTCGAACCCCGAAGGGCTAATGCATCAACCGAGTAAACCCGGGCCGATATTGCCGAAATACATCGGCCAGGAATCGAACCCGGTACCTCTCGCACACGAGACGACCGCTCTACCGAGCGGACAAGGGATGTACCTTGCTCCTGTAATTCAGTCAACTCCTCTTCTCAGAAATGTTCCGACTCGCCCATTCTCTCTCGTGACAGTGCCACTCAGCCATCACCACGGCGACAGCGACTACCTTTCGTCCATCGCCCACGGCTCACAGCAACCCTTTGCCTTTCCAGCTTGCACCTTGCTTGCTGGCACTCGACGCGACTCGACGCGTGTGTGCCGACTCTCGCCGACTCTCCCCCTATAGTGACAGTGCCACTGAGCCATCACTTCGACAATCTCCCTCCGACAGAAACAATATTATACGAAGTAATCTACATGGTAGCTCGTATATTTATAGCTTTTGATGTGCTGGAAGAATGGTGCTGGCAGCGTCATGATAATCAGCGCAGCATGCCACTGTCACTTATAACTGCCACGCAATGCATCGTCATATATCCGCCTGCAGTACGGTATCATGATCGGCATCCGTAGTGCGCATTCGGCAGTGTAGTACCTGTAGCGACTTGCAAGTACTGGTGTGAATTACAAAAAGGGCAGTACTGGTAGTAGCTATAGTTCGTTCGATGCTGAGTGGGCGGCTGCGTCGCGGGTGCCCGTCGAGCCCGTATACTGGTCGTCGACGCCGCCGGCGCGGCGGGCACGGCATCTGCTTATTTTGCGAACTACTAGCAGCGTAGCTCCCCGCACTACTGTACAATAAGGCAATCCTTACCGTGTCGTCGCGACTCGAATTCGACGACGGCGACGCCGCACCAAACCTCCCACTGGTCGGAGCAGCCGTGTCAAGGTATCAATCAGACCCTTGAATACTGTCGAAATACTGCGTCGGAGTCTTCTCGGGTGCTCCTGTGGGATGGTGGCAAGCCTCCTGGACACGAACATTCATGTCGTCGTATGTGAAAAATAATCAGTAACGACCGGTGCGTCATGCGCACAGCAGCAGCACCGGCTACGGTAAACCGACGGTCTGGTGCGGAGGAGCCGGTGATGGCCCGAATCGCTCGCCAACACTGCGAGCGTTGCACGGAACGCGGATTCGGAGCATGCCGATTGAGATGTCGATAGCTGGGGAGGCGGCTGCCGATGGAGCTTGTGCGATGCATGTTCGTTCGACGATGGGCAGTGCACGCCACAGCTCTTGGTGGCGGCGTATGTATTGGCGTCGTTGAAATCAGCGTTTGGAACCGATTGTGGGGTTCAAACGCCCCACATGAAACCGGAGCTAAACAGGCGAAACCGTGGTGTTGACGTTGATTCGTTCTTTTCGGTGGCGGGCTTGCGTGGGGATGGCTCGTTGGGACCGGGGGGGGGGGGGGGGGGGGGGGGGGGGCGTTGAAGAAGCAAGGGCGCCCGCCGTTTACTACAGTAAACGCGCTTCAATTCACCGCACGTGACACTGAGGTCGTTAGCATGTCGGCGCGTTCATGTGAGGCGGAACTCAGAGCCGCTTACAACGGCACTTATAAGTGCGTTGTTCTCTACCCATCCCTCGCAGGTCGTCCGTTGGCGACGGCGTGGGGCAGCTGCGTGGAGACTGAAGCAGCTGTCCTAGGCGGTCGCCCAGTCGGCCAGGAACCATGGTGGGCCGGAGCGGTCGCTACGCGGCGTGCTTGGCACTGTTTGCGTCCCTCCTGTCGGCTTGTCAGCGGCCAGTGGGCGCCGAGCCAGAGCAGGTGCATATCTCCATCACGGACAAGAATGACGAAATTGTTGTCTGGTGGATGACCGACCGTCAGACCGAGACGTCCACCGTCCGGTATGGGCTGAACCCGGACAATCTTAACCTGACCGCCACGAGCAACAAAATTCAGCAGTACAAGTACCGCGGTATCCGAATGCGCGGGGGTTACACCTCCCCGTATATCCACGAGGTAGTTGTCAACGGGCTGCGGCGTGACGAGTATCAAATCCGGTACTACTACAAGTGTGGCGACCCCAGCGATGGCTGGTCCGAAGTTCGGAGCTTCCTTACTCGACCCGAGCACCCGGACGTCCCGGTGACATTCGCCGCTTTGGGTGACACGGTGAGACTTTCCACGACGACACAATGCCGATCCAGCCGATGCGCATGTGACGCATGCATGCATGTTTCTGAGTTGAGGTGCCGTATCTCCCCGTATTTTCGCAGGACGCGGGGCAAGATGACCTTGAAGACTGCCGGAATCTAGACCGCTGCGTGCCAGCCACAAGAACGGAGGATGTGATGAGCATGATCCTGCAGCGCACCCACAACATCGTTCCCACGGATCTGATGCTTCATGTTGGAGACATGAGCTATGCTGACGGCAACCAGGTACAGCTTTCGACCCGTATCTGCTTGCCGGGCGGATGAGCGAGCCTCAGGCGTAGGCTCGAAGCTGTTTGCAGGATGTGAGTGCAGAAGTATCACAATTGGTGCCATCCTGCAGGATCATTGGGACTCGTTTGGAAGGCTTGTGCAGAATACCACCTCTGAGGTGCCTATCATCACGGCTGTGGGAAACCATGAGTTTGAGAATCGTGCGCTCCCTTGCATGGTGTCCATCCAACTCCCTGCATGCCTACGACATGTGCACGCTGAGGCAAGACATCAATGCGCTAACACACATTGCGCGCGGCGGCGCAGGCAAAACATACGATGCTTGGCTGTATAGATGGCGCCACGACGAGCCCAACAACGGGGGGGACTATTGGTTCAGTTTCGATTACGGCCCCGTTCACTTCGTGTTTCTCACTACCGAGCATGACTCGAGGCGCCAGGTTGATTGGCTGGAAAGGGACCTGGGTGCCGCCGACACGCCGGAGCGCAGGCTGCGCGTGCCCTGGATCATTGTGATCGCCCACCACCCGATGTTGAACGCCGGAAAGTACTCAATGAGCGGTGACAACCGCGACGCCTTTGCGCCTCTCTTCAAGAGGCACCGGGTCACCATGTATTTCTGCGGACACTGTCATAACTACGAGCGGACGATGCCCATCAATGCGGATGGCATCACAGACACCGGCGCCGGCACCCTCCAAGAGCCGTACATTCAGGAGATCCACCCAGCCTCTGCGGTCGCCCGCGTGGGGTCTCGCTTAGAGGCTGTTCCAGGATACTGCAACTGGAGTGGCTGCCAGGACGGCAGGCAGGGGGATCCCTGGTGCAGCGGTGGGCAACCCGCCCAACTTGCTCTGAATACTGATCGCTGCGGTGCATTTGCTCTAACGCGCTGATTCCGATGCATTTATTTTCTGCGTCAAACAGAGGCGGCGACCAACTGCATGGTGGACTGCGCTGGCATCTGGTGCCGTCTTGAGGACGAGAAGGAAGGGGAGAATAACGATCGCCGCGGCCGCGACGATGATGACGACGGCGGCTACGGACGCATGGCTGATGGCTGGGGGACAATTCATATGATAATTGGGATGGGCGGCCGCCGCGGCGACCAGTGCCCCGCGCTGGTGCGCCCGCTTTGCGCTGCAGCCCTGTCCTCGGTGTTTCCTGCTCGGTTTCGGCGTGTGCTGATGGGCTGAGCCGTGTGGTGGACCCCGCAGGCGCACACTCAGAGCCGGCCTAAGGCAGCCCGTGGCGCGGCATTCTTCACAGTGGACCGGAGCACACTGCACTGGAAGTACATTGACACAGAGTACGCTGTGCGCTATTAGAATAAAGCCGTTTTCATGTTGCTGGGGCCGTTTCCTGCCAAACTTTATTTAAATGCCAGTGCTGGCTCACCGGGTGGGGGCTCATGTCAACCCTGACAAAACCCTACCCCCTAACAATGCGCCTGCAGGGGTGACATCATTGACGAGATGAAGATTTGCAGCCGCGCCGGATGCGCGGAGGCACCCCCCATCGACGACCTGCCCCCCCTGCCCCCAGCACCGCGGCCGCTGGACAACGAGCGCCGCAAGCTTGACAACGGTTCCGCGCTGGAAGACGGCGCCGAAGAAGTGGAGCTTCCAAACTACCTGGAGAACAACGAGCTCACCTTTGGCGCGCCCGCGGAGCAGTGCCCCGTGACGGGCGTCACCATCAACCTCAGCCCGCCCTCCGCTGAGCTGCAGGCGCAGCTCTCCACGCAATATGGATGCCATCTCGAATCACTCGACAACAACGCTTACCTCACTGACGCTGTCGACTCTGGCAACACGACGCGCGGTGGGGGCGGAGACCAAGCGCCCGGCACGGGCGCGTCAGCAGAAGCGCAGGCCTCAACCTGGGAGAGCATCGTCGCTGACGCGAAAGCGCTGCTGTCCAACCCAGGGTTCGCAGTTCCCGTCGCCATCGCGCTTGCACTGGGGATTGTTCTCCTGATTGTCGTCATCATGGTGGTGGTCCGCTCGTGCAAGGCCAAGCCACCCGCACCCCCGGATGCCGACGATGGTGACAAGCAGACCCCGGTGGGTGAGCAGCCACTCTCGAGAGTCGCCGAGAGGCTTCAGGATGCTGCTGCGGCAAGCAGCCTCCAACGGCATCGCTCGGAGGGCGTCGATTCCTTCAAGGTGGAGGATGAAGCGCTGCTGTCGGTGTCCATCTCTTCTGATGTGTAAAATGTTACGCATCCTCAAGGCTTGGGCACTGCGACAGGGTCAACGCGATGTTTTCCACGGTAAATACTATCATGATCATGGGCAGTATAGTTGCTTGCTCCCTTCTGTGGGAGTGCCCCTCACAGTGGTGACCGCATGTAAGTATGTACATAGCAATCAGAATAACACCAGCCGCGTGGTGCGGGTGGTATCATCCTTAGATTTCATGCTCTCTTTGGGTGATATACTACATGCAGCGCCGCAGCACCGTCATTCCATGATTGCACATGTGCAAGTCTGAGCACTGAATGTGCTGTAATCGCACAAACAGCAGCTGCCGTGGTGCGATAATAACATGTTGGAGTGCTGCTGCAGCAAAGGCTGATGCCAATTCGAGAATCGAAACATCAGGCAATCAACTGCCCGGTCATCATCACCATTATTTATGCGGTGGCGGCTCACAAGCCCAAGACCGGCTATTAAAATACAAGTATTGTTATTATTTAGGATATTATTATGGATTGTATTGTATTCTATCTGTAACCCGTGATGGAAATACGATTATCATTATCCAAATTCAGAATATTATTAGAGATTCCATTGTATTGATGTATTACTAGTACATAGTATATTGATGTTACTAAGCACATGTATAATCATATGACGTACCCCCTATTGCCTCATAGCACGATATGATCGACACGCATGGCAAACTGACAAGTACGCACGGCGACTTGTGTGCAGTTAGTAATAAGCGGCATCGCAAGAAGTTGCGGCAGCGCCGTAGCACCGGCTAATACAACACCGCTATTGGCACATGCACACAATATAGCCACTCCGAGGCGCAGCGGGCCACATGCATACAGTAGCGAGCACCTGGCTGCCTTCGGGCTTTTGAACAATGTAATCTTTGCTGGCGCGGCCGACGAACAACGATGACCTGTCATCCGCATATGATTATCAACAGCAACTGAGGCAGCATTTACTACTGGAGATGCTGGTCACGACGAATAATGCTGAAAGAAGGCAAGCTCGACTGCTGTGCGCATGTATATAAGATAATAGTATTTATTGCCAAAGGGCAAGATAAGTAGGGTCGACGGTTTCCAGGTTGGCGAGGCGGGGTTATTACTGGGGGCACGCACCGGTAATATCGGCGGGCTTCGTCTAGGTAAAGTGGTCAATATAGTGATTTTTGGTCTCTACGTCGCTAATACTATACAGGTACCCTGCACTGCGTTATTAAAATACAGCAAAGCGCGCAGCATTAATCCTTGTTTATGCGGCGCCACAGACAACATCGCTACAGGCAGCAAGCATGCGCGCGTATGAGCGCGCCAGGATGGCCGCGGAGCAGTGTTGGGTCCCCCACTTGCTACATAACTCCCCCCGCCCCCTCCCCCCTCCCCCCCCCCCCCCCCCCCCCCCCACGCCCCGGCCTCCCTCCGACGTTCTTTGCTGGACGTGGCCGGCGTGCTTGCTGCCGGCGCGGGGGGAGCTGGGCACGCCGGAACAGCGCAGCACGCCTCTTTCGCAGCTATGGCGCCGCGATCATCGGCCGCCGCGCCGACGACTAGTCGTGTGATGCGCTCCCGAGTGGCAGGCGCCGCTCTGCCGCGAACTATCAGAGCGAAGCCAACGAAGGCGACGTCTTGGTGCCCGCCGCGGCAGCGGCTCCAGATCTGCGCGGTGGCTGCTGCCAGCGACGCGTTCGTGCCCTACCGGCCGCCGGAGCCTGCCGCGCGCTCCGACCTCGTGGGCGCCTTGGAGCGCGAGGCCATCAGCTTCCCGCCGCCGCTGACAGGTACTACGAGTACGACACGGCGGCGTGGTGAGGAAGCTGGGAGCAGCTGGTGCCTCGCGACTGAGCTCCGCGCGCATGTGCCCTGCAGTGCCGGAGCAGCTGGGGCGCGGCCTCGAGTTCTGGCGCAGCGTGCTGCCCATCGTGGCGAGCTACTGGTCGCTGCAGGTGAGCGCGCGGGGATGCGGGGCTTGTCGGGGGCTGAGGCGCACCCATGGAGGGGCGGACGCGGATGTTGATGACGCGTGGATGCCTTGACGCGCTGCCGGTGCCGCTGCAGGCCTTCCTATCCCTACCCTGGAACCGCAAGCTGGAGCAGCACGAGGTGCGCGGCCCCGCAGCGCCTTTCCATGCTGCGCCTGCCGTTGGAGGGCGGGGAGGGCTGCCTAACACCGCAGATGGTGGGCGCAGAGGGACCGGATGTGGCAGGCGCTGCATGAGAGCGGGTCCGCCAAGCTCGCCGGCACCATCTGCGACCTGCAGGCGCGCGGCACCCCCTGCGGCAAGCCTCCCCCAGCACCCACCCCGCGATCCAGGCAGCAGCGCAATGCCGCGGTCACGCCGCCCCAGGGTCAACTGCGCCCCCCCCCCCCCCCCCCCCTCCCCCTTGGCTCGCCATCAGGGCTTTTACACCAAGAGCGGGCAGCTCATCGGCTCCCGGCCGGACCTCTTCCCGGGCGCCTACACCGAGAAGCTCTCCGTCCTGCACGACGCCATCCCGCCCATGCCAGGTGCGCAGCCGCCAAGGGGAGGGGGGAGGGAGGGGTGCGGCTGCCACCATGCCAGCGGGGGCGCTGGCGGTGTTGAGCGGCGGCGCTGCTGGGCGGGCGCGCGGCAGGCCCGCTGGTGCGCGCGATCGTGGAGCAGGAGCTGCTGGGCGGCGCGGCGCTGGAGAGCGGGTTCGCCTCTTTCGACGGCGAGCCACTGGGCAGCGCGTCGGTGGCGCAGGTGCACCGCGCCACGCTGCGGGACGGGCGGCAGGTGGCGGTCAAGCTGCAGCGGCCCAACATGAAGGCAAGCTGCCCCCTAACCTTGGGCTGCCCTGTGCTGCACGGCGCCTGCCTCCATGCGCCCATGCCACGACGGGTAAGACCCTCTGGGCCGCCTCGCACCAGCATGATCGTCAAGGGCCCACCCGGTGGTGCATTGAGACTCCACTGTGCGGCAGCCGTTACCCTTCGTTACCCCTCAGAGTGTCACGTTGCAGCCGCGCCGTTGGCGTGTGCTGGACCGTGAGCCAATGGCGCACTCCCCCCCCTCCCCCGGCGGAAGCGCGCCCCGCATTGACTGGCAGGAAGGGAGGGAGAGCGGAAGGTGGGGAAAACGGGGGTATACGGGCGGCTCTGAGGCAGTACCTGTGCATGGGTTGGGGTGGGGTGCCCCCTCCGCAGCGCCTGATGATGGGCGACGTCGGCAACGTCAAGGCGCTCACCAAGCGGCTGCGCGGCAAGTTCCCCGTGGACTACTACGTGGTGTTCAGCGAAATGGAGGTGCCCCCCCCCCCTTTTCACCCCTTGATGCCGACAGAGGGCGCCGAGGCGGCCTCGCCCCCTCCCCCTCACCGCAGCCCCGGCGTCGCCGCCTGGGCACCCGCAGGCGCAGATGGAGTTTGAGTTCGACTTTGTGCGGGAGGCGGCGGTGATGGACCGCATCGCGGAGGAGTTTGGGCGCGTGCCGGGCGGGCCGCCGCTGGTGGTGCCGCGCAGCATCCCCGGTGCCCCCCTCCCCCCCCCCCCTCCCCCTCCCCACCCCGCCTTCCCCTTCACCACCACACATGCACAGTGCGGTGATTGTACAGCGCTTGGCGCGGTGCTGACCTCCCCCCCCCCCCCCCCCCCGACCCCCTCTCACCCCCCCCCTCCCACCCCCTACATGTGGGTTGCTACCCGCAGGCCTGGTGCAGAAGCGCGCGTTTGCGATGGAGCTCATCGACGTGCGTTGAGCGGCCCCACAAGGGGAAAGGAGATGGGGAAGGAGGGGGGGGGGGGGGCTGATTGGGTC
The DNA here is from genome assembly GCA_006384855.1 of Tetraselmis striata. NCBI lineage: Eukaryota > Viridiplantae > Chlorophyta > Chlorodendrophyceae > Chlorodendrales > Chlorodendraceae > Tetraselmis > Tetraselmis striata. Next base: position 154,798 of record VCJN01001943.1, read on the forward strand.
CACTCGCGCTGAGGGCTGTCCCGGGCGGGCGCAGGGCGTCCCGCTGTCGCGGCTGCGGGAGGAGATGGAGACGCGCGGCATCCAGCCGGGCGGGCTGCAGGTGAAGCAATCCCCAACCCCGCCGACAGGCCCTCCGCCCCCCTCTTTGCTTGCTCCCTCACCCCCAACATCCTCGCGGACCAGGCCAAGATCCTGGGCAGGCGGCTCCTGCGCAGCCTCACGGACGGCTTTGGCTACATGCTGTTCCACATCGGCCTCTTCCACGGTGAGGGGACGCCCCCCCCCCCCCCCCCCCCCCTTCCCCCCATTTTCCACATGCACTAACCCACCCACCCATCCACCCATGAACAGACACAGACTGCTGAACTTTCATCAACGCAGAACAGCACGTACAACTGCACGGGCGATGAATCCCGGGATTTTCTTTGTTTTCTTTTTCTTTTTTCTTTTTCTTTTTTTTGGGGGGGGGGGGGGGGGGGGCTGGGGGGATTTGGGGCTCGGCATGAAAGGATTACTGGAAAGGCTGTCTTGCTATGCGCCCGGGCACTATTTAGCTGTTATACCGCAGAGTTTGTTGGTCGCACGTTCGGATGTGTCGTGCGCGGAATAAACAGCCGCCCCGGCGCTCTCGAGCAACCCCGGCGGCATCGCAGGGTTGAGTTGCTTGCAATGGTTTCGTAGCCGCTGTGGTTTCGGAGCCGCTGTGGTTTCGGAGCGGTCGCCTGTCCGCCGGCGCAAACGTCTCCACACCTGCTCCGTTCGCTCTGGCGGACTTCCTGCGGGATGCTGCGCGAGGGAGGGGGGGGGGGGGGGGGGGGGGGGGCTCCTCCGCTTCGCCGGGTGGGGTGCGGCGGGGCGGCGCTGACATGTCGCTTCCCGCCAGGCGACCCGCATCCCGGCAACATCATGGTCACAGCGGACGGCGCCGTGGCGCTGCTGGACTACGGGCAGGTCAAGGCGGTCGACCGCCAGCTCAGCGACCGTGTGGGCGCCATCATCCTGGAGCTCGCCAAGGAGGGCGGCTTGAGCTTGGACGCGCTGGCGGAGGTGGGGAGAAGGGCGAAGGGGAGACGGGCTACTCTAGTTAGACCTACACCTATGAGCATATTATATATATGTATATGTGTGTGTGTGTGTGCATGTATTTATCTGTGTATATACATATATGAAAAATATGTATAGATATACATTTATAAAAATACATATAGGCATTTATATTTAAATATATGCAAATAATTGTAAATATGAATATGAATAGGAGTATAACTGTATAGTAATGCAAATACAAATACAAATGAATTATTTGTGGTTAGATGTGCATCACCACACCCCAGTCGGGTAAGCAGCGAAAGCCCTAATGAGCCTATACATGTTTACGCGTGCCAACGCGCCTACGACCAACCAGTATTGCGAGCCTCGAATTGGGCTTGCGTGCAGTCTTTAAACACATTGGCTATAGTAGTGCCGCTATCGTTCCGTCCGCATTTGACCTCTGGCCCGCAGGGCGGGTTCTCATTCGCAGTCAGCGTTGCCCTGCACGCGTGTGGGCATGAATTAATCCTCTGTTTGACTGCCTGGGCAGGCAGCGGGCCGCCTGGGGGTGACCTTCCGGGAGGACTGCCCCGACCCGGCGACCGCAGCGGCCGCCACGGCGATGTGGCTGTTTGACAGCACGGCGCAGGAGCTGCCAGGTGCGCCTCCATCAGGCTCCCTCCGAGCCCTAACTTTGACCTAACCCCCCCCTCCCCCCCCCCCCTTTCCCTCCCCCCTCCATTCCCTCCACAAGCCAGCAGCAATGGCATGTCGTCATCCCATGCAGCGATTCGGGCACGCTGTGGCCACCTCATGCACGCGACCATCACATGACATGACATGACCTGACATGACATGACATGACATGACATGACATGACATGACATGACATGACATGACATGACATGACATGACATGACATGACATGACATGACATGACATGACATGACATGACATGACATGACATGACATGACATGATCCTCATGTGCGCCGTGAGCCCTCGTCATCTGGCAAAATCACAGGACCCCCCCCCCCCCCCCCCCTTCCCCCGGCGGCCCAAGAGCGCGTGTACCCGCTGACAGAGCGCGCACTGCTGCGCGGTCCTGCAGGGGGGTACGACCCCGGGGAGCTCAGCCCCAACTCACCAGTCGCGATGGTGAGGCCGCCCGCCGGGCATTGCCCCGCCCGAGTCGAGATGAGACGGTGGTTTCGGAGCAGTTGGCGCTCCGAAACCGCGCCCAGATGCTCCGAAACCACACGGAGCATACCCACTTGCTCGCTGAGGCAGAGGCGGCGCCGCGTACGTTGCGCTAGGTTTTAGTAGGGTTTGGGATTTAGAGTATTTCTAAGGACAATGAAGACAAGCAGAGCTCCACCGCTGGGTTTGATGTGTGGCGGGTGCGCTGTTGGCCCGCAGGTGTCGAGCTTCCCGCAGGACCTGGTGTTTGTGGGCCGCTCCACCGTGCTCATCCGCGGCCTCTCGGCCCGGCTGGGCATCCCCTGGTCGCTGGCGCGCGAGTGGGCGCCCTCCGCGGCCGCGGCGGCCAGCGGCCCGGCGGTCACCGACCCCGCCGTCGTGGCGCAGTGGCGGCCGCCCCGCTGGTCGCGGTGGTGGGGCGCGCTGCTCGCTGCCCTGTGGCTGCCGCTGCTCCGGCTCAGCGCCGCAGTTGCGGCCGGGCTGCGCCGGCTGGCTGGGGGGCGCCCGCCGCCGCCGCCCGCCGCCCGGAGCGTATGGGACGAGGTGGCGGGTGCTGCGTGAACCCCCCCCCCCCCCTCCTCCCCCCTGGGCTGCCCCACTTGCCAAACACAGTGACTACGTGAACAGCCCGTCAGGAATCACCATGCTGGCTGCTGGGAGGGGGGGAGTAGGGACTTTGGCCTTGAGAGGACTTCATGCTACGAGCAATGCCACCATAGGGGGGCAGCAGACCCTATGCGGGTTCGTGGTGTATGTCGGGCCGTGAGACAGCTGGCCTGTGTGGTCGAAAGGCCCGCAGGAACAACGTTGTAAGAAACTTCAAGTTACATTTTTTTGGCTATGCGGGAGCGACCCCCTCATGAAGTGCCGACGAAGGGAAGGACGCTCATATTACTGGCGCGATGATACCGAAGTACGATAATCTGCGTACCGGCGGCGTCCCGCCACGCCCACCAAGCTGCCGTTGTCAGGACAGTCACGCCGCTCGGATACTGCGTATGACTTGTGCTCCAACCTGTTGTTGCCCCAAGTGGTAGCCGCTATAGTAGGTCGCTATCAGCGCTTCACGCTAACATTAGGCGCGCGCTTGCTGCAGGGTGAATTCTTAACCCTGCAACTGGGTCTCTTCACAGACCAACAAATGGATGCCATCGACGGCGTAGTGTGCGGCTCGCCACGAGAATCAGTCGGGACGGTCCGAGGGCTGCCCTGGCTTGCGGTACTACGCCCCGAGAAGAACATTGGACTGAACTACCCCTCCATAAAAGCCCATGCCGCCCAGCTCACTATCACCCACTAAGATGACTTCCTTAGCATGCCGTGCTACGGCGGCGAGTCCGCGCGAGCGCACGCCCGCTACATCGTGCGCAAGTTCCAACACTAGCCCTCGCTCAGCAGCATGGGGGACGCCTCCACCCCTCCCACGCTGCGCAGCCTGACACGGATGCGGCGAGACGGAGGGGGCACCCACATGCGCGATATCGGGCGTCTCTCCCTCACCATCCAAATCGCCGACTCGCTCTCCGCGCACGATACAGCCAAGGACGCGACTTCCAAGCCAACCAACACAGCCTCTCCACGACGGTCACAGACCCGCCGCAGTACGCCCTCATACAACGCAACGACCGCCCTAGGCACACCCATCCCCCACTTCTCCGACGACTCATTCATTCTTCTATGGGAAGACGGAATATGTCACTGTTTGGACATTCTCGTAGACGACTTAAGACAGAACGGTATCCGGGTCCAGAGGTCGACACGTCGACACAGCTACGCAAAGCTCACAGGCTGCACCTCCAGGACCGCACGAGCAATACATGCACTATCCCGCATGTTGTCATACCATGCGGACACGGTGCACAACATACTACCCCAACAAAAGGAAAAGACGTTCCAAACCGCAGAAGTATCCAATCAGATACACCGTGCATGGGTTGTCATACTCCACCCGCACCTCCCCACCATCTCCCAATGTGCCATACTGCCGCGCAACCCGTCATGCGGCCCACCCTCAAAACTGTGCCGGGAAACACCGTGCGCGCCCCCCAGACCATTATATAGGGGATAGCTTCCACTTGGACTATATAAACGCCGAGTATGAGAATATTATATACTGCGACGTTACTGTTACAGTCCCCTTCACGCTTCTCTGCTGCTTATTACGTTGGTTTGAGAGTAGTACTTAAATCTATTATTGGAAGCCATGTGGGTAAGGCCAGCGCAGTGCATTACCTCCGGAGTACCTGCCTCCACCCTGGCCAGCCCACCAAACCCCCTTGAGCCGCCGGCCTCTCGGATCAGCAGCGTGGATTCGCAATCACAATTGCTCAGAAACAAGCTGAGGGGCTTGTCTATCACGTCGAAACTTGGGGCGAAGATTGCGGGATGAAGATGGGCAGCTCCCTGCGTCACGACGCTGAGTACTACCTCTACGTCCACAAGCCCCCGCCCATCATCATAGCTGGCAACATTCGTGCCGATGAATCCCCGGAGGTGAGATTTGATTCGTGGAAAGTAGCCAGCTTGTTTTAAGCATCACTCTCCGAGCCGGTCGTGCCTTTCCATGTTCACTACATCCATCATGCTCTGCCATTTCCAAGACACCGCGAAGATGAAGGACGAGAGCAGACTGACAATTAACAAGTACCAAAAGCCTAATCGCTCTCTTCTCCAAGCACCTAGGATCACAATGATACGCGAGCAGACTACCTGTTTGTATACTGGCTAGGAACTTTCCCTGGGGGTGAGAAGGGGAGAGTCCGCGCCAAGTGGTCCCACCCTCAACAACATGCCTGCACGACCACTCGGCCCCACTATCGTTTGAACATGCGCAACGCGCCATACTTGTGTGGAGGAGTGTGTATGGTGATTAAAACTGATGCTGCTGTTGCTGCTGTTGGTGTAGGCCGCCCTAATCGCACGAGGTGACTCTGGATTGCTGCCTAAACGTTTCATCGTTGAAAGGCCGCCGTACATACGTTGCACAGGTTTCACATGTTCCAGTCCTGTCCCGGCGGGGAAGAACACGAGATGTATCCACAAGAAGGGCGGGGGGGGGGGGGGGGGGGGGGGATTGGATGAAGGCGTGAAGGCAGCGGCCCGCCAAGGGCGTTAGCAGGCTGGACGCGCTTCCGAAGACGCAAGGACGCTTACACGCTAACGGGGTTGAGAGGGTACTAACTACAGCCGGCCACCGGGCGGCCGCGCCGGCAGCTGCGGGGGCTCCCCCAGCCCAAACCCTGTCCGTGGTGACGGGGCTGGGGGCTGGTGGCGGGGCGGAGGCCACGGTGCGCCCGGATACCGAGGCTACGGTTGGCATCCGAGTAGAAGCGGACGGATCCCGCAAAACCATCACCAGGGCATGCCTCGAGGCTCACGAGGCCGGCGGGTGGGCGCCGCCGCCCGCGCGCGCCGCCATGTCGTTGGCCTCCGCCGCCATGTTGGGGTGCTGCGTCGCAAAGGACATCAGTGTCTTGGGGCTGGGCAGCGGGATGTTGTAGCTCGCGCGGGTCACGTCCCAGCTGTCCACGCCGCCGCCCGCGTCGCCGCGCAGCAGGTTGTACGCGTGCCGCCCCGTGGGCAGCATGTTCATCGTGTAGATGGTCTGCTTCACCTGGGTGGGCGGAGGCGTCGCCGCAGGGGGGCGCAGCCGGGCGGCCGGGGCGCCGTCGTTCAGGCCGGGTCAAAACCAAAACCGCGCGCACCCGCAACACCGCGCCGCACTCGCGTGCCGCCCGGAAACCATGTTTTACACAAACAGGAGACATGTATCGCGCGCCCGTTAGATTAGGGACTTGGCCTTGAGAGGACTTCGTGCAAGGTGCAACGCCACCCTGGGGGGGCAGCAGACCCTATGCGGGTTCGTCGTGTATGCCGGGCCGTAAGACAACTGGCCTGTATGTGTGGTCGGTAAACCGGCAGGAACAAAGCTGTTAGAAATATCAAAATTCAAATCTGTGTTTATAGATGATGCAGGTAAAGTATTATACACGTCCCATCAAGGAAGAAAGAAATAATAAAAAAGACAAAGCAAGTAATCGGCGACCCATACCCCAACATGTATTCCCGCCAGACAAACGCACTCATCCCTTTGTGATCTGATCGCGCGAGAGGGGTCAAACGCTTCGATATGTTGGCCCACCGCCGCGGATGTGTTTAACCTTGATATTAACGAGGCTACGTGTTGGTGACGGGCCATCACGCGCGAGGCGCCGAGTGCGGTGCATTGGTGTTGTCTGCCAATACGACGATCCACACACGCGAGGGCAGACACTGATGGTGCTCATCGGCGTCGCTGTCCGTGCTGCGGTGATATGTGCAGAGCGCTGGCGGCAGCGTAGTACATTATCCACATACGTAACCCAACCCAACAACAAACCGTACATTTTACCGTTTAATTGAGTCCGCGGGCCGGGAAAACAATGAATTGGTGCCGGAATCTCGACTCGGGATACGCGCGCTGTATCAATCAATACGGCGCGCTCCGGCGAATTTCCACCTACCTATAGTTTAGTGTCTCTTTGCGCGCGCACTGGGGAGAGGGGCGGGGGGGGGGGGGGGGGGGGGGGGGGGGGGGTGAAAAACAATGATGCACCGCAAACCCAAAAACGCGGTTGTGGTGGTGGATTCAGAGGTAACCAGAAGCGCGGACTTGACGGCTGTTGGGATCGAATGGCGCTTGCGGCTGCGGCCCTGGGGCGGGCGCCACCTTGAGGCTGAACCAGTACTTGTTGCTGTGCTGCTGCAGGAGGTTGGCGCTCGTGTCGTTGACGAGGTTCCACCAGAGGCTGTCCTGGCTCGGCGCGATGTGCCCCGTCAGCACGCTGCGCAGGAACTTCTTGAGCAGGTTGGGGAACCCCGCGGCGAGCAGCCCCGCCTGCGCCTCCTCCGCCAGCGCCGCCAGCTCGTTGGCCGACGCCGCCGCGCTCGCGCGCGCGCGCTCCGCCGGCGGCTTGCGCGCCGGGATGGGCGGCGCCGCGGCGGACAGCGGGTCAGCGCCCGCCGCCCCCGCCCCCGCCCCCACCGTCGCCTCCGCCTCTTCCAGGTCGCTCCGCGCCAGCGCCAGCTGCGCTTCCAGGCTCGCCACCTGCGCAGTCAAACAGAGCGGGGGTCGACCGAGGGATGCGAGGGGGGGGCTACCCTTTGGGGGGGAAGGGGACTCGCGGCACACAAACCTGCCGCGCGTGTACTATCATGTGTCATCTTCAAAACGTATACTACTACTACTACTACATACGTCCTGAAATCCGATTGAAATACCTAAACAGAAAAGTGAACGTCCGCTTGAGGGAGAGAGAGTAGAGGGGAGGGGTGTAGCGACGAATACTATGATGCATCTATATGCCGCCATCTATCCATATAAATTTCAATGTCTACTAGGATGTGCGTTCGGCAATTAGAATTAGAATTAGAATAGATAATGTGCTGATAGTTTGGATTTTTCCTGAGAGAAAACTGAGGGATACATCCGTGTGTCGCATGGCGAATCGATTTCGGAAAGCACAAAGGACATTGCTTGATTGGGTACTGCCCATTTGTTCAGGAAGCTTTCGCCGAATCGCGTCGCCCCGTCTGTCCTCCGCATTCACCAATGCGGTGCCTACACCCAGGCACGGGAAGCAGAGCGAGACGGCGCGGCGCCTCCGACCTGCCCCGCCAGCCGCTCCGCGCGGGCCTCCAGCTCCACGAGGTCGCAGCCACGCTGCGCCGCCTCGCGCCCCGTCGCAAAGTAGCGCTCCTTCCACGCGCTCAGCCGGCCGCGCAGCTCCGCCTCGCTCAGGCTGCCGTCCGGCTCGACGCTCATCACGCTCGTCACGGGGTAGCCGTAGCCGTCCAGCCGCACGCCCGCCGCGGCCGCCGCGCGGTCCGCGGCGCTCAGCGCCCGCAGCGCGCCGCCGGGGTCGGGCCGCTCGTAGCGCACCCACATGCGGGGCGGCCCGTGCCCGAGCCCGTGCCCGCCGCCCCTGCTGCCGCCGGGCGCCGCGCCGGCAGCGCCGCGGGGCTTGGCGGCCGCCTTGCTGGGCTTGGCGGCCGCGGGGGGCGCGGGGGCCGACTTGGCGCCGCCCGCCTTGCTGCCCACCGGCAGCACCACCAGCTTGGCGCCGCTGCCCTTGGCGCCGCCTGCCCCGCCGGCATAAAGCGGCACGCACTCAGCCGCCAGCCGCCAGCGCCAAGCCCCCCGGGGGAGCCGGGCACCAGGCAGGCATGCCGCCACCCTTATCACCCAGCGCGCAAGATGAGGGGGCGGTGAGATGGGGTCTCAAGGAAATTGCAGCAGCGGGGCATGTTGGCGAGAGTTAGTGCGGAAGGGGGGGGGGGGAGAGGGGGCGCACCCTCCGGCCTGACCGCAGCAGACGTCTCTCCCTCTGCCGCCGCCACCGCCGCCTCCTCCGCGCCGCCAGCCGGCTCGGCCAGCACCGCTGCCGCCTCGTCCTCCTGCTTGACCAGCTGCTGCACGCGGCGCGAGGTGCGGCGCGCGAGGTGCGGGGAGGTGCCGCCAGAGTCGCCGCTCAGCTCGCCGTTGTCGCGCTCGGCCTGCTGGAATAAGCGCGAGAAGAGAAGCGCAACGGTGACACACCCGGCATGCCCTCGTTCAGGGAGCGCCTGCCTTGATTTCGACGGGCGGAGGGGCGATGGGGGGAGTGGGAGGGGGGGGGGGGGGGGGGGGGGGGGGGATGAGTCACCTGCTCCGGGGCGGCGGGGCTGCCGGGGGTGCCGTTGGCCAGGTCCGTCAGGGACGCCGCCACCTCGGCCGCCTCCAAGCTGTCGCCTCGCACGCTGCGCCGCAGGCCCTGCAGGAATGCGCCGGGGCGCATGCTGGCGGGGGGCATGCCGCGGCGGGTGCGCCGCCCGCGCGTGACGTGCGCCAGCGGGCTGGGCCTGGGCAGCATGGAAGGGGGGGGGCGGGAGATGAGAAGGAAAGGGGGGGGGGGCTCGGGAGGACTGGGGGCATGAATAGGGGCCACCGCTGCCACCGCTGTTGGGGAAGCTTCAGACAACGCCGGGAGGAGCTGTTGGAGGAGGGGGTAGGGGTAGGGGGGCGAGGGGGGAGGGGGGGAGCAGGGAGGCCAGGATGGGGGTGTGCCAACTTGGGCACGAACCGCGAGTGAGGCAGACTTTTCAAAGTCCGTCCGGCCAGAAATCAAAGCCCAGGCAGGCACTACTTTCAAAAAAGTGGTTCGCGTTTAAAAGAACGAGACTTACAGCTACCCCGTGCGAGGCTTGATGGCCACTATGAGGTGGGTCGGCACCGCCCAATGGGTATTGTCATGGGGGATTCCTTGCAGTAGAGGGCAGCGGCGCGCGGAGGTGTGTATCGCCGAGCTCGCCGGAGGGGCTGCGCAAACTGGGTTCGTGGGCGGACGGGCGCGCGCGCGGTATACGCTTGCGGAGGGGCGTTGGGGGGCTGCTCTCAACTGCGATGAGTACTAGAGGTCGAGCGGGTCGCCCGTCGGCGCGCGCGCGGCGAGCTGGGCGCGGCGGACGCTGCATCTTTTGTACGGGTACTTGCCTGCCCCGTTCGCCCGCCGGCGTGCCGCCGCCGAGGGGCGCCCCCTCTCCGCGCTCCTCCTCCTCCACCGCCTCCACCTGCTCCGCTAGCTCCGACAGAGAGCGCTTGCGCCCCGCGACACCCAGGTCTGCCATCGCCTCCGCCGCCGCGGCCGCCTCCGCCGCCTCGTCGTTGTCCGTCATGGCGCTCCGCGCGCCCCGCTCGCGCTCGGTTGCTCGGAGCAGCGCGCAGCCCCGCGAGACAAGCCGGCCGGGGCAACCCGCCCGCGTCGCTCGCCTGCGTCGCCAGCGGAACGCGCAGGCCCCTGCAGGTCAGCCGCCAATTAGGGTGGGATGGAACTGGTCGTGGGTTGGGGTTTGTGAGGACGTGCGATCCAAGGCGGTTGGCGGAGCGCGCCAGTGCTGCCCCGCCCGAGGTGCTCCTGGGGCGGAGCAGCGCACAACGAGAAAAAGACAGAAAGGCAAAAGAAAAGCCGATACAGAGCGAGCGCGCCTTGGTCCTGTGTGCCCGCCGCGCTAGTTCTCGCGTGAGGGGCGGGAGGCACGGTCCGAATGTTAGGGCGTCACTCCGGAGGAGGGGGGGGGGAGGGGGGAGCTCGCGGTTGTCTTGGGTGCGCGCCGCTGTCGAGCCCCCTGTCCACCCCGTGCGCTCACTAGGCGGGCGGAGCGGTGCGCCACGAATATATCAACCACCCGTTGTCCCGTTCCGCACTACTAGCGGAATCAACTACTAGCCAAGTACCGCGCTACTGTACTTGCCTTGGCTGCTCCAACATTATTCCAACTACAGCACGTACTGGGTAGCGACTACGGGTAGCGACTGTGCCGGTATAAATTTAGTCAATAGCTGTAATATCCGGAATTTAATTACTATACTGTGCAGGGCGGATTACAATGACAAGTTGGTAGTCAACTACGTACGTAGCGACTACAAGCGGATAAATAGTGGATCTATACTGTGCAGGGATTCCAACCTCGAATTGGTCGGTGACTTAGTGGCTTGGTGCAATGTCCTGCTAGTCGCAAACCTTATACATTGTTGGGAATAAAGGTGCCCACATGCATATCGTATACACTCGTGTTTCAAGGCGGGAGCATAGCGGAGACCTGAACTTTTGGATTTCCTTTATTATGTACCGAGCTTGAAATGTCCTTAATTTTGTAAACTCTCATGATTTCCTAAAATCTGGAAATCGGCGAAGCCTTCAAGTCCTTAAGTAGTCCAATTTGAGTCCGTTAGGCAAAGCAGTGATCAGGATATAGATGGTTAGAAACGCACCCGCCACTATCTGCCCAGAATGTGACGTTCTATCTATTGTCTATGCCGGTGTTGTGTTATTGCATTTGCTGCGGCCAACCATTGTTGATAGACCATCAAAATGTAGATCCACGCTTGTTGCTGCTGTTGCTGAGGGACCAGCGCATTATGTTGTCGTGCACGTTGGGCATGCATTAGACGTTCTTGAGCCGAAGCTTGCGCCTCCGCAGCAACATGATCCGCTTCTTGCTTCATAGCGATAGCACGGCGAAGAGTTGATTTCATCACATTCTTTGTGGCGTTGGCATGATATATAGCTTAGCTTGTAAGGAGGATTGTTTAGCAAAGACTTCAACTCCTGCACAATCAGAGATAGAAACTGCTTGTCGCGCCCATTCTTCCCCTTGAGACCAGTGAGGTGCTCAGCCTTGAAGGACATTGGTTGTAACATCTCTTCGCCATGCCCATCTTGCATTCCGGTGAACTTTAAGGCGATGTTAGGTTCTAGTTCCACCATAATTATTCATTTCGCTCCTATATGCTACATTGAGTCACATGCCCTAGATTGTGCATGTAGGTCTCTCTGGAGTACACCACATATTGCACACCATTTTGCTCGCACATTACTTTTGTCGGCACAAACTCCGTCACTATTGCATGTGTTTGAGCCCCTGGTTGTTTGGATTCGGATAAACGCAAACCCAGTGGCTTGCCCGCAGGCTTCCTTATCTCACCTATTCTCACACATATTGTTGGCTAATCTAGCCGTGCAATCTTGCCACTCATCAAACCCTTTATGGAGTCATCCAGAGTTGACGAAGCCAACTCCTGCATCTGACAAAAGCTGCCCTCGTGGAACCCGCTTTTAGCTGAGTTGGCAGCATCGTCTGATGAGCAGTTGGGACTTAAGCAAAAGACTTGCTATATCGAGCACGCCCGACTGCTTGATCCTTTGCATATTCTTCATGCAGAACACGGTTGACAAGCGTCCGCTTTGAGCTGCCCATCAGCATCGTGAGTGTGATCTGAGACCCTCTCGTAACGCAGTTACTGTCCGAACCGTGCCCTTACGCGTGTTGCTTTGCCTTGCTGCTCCTGGTTCCCATGCATTTGAAAGTGTACCGAGACTCTTGTCTTGCGCTGCTCTTATCTGCACGAATTACAATCACATGATGAAAAAGGGTGGAAGGACCTCAAGGGGACCGCAAAAAATGTATGGGCTCAGGTCCGTTTGGCGTCATTCATGCGTACAGGGCATAAAGCGCGAATTCGCAACTCCGCGCATAACGCCCGCCACGGAAGTACGGCACCCAGACGACCACGCCGCCACGTGATCGATCCGGTTATTATTCGTACTTACCATTCTGATACTGGACGGTGCTCGCCGACATATCTGCGGCGCCTGATGTCGCATTGTCGCGCCAGCAGACGCTTAACAGTCGTCGACCATCGAAATTCGTATCAGGGCGCGTCGCCGTTAACTTATTTTGGAGCCCTTTTATGTACGGATATAATATGTGCCGTATACCCATGTCACAAGCGACTAATCTTGGTCATATTGGCATACCTATACCGTCAGTATCTCCATACGTACGTTACGTATTATCAAAAAGGAATTTACATATATGTATGAATGTATGTATATACATATACACATATAACTGTATGTATATGTATATGTATATGTATATGTATATGTATATGTATATGTATATATATATATATATATATATATATATATATATATATATGTGTGTGTGTGTGTGTGTGTGTGTGTGTGTGAAAAAATGTATACGCGTATGTATATATGTATACAGATGTGTGTGTGCATGTACACCCCTCCACATAAGTACGGGGTTTAGGAATTCGAACCACGTGCCCATGCGCGGCTAGACGGAGGCTGTGCACGCGTGCATGGATGTTACTCAGGGTGGTACGGCTGGGGGGAAATGCTGCGATAGCGTGATACACCCGACATTGCCCCGCGGTAGCCGCTGCCGTCAACACTTTCATTCAGGCATATCAAGGCTTCTGGCACTATAGCGCTTCGAAACTGCAGATTGCGCCACTCGTGTGCATAAACAAGCATGGGACACCACTGCCCCCGTACTCATACCACATCACCCTTGGTATGATAACTATCCACCACGCGCGTACGGCATTGAAATTAGGTCGTTCACGGCATGGACCAAGCCCTGTGTGTCGATGACGATGGTTTATGGGCAAAGTCATGGACAAAATGCGGTTGTGATCGCTGCAAACGCAGGCGGGACAGGGTTCTCGCGGCCTCCGTGCCATAGGACAAAGCTTTTCTATATAGTAGGGCATGGTTGCATGCTCATAGCGCGCCAGCGTGAGCCCAGTGGGACGGCAATGGCGTGCCCCGTAATGCGTCTATGCTGGTGGGAAAATGTTGTGAAAGGGGGGATCTGGCATGGAGGCCGTGGGCCTCGCTCAAGGGGGGCATGTGCCAAGGGTGAGTGGTCCGTGCAGTAGGAGTACACGCAATAACAAACTTTCCCCCACGTGTATCAGGTTTTTGAGATCCACTTGGCGTTAAGTTCCACACCAATGTGGTGACCACACGCTGACGCAGATGTCAGATTTTGACCTATTTGACCTATTATTTCTAAAAAATCCAAAAGTGCCTAAATAATGATCTCGGAGGGCCGTGCTGCTACTGAGAAAAGTGTTGCCCTGCTCGCGTAGATTTTGTTGGTAGACTCGGATTCGGCGAACGCGAGAAAGGGGCCTGAAACATATGTGGAGGGGTGTATATACATACATACATGTACATATCTATATACATATGCATCGGAGCTGGATCACCCTGCTGGGGGCTGTACTAAGCTACTACTGGTCCAGGGCGTACTGCATATCCCCGCCAGGATTTTACATGTACTATTCGTATTGGTACCCGTAGTTCTCGTAATGGTACCTGGGTCTGGCTGGCGCGCGGGCGGCGGGCATATGAACGATGTCAAAATCTTACTTTCCGGTTTGTTTATGACACAATTGTCTCAATTATTGTGCTTTCATACTCACCGGTACTCAAGCCCGATGGACAGTCGCCAGCAGCTTGGTGAAGTGCAAGTGCAGAGGTCAAATCATACGACTACAACTACATCACACTGCGTGAGATAATGCCGTGAGGGCTGGTGCGCGCAATCCTTATTCATACGGCAGCACGGACTCCTGATGGCACGGGGATACAGCTGTGTCGACGGTGATGTGGAGCCATTTTTTCAAGCGCCGTCCCTGCTGAATGTTTTCTTGTCGCTGCCAAATGTATCCCAGTACTTATCTTGCAGCGCACCAGCAGGCAGCGACAGCTATTGGCATGGCGGCACTTTGGCACTGCCCAAATGAGGCACATCGGCGGCTTCAGTCCGCACATGGCGCTTCCCTGTGGATTTACTGGTGGATGCAACAAGCATCGCGAAACACAGCATCGCCCGGCAGCAGCGAAGCCATGAAAGCACGGCACACCAGGATGTCCAGACTTGAGGGCCTATTTCATCGTTGGAATGAATACGAGTATACATGCGGGAACTACCATACATCCCGGGTGTTAGAGCTCGCAGCATTTCTATTGACGGCAACTGCGGCTGCTAAGGGCTACTGGACCGGCAACAGGGCGCCAGCGCGCGGCGGCCTAGTCGGCGCCTGTCATCTACATACGCGCGGCAATAGTGCGGCCCGGGGAGGGGAAGGGGGGGGGGGAGTCTATTGAGCTGATGATCAGAGCTGTGACGGCGAGTGCCCTCTGCGCCCCTGACCTCATGCATTTCTGCATCTAAATGATACTCGAGGACATGCGCTGTGCCTCCCGTCGGACGGGCGGCGCGCCATCGCTCCCTGCGCTCCACCGCCGTGCATCTTGATCGGCGGTGTGCTCCAGGCTTACTATCGCCTCAGGGCACAACCGAAGCGGCCGGCCACACAGAAGTAAGCTCCGCACCGCACCGCCATGAAGACTGGTCCAAGGTGGCTGCGCCGCTGCGGCGGGTGATTGAGGCCCGCTAGCGGCAAGACCTGGCCCCGGCGCCCGCCCCATGCCGCGCGCCTAAGCACGGACGGCCGTGCTTCAGCTGTGCTTGCCTGCACCGGCCTCACTCACCTGCATGCGCAGAGGGGGAGGGGGGCGCACAGTGGGTCAATCGACACTGCGGGAATGAGAATGAATTACAGCCCGTGACCGGGTCGAATGGCGCCGGGACACCCGGCGTAGTCATGAGTATGTGCACTACCGGCCCCTCCGCCCTGTTGAGCCGCTGTCTAGTGGCGGGATCGCGGGGGCAGCGGCGCTCCGACTACAACAGGGCACCGCGGCTCCTAAACCAGCCGCGCCTGCGCGGGCTTAAGGTTTATTCCAGGCGACTGAAACCGGCGGCGACTGTAACCCGAGCCTAGGGCAAGTCGCCCCGGTCGATGGACACCGTCCCCACCGAGCACTCCCCTGCCCAGGCTTTGGTCACTGCACGGGAGGTCGACCGATACCGAGGAGCTGTAGTCCGGGTCGTGGTACAGCCGGTCGTCATACTGCTGCAGCGCGTCCTCCCCGTAGCTGTCCATGAGAATGGCCACAAACTCCGACTTGTCCAGCTTGCCGTGGTGTGTCGTGTCGATCTCGCGCATCATGCGCTTGGCCTGCCGCGGCACGGAGCGAGTCAGCGGCCGGCCCGCGCCCGCCTCTCAGCCACGGCGGCAGGGGAGAGACCGTACAAGGGTGCCCCGCCGCACCTCGGCCTCCCTCAAGTCCTCGCCCGCGCGGTCCAGAAAGGAGGGCAGCAGCGGCATGAGCTCCACCGAGGACAGGTAGCCCGACTTGTCCTTGTCCAGCTTGGAGAACACGGTGTCCACCGCCATGCCAAACGCTGCATCGGTGTGCAGCGTGTCCCAGTCTATCAGCGCCGTCACGACCTCCCCGAACTCCAGCTCGCCGTCCATGTTCATGTCCATGCGGCTCATCAGCTGCTGCACCTCGTCGTTCGTGACCATGTAGCCCTGCTCCCGCAGCCCCACCTGCCCAGCCGCCAGCCAGGGACACCCAGCGCTCAGCCAGCCAGCGAAGGCCGGGGCGATCATCAAGGCGGCGCCGCACAGGGGCGCAGAGCGCGCACCGAGAGTTCCTCCATGGACAGCGCCCCCGAGCCGTCCAGGTCGATGCTGTCGAACACCATTTTCAGCTCCGCTGCAGAAGAAAGGAAGGGCCCCGAGGGAATGGGGGAAGGGGGGGGGGTTAGGCCGCCGCACAAGCGAGGTGGCACTGCACTTGCTTGGACAGAGGAGGGGGACTGTGGGGGGGCCCCACCCAGCGACGAGTCCCCGTTTCTGATAATCTCCTCCGCCACCTTGAGCAGCACCATCTGCTTCATGCGGCCGTACGTGGCGAAGCGCTGCAGGCGCTGCAGCACGCTGCCCTGCAGCGGGATGTCCGTGTGCTCGTCCAGCTCCTTGATCCAGGGGTGCTGCAGCGCCTCGGCCGCGCTGAGCCGCTGGTTGGGGTCGCGGATGAGCAGCTTGCGCAGCAGGTCCAGCGCCAGGGCGCTCATCTGCGCCCTCAGCTCCGGCGTGTCCAGGTCCAGCTTGTCCACCAGAATGCTCTTCCACACCTCCTGCAGCGTCTTCTGCCGGATGTTGTCCCAGAAGGGGAAGGTGCCCGTCAGCAGCTGGTACATCAGCATGCCCGTGCTCCACAGGTCGCACTTCTCGTTGTAGTCCTGCATGATGACCTCCGGCGCCTGGCATGTTGCGCGGGGCCGGCGGCGCAGGCGCAGCAGCAATGCTCAGCCTCGGAGGCAGCTGGCATGTCCCCCCCCCCCCCCCCCCCCCCCCTATTCGGGCGCATACCCACAAAACGGGGTTTCCCAGGGGTTTCCAAACGGGTCAGCCACAGGGCGCCGCCGAATACTCCGTCGAACTAAGCCAGGTGGCTCGTGTGGCCCCGTGAGCCCGCACGCCTCTTGCCGCCATGCCTGGAGATCGCCGCGCAAGGCACCCGCTGTCCCAACTATGCATGCGGAGCCCCCCCCCCCCCCCGCCCTCTCCTGCTTCCCTCGCGCGCTTTGCTGGATCCGTGTGGGACCGCCGCCGCTCACCATGTAGGCGGGCGTCCCGCTGCGCGACTTGAGGTTCCCCTCCTGTGGCCAGTGGCGGATGGACAGCCCAAAGTCGGTCGCCTTGAGCGGGCTGTTCAGCGCCTTGTCCAGGAACAGAAAGTTGTCGGGCTTGACGTCGCGGAAGATGATCCCCTTGGCGTGGCACTGCGCGAGGAAGCGGAGGACGGAGCGGATCTGGCGCGCCACCTCCTGCTCGCTGCGCACAATCTCCCCGCTCTCAAAGCGGTCCAGCAGCGGCCCGCCCGTGCAGAGCTCCATCACCATGTGCACGTAGTGCTTGTCCTCAAACACGTCCTAGGCAGAGGATCGAAAGGGCGGCACGGAGGTGAGGGGCCAGCGCTACCAGCAGCCCCCCTCCAACGCTGCCCCCCCGGCGCCTGCAAGCCCCACAGGGCTCGGGACCGCGCACCTTGAGGAACACCGCGTTCAGGCTCGCGCCGACCTGCATCATCGCCTCCACCTCCGTCTGGATCTTGAGCAGGTAGCGCGGCGTGGGCTTCCCCTTCTTCGGCGTCTTTGGCACCGACTTCACAGCGTATTCGTGGTGCGTCTGGTGCTCGACCGCCTTGCGCACCACGCCGAAGCTGCCCGCGCCGACCACGTCCTTGATGGTGTAGCTAGGCGGCGGCGACAGCAAGGGTGGTGGCAATAAGATAACGGAGGATGTGTGTGTGTGTGTGTGTGTGTGTGTGTGTGTGTGTGTGTTGGGGGGGGGGGGGGGGGGGCAGGCGAGCCCATAAGCCGCCCTGCGCGCCCAGCGAGGCTACTCACAAGTCGGTCACGTGGCGCGGGAAGCCGAAAACGTTCCGCAGCTGTTCCGAGGTGAGCTCCTGGCATGGCGGCGACAGGCGCGTGAGCTCACGGGGCAAAAGCGCACATGGTAGGCCAGTAAGGGTGAGGATAGGGGAGCGGCTGCTCTGCTGGTGCGCACCTGGGTGAGGGGCAGCGAGAGGACGCCGTCCTCCTCCGAGGCGTAGTCCACGGCGCCGGGCGCCGCCGCACGCGAGGGCGTGCCGCGGCCGGCCAGCAGGCCGTGGTGCTCCTCGACCGTCTGGGAGAACACGCGTGGCGAGGAGGTCGACGCGCGCGGCCGCCGCGCCGACGGAGGCGCCGACGGTCCGCGCCGAGACGGCGCCGGGCCGGCATGCTGCGCTCAGGCAGGAGGGGACCAGGGTCGTCGGGCACGCACTGTCAGAGCAGTCCGGCGGCAGGGAGCCCAGCCTGCCTTGTTGTTTCGGGGTGCGGGGGGGGGGGGGGGGGGGGGGGGGGGGGGGGGGCATGCTGAGCCGAAAACCCCACGCCTGGGAATTCGGAGCAGGGGCCAATGCGTCCTGCCATTGACTTGCGCAAGAGTACCAGCGACTACAGCGCCTTCTTTGTAAATTGACATTTCACTACTTCTTCACTGGGCGGATGGGGTCTTGCAGGGGTGTCTTTACCTTGACATGCGCGGCCGGCGGCGGCGGCGCCCGTGACCGTGACGGCCTGTTGGCGAAGCCCACGCGCGCGGTGTGGTCAAGCGCCGTCGCCGCGCCTGCGAATCTCGCCCAGATAGCCATGGCCGGCCTGGGACTGCTTGGTGGCGAAAGCGGCTGTCTCCGGTCAGTGGGGTGACTTGAATACGTGTGCAGGGATGGGGGGGGGGGGGGGGGGGGGGGGGGGGGGCGGGGCGCTATTCAGGGTCCGTCGGCTCACCGCGCGCGGCGATAAAGAAGACCGGGAGACACGTAGCCTGCGAAGAAAACGCTGAAAGGGCATGCGCTGGGCGCGGAGTTCTACTTTTTGGTTACAGTCGCGGAGTTGCAGACGCGATGAGGGTATGAGGATTAGGGCTTTCCGTAACTGGATTGCTGCCTAAACGGCCGTCGTAGAGACGCTGCAAGGGTTTCACTGGTGCCAGTCCTGTCCCGGGGGCGGGGGAAAAAAATGACGACTAGTGCCGGTACCCGTACCTGTACTTGTAGCGACGCGAGCGGCTATATATATCGCATACCAGGTGAGCGGCTATATATTTCTGCGTGAGGAGCGGAAGGGGGCGCTCACGGACGTGTTCGTCGTGCTGGAAGTTCGCTCGCGTGACGTCACCTCATATCGTCGACCCCATATGAGGGAAAATAAAAGAGGGAATAAAGGAGGGAATAATAAGGCCGCACTTCAGTTTGACTCGCAGTTAATTCGTCAGTTGCTTCTGTCTTATTCCCCTACCTCTTGGGTTGAGCGGAGGAAAAGGAGAGCCGCGTCCGAAATATCCTGGAATACGAGAGAATCGATACCGGTCGCAATACGGTTTTATCACGGATTTTTAGGCGTCCGTCCGTCCGTCCTCCTGTGCTGCGTCTTCGCGTATGAACCGTCATACGTTCGATCTGTGCTCGTTTGATTTCTAGGCACACCTCCGAAGACGGCAAGATTCTGAATGGATGCGCGTGTATTCTAGCTCAGGCACGTCATGTATTCGTCTAAAACGCCAAAATAACGCGGTACCGCAGCGCGTTTTTATTGCTGAATCAGCAGCAAGCGAGACGCGCCCTCTCTGTTTATACAGTGGTCCGAGGATATGCTATAACATGGTGCTGTAAAAAGGGGTCGCCGCGGTGCGGGGGCAGTCCGCCGACCCGGGGCCCGGCGTCCGTCGACGGACGGGCGACGGTCGAACGGCGGCGTCCGGCGTCCGGTGCTCGTACAGGCGGCGGGCGTGGCGATTCGCGGCGTGCCCGCCCCGTAGACCTGACGACCGGCCCGACCTGCGCGGCCTCGTGCGGGATGCGGGCCGCCTGTAGGCGGCTTGTACTGTATTGCTGATCTTGTAGTGCTGCTTTTTTTTTTTTTTTTTGGGTAATACAATTTTTAGCGGTGGGTTGGGTACCGGCCTTTTTGTAATGCACACCAGTAGTCGGCGGCCCGCTTTTACGCGGCTTGCAGATTTTTAAATCTGTTTTACAAAATAATACGTCTCTTTTGAAAAATAAATTACTGACAAATCTAACGCTAATTTTTATTACCCGGAAACAACAGTATTACAAGATCAACACTCCAAGCCGGCTAAAAGCGGCCCGCATCCCGCACCACGCTCAACCCAAGAGGTAGGGGCACCTCCACAAATCCCCGGCGCGAAGCGCCGCTTAGTGTACATGGTATCCCCATAATCCTTACGCAGAGCCGCAGCAGGAGTCGTCAAATAAAAAAAGTTCATACGGATACTGATTTGCTCGTACGAATCGCTACAACCCGCAGGTTCGGGTGGCGGTTTACTGCTACCAGTTGGGGTTCCCTCTTATTCCCTTGCCTACTTGGCACGCGCGGATACATACCGCAACGGAGTAACGCCTAACTACGGAGTAACGGAGTAGCGGAGCGTCGCCTACCCAGAGCTTTTTCCGTAACTGGATCGCTCCCTAGACGGCGCCGCCGTTGAGACGTTGCAAGAGTTTCATTGTTGCCAATCATATCCCCGGGGGCGGGAAAAACATAGGCGCGGTATGGCACCCGTATGGTGCTAGTATGTTCACGTGGTGTGGCCGTTCCGCCCGAGGAGCTGCATCGACCCAACAGCACCTTGGCAATTTCATCGTCCGGCGGAAGTTGTACACCCGTACGGAACCACCGCCCGGGCGCGGTTCCCGACGCAGCTATCCCGGGTAGCGCTGCTCCCGCATGCTGCTTCGTCATGTGCTTAAAATCACCAATGGGGCTTGTCTGTCTCCATCTTCCTTGGTCGCGCCGCGACAGAGCTCGTGTCTACGTAACATGCAAGGTCTCGGTATAGTACAAGCCCCTCGGAAGTGATGCCCCGCGCCCAGCTCGAAGAATGTCTCGTTGGCCGGGAAGCGGTCGACGATCCTCCAGAGGGTATGGTGCGCCGGCTCATCCTCGAAGCCGACAACCAATGTCCCACACGAACAACCGTTCGATTGATTCGAGGGGGGCGCTCTTCAGGCCTCGCGACAGAAGAACCCCCATGCCGCCGGCCCTGCCGCCCTGGGCTCGCCAAGGAACCGTTATTTCCAGGCCGGAAGTATTCATGCATGCTCCGGTGGGACCTGCGGCTTCAATAACGCGCTTCTCCGCGCCACAACCGGGCAGCCCAGCCTCGCAGCCCCATGCACGTAGATGGATGGTCGGCGCCAATTACTCACCACTGTATGCCGCCTCCATGCTGCCACCCACGCAGTCGGCCAACGCCATGAGGCCTCCACTACACGCAGTTGGTCGGCACCATCAAGCCGCCGCCGTTGAACCGTGTGATGAGTTCGCTTCCGCGGTTTGGGCACGCAGCAAGTCGGCGCCATCGGGCCGCCAGCACTGGACCATGTGCTCCGGTCGCCTCCGCGGCCCGGAAAGCAACTTGTCGGCGCCAACGGGCCGCCACTGCACCCGACGATCGCCTCCGCAGCTGGTCATGTTTGCCTCATGTTTGCACCATCATGCCGCCACTGCACCACTGCGTGCCGTGATCGCCTCAGCGGCCCCGGCACGCAGCTGGTCCGCTCTGCGCCAACAAACCGTGACTGCAACGTGTGCCCCGTTCGCCTCCGCAGCCCGGGCACGCGGCTGGTCGGCACCATCATGCCGCCACTGTACCCTGCGCCCCCGGTCGCTTCTTCGGCACGGGTACGCGGCTGGTCCGCGCCATCATGCCGCCACTGCACCCAGTGCCGTTGTCGCCTCCGCGGCCCGGGCACCTACGCAACATGTCTGCGT
The DNA here is from genome assembly GCA_006384855.1 of Tetraselmis striata. Classification (NCBI taxonomy): domain Eukaryota; kingdom Viridiplantae; phylum Chlorophyta; class Chlorodendrophyceae; order Chlorodendrales; family Chlorodendraceae; genus Tetraselmis; species Tetraselmis striata. The sequence goes on from VCJN01001943.1 coordinate 176,619, forward strand.
TATCATGCCGCCACTGCATCACTTAGTGCCGTGGTCGCCTCCGCGGCCCGGGGACGCAACTGGTCCGCTCGGCACCAACGAGCCGTGACTGCACCGTGTGCCCCGGTCACCTCGGCAACACAGGCACGCGATTTGTTGGCACAAGCAGGCCGCCACTGCACTCTGCATCCCCGGTCGGCTTCGCTTGCCGGGCACGCAGCTGGTCGGCGTCATCATGCCCTCACCGCACATTGTGCCCGGCCGCTTTCGCAGCCGGGCATCTAGCTGGTCCGCGCCACCATCAGCAGGCCGCCACTGCACCCACGCATCTGAACGGCGCCAACGGGCCGCCATTGCACGATCGAGGTGCCATGGTTGCCTACGCATCCTGACACGCAGCTTGTCGGCTCCGACGAGCCGCCGATGCACGTTGTGCCCCGGTTGCTTCGTCGCAGCGTGGGCACGCACCTATTCGGTGCCAACGGGCTGTCGTTGCACGCTTCATTGGCTCGTCGCGCTGCGCCTGCTACGGCCTCACCATATTGCGCGGCGGAGCTGGCTAGCTATAGCGTCCGCTCCCCCCGCCCGGAGTTTGCTCCAGCGCTGCACTCTATCGGCCACGGCCAGCAAGCAACAAGGCCGCTCGGGCGTCGCGCTGCTGAGATCAGCCCCCGCATTAAGCTGCTGCCAGCGGTGTCCCCGGACGTCCTCGGGGTTCGGAGGTGGAGGAAAACACCCCCCCCCCCCCTGCTTATGCACCGCTACCCGTATGCTCTACGATCTTGTGCAACACACCAATGCCGGATCGCCCGACGCGCGGCAGCCACCTGCCCACGTTCCTGGCCGAGGCCACCGGCCGAGGGTGGCTTCCTGGTCCTCGTGCACGGTTATTGGATTTATTACATCCGCCACCGTGCAAGGTTATAGTGCCGAGTATTGTAACGCCCCCATACCGGGCAGGTTCGCACCGAATAATACGATTTTATTTCGAACATTCCTCTCGAGTAGGCTGACCCCTACCAAGTCGTACATAACCTCCTCCCCGCCAAGACGCGGATCTCGGAGAGGCGCCGACGCGAGATCGAGGTCGTAAAAGAATCAATTCTTAATTTTTTGTTTCTCCGACACTTCCTACTTCAACGCCGTTGTCAAAAGGACACCGACAATCTGCAACTGCCCGCCGGGAGGCAGCTCTACCATCGGGGGTGCTCGACATCTCGTGGTGACCGTAACTACGCTTGTTCGACTCCGAATTGGGAATCTCGGCGGCCGTCGTTGGTGCAGCAGCGGCGGCCGCCTTGTTGTTTGTTACCCTTGTCATCCCGACAATACTGGCATCGTTACGGGCCGGCGTAGACTTTCAGAGCCTTTACGCCGGCCAACCCGTTCCCGAGTTTACAACATCTCACATTTGTTGACAACACGAGCTGCCCGCCGGGGAGCAGCTCCGCCACTTTACGCGAACTGTGCATTTCATGACGTCATCGTAAGTATGCAGCGTGTGAGGTGGCCGGCAGCCGTCGCTGGTGCATAGCCGTACGTCGGCGGCCGCCTCGCCACACTCTGCGATGCGAGACCCGAGCCGGCAGGTTACCGAGTCGGCGGATCTTCTGCGACGTCGCCGGCAGCCGCGCGCCCATAACATACATATCAGAATACATACGAAACGGCACGGCCACACCGGGTCCTATGTGCCGGCGCCCCGATGCGTTATGCGTTTGAGGTGCCCGCCCTCGTGGCAGGCGGCGAGACGACCGCCGCTGGTGATGGCAGCGGCCGTACACCGCCGTCATCGAGCGGGGTCACGTGTCCACCCTTCGCAATGTACACCGCCGGTACATGTGCAATGATACTACCGTTGCGTCGCGTACTACGTCGTACTAACCGCGTCCTTTACCTCGTTGTACACGGCGCGCGCGCCTACGCTCGCGGCTTGTACTCGTCCTACCTGTGCCACTCCGCTGGGCACTCGTCGCCAACCTGCCCTCTCATGCTGGCCTACAATTCCGGTTCATGTCGCGCGCCGCCACGGCGCGCGGCAATTGCTGCATGGCGCCATCAAGGAACGACGCGTTGATTCCGCGACACGTCCGGCCTATGTCGCGCCGACGTTCGCGCCACCTACATCTCCCATCCGCGTGCGTTCTGCGCCTGCGCCTCGATCGAGGCTCCTAAACCTCTCCGCGCGAGACCTTTCTTCAATGAACTCAAGACATCTTCTGCCTTCGTTTGGTCGGTGTACCTGCCGACTGCCGCCCATGCTCGCAGTCGTGAACGAACCGCGTGTATCTGACAAAACCAGACTCGACTGCATGTTTGAAATGATCTTAACATGTTTGTGGGGTTTCCCAACAATTTGAGTGTCCTAGTGCAAACACGGTGTACGGTCCGTTGGTGGTTTCAACCGTTTCAGTTCCCGGTATCATCAGCTAAGTACGGGTCGCCCCATCGCCCGCGAGCCCTGCGCTCCCGGCCGGGATGCTACCCTACTTAGGACAACCACAATCACCTCGCCTGCCATCTTCCAGCTCGCTGCCTTCGGCTCGCCTCCCGTTTTCCGTTTCCGCCTTGCAGACTCCTCCTCTGGCTAAGCCCCCCCCCCCCCCCCCCCCCCCCCCCGCCTTTCAATGAGCCTTCCTAGCCATAAAATGGCGCTTCTTCTTTGTACATCAGACTCCGCATCTTTTTTGGCAAAACCAGACTCGATTGCACATTATTTGAAAAATCGCGTCGGAATCATGATATATTGCCAGGCTGGCGGCCGGTACGACGATGGCTGATGACGAGATGTGATGCATGCCCTATCATGAGGTCGGTTATACGGGCTGAGCTGACCGGATGCTGCCCAGCGGGTGCTGACGTGCTGACGCCACTGTACGGATGATCGCGCCGCTTTATCTGTTGTAGTGGGGGACGTGAGACATCCGTCCCGACACCCTGCTGTTGATGCTGCTGCATCTGCCGCTGCGCCCGCGCTGTGGCGTCCGCCCCGTAAGCTTAGTCGCACCTCTCTGACATCCTCACTAAAATCTGACCGGTACCGAGGCTCCCGGCACATGATGTCGACTTTCGCGGTGGCGGCTCCCTCAGGCGCCCTCGGGCGAGCGCAGCCGCGGCGGCGTGGTGCGCGGCTGCTTCTGCCAGCCTCTACGGCTTTCCGCCCCGCGGCAGTACCCGTGCCCGTAGCCAGCGCGTCAGCGCGCAGCCATCCAGCTCCCAGCAGCAGCAGTCATGGGCCCAACTGCCCCCGGGGCGTGCCTCACTCCACATCACGGTGCTCTGGGGTATCAAGGGGCCGGGTGTCGACGGCCGCGGCGATGGCAGGGGGCGCTGGCGAGGCCGCTATGCCGCCGGCCACGGCCTCCTCGTCGCCCTACCTGACATCGCGGTACTTCACCTCCGACCCCCGGGCCGACATCCTCGCCGGCATAACAGGTGCGGAGCTGAGATACCGCACCGGCCGTGCTGTGCGCGTCGTACTGCGCAGCCTGGACCCCACTCTTGTGCCTAGGTCTTGTCACCCGGCTGCGGATGTCGGGCCCTGCGGGTGGCACGTGGCGTGACACATACTCACATACCTCGGCAACAATAACCGGAGTTTTCGTCTCGGGGTATTTTTAATATTAATAAGGGAAATTGCTTATTAAGGATTGTTGTGAGTTTATTCTTAATGTTTAAAAGTACTGAATAACCAGGCCCAGGCATAGGCGTGCCGCCTTGCTGTGCTCTTAGACTCACCGTCGCCTGTTTGACCGGCATCCCGGGCCCGCAGTCTCGCTCACCATCATCCCGGAGGTGCTGGCGTTTGCTGTCGCTACAGGTGCCCCCCCCCCCCTTCCTCCTTCCTCCTCACTGCGACTGAATGCCCGATGCGGTATGAACACAGTTTCCGGGGAGCATTGTGTTTCCTGACGGCGGTGACAGGTGGGAGTCGCGCGGGGGGGGGGGGGGGGGTTAGTGTGACTGTCCGTGGTGCTAAATGCAGCGGGCCGGGGCTGATCCGGTGCCCCTCGGGTCCCGCAGGGCTGCCGCCGCTGGTCGGCCTCCACGGCACGATCATCATGTGCGCCGTCGCCTCGCTGTTCTGCCGCCCGGGCGTCATTAGCAGCACAACGCACGCCACGGCGGCAGTCGCAGGTCGGGAGCTCCCCTTCTCCGTGACAGTGCGCAGCACCGGCCCAAGACACGAGCCAACCACCCACCCGTTTGATAACCGGAACCGGTCGGTCGGTCACCCCATGCCCCTCTCACCCCTCCCCCCCCCCTGCATCGCAGGCACGCTGGTGGCGGCGCACGGGACGCAGTACCTCCTGGCATGTGTGGCGATGTCCGGGCTGCTGCAGATGGCCTTTGGTGCGCTCCGCCTCGGCAAGTTCATCCGCATCTTCCCCCGGCCCGTCAAGCTGGGCCTCATCAACGGCCTCGCCATCGTGATGCTGCGCCGGCTGGGGCAGCTCATCCAGCAGGGCGCCGGCGTCGTTCAGTGGAACGACTGGGCGTCTGCCGCGCCGCTGTGCATCATGCTGGCCCTGGTGGCCATCACTGTGACCATCATCGCGGCGACCCCCAAGTGCGCCCACCCACCCAACCACCCGCGCACAGATATATTTTTTTCGAAGAAACCCCTATTGGTCCATTTGACCATTGAGCCCCCCCCCCCCCCCCCCCCCAACACACACACACACACACACACACACACACACACACACACACACACACACACACACACACACACACACACACACACACACACACACACAAACACACAGACACACAGACACACAGACACACAGATACACAGATACACACACAGATACACACAGACACACACACGCAGACACACAGATACACAGATACACACACAGATACACACACACACAGACATTATCGCGACAGCCACTGGGCGGCATGCTCTCCGTCGCTTTTGACACCCCAATAACCGCACGTGCGCCGCCGCGGTAGTAAGCACTAGGCGATTAACCACCTGGAATAAGCCTGCCGGAATGTCAAATTTAGATGCAACTATAGCGGGACTATATAGCCAATGTTCTTATATTTTCATTTCATATTATTTCTTTAATATTGCGATTTAATATCATTTATTCGATTTATTGAAATGTTCTTATTTGTTGGTCGCATGCAAGCCCAATGTTGAGGGTCACTTATTATCATAGGTGCGCCGGCACCCGTAACCACGCCCTGGGGTTGCTACTTTGCATCGGCCCCCGATGCCAAGAGGGAGAATAAGGACACCTGCGCTCATAACGACACCTACCCGGAGTACACCACGAATGCCGGGCAGGGAGTACCCGACACGATGGGGCAAAACAATTCCTTATTTCGGTGACCCGCGACCCCAGTTGACTGTTACCTGTAGTGCTGAATGGGTGTTGTCCTGCGCGCCAGGTCGATCACGCGCGCCGTCCCCGGGCAGCTGGTCGCCATTGGCGCGGTCACCGCGCTGGTGCAGGGCCTCGGCATCCAGACGCACACCGTGGGCGACATGGCGGCCATCGGCGGCGGGCTGCCCACGTTCCACGTGCCCGACGTGCCGCTCACCATGGAGACGGTGCAGGTGGTGGCGCCGTTTGCGGTCGCCATTGCGGCCATCCACCTCGTCAAGGCGATGCTGTCCGAGTACCTGGTGGACGACATCCAGCGGATGCGGAGCCCGACCCACATCGAGTGCATCGCCCAGGTCCGCCCCCATCCCCTTATCGATGCAACAGATACTAATAAATATGCTAATAAGTATTCTGGGTAACATATATACCGACATATTCATAACAAATTATATATTTTATACATTATATTGTAATGAATTAATAGCATGTTATTTTTATGATTACTACTGCGGTTATTTATTGCACTTCATTCACTGTCTCTAGCTGTAGCACAGACCTCAGGGCATCTATGTGAACAAGTGCCCGCTTCAGCTAGTGCGGTTGGATGTTTTGCTGATGGGTGGGCTCGTGGTTGCGCTTCTGGATTTGAGCTTTGCTCGCGCCGTTTAGTGGAAATGATGTTCGGGGACAGAGACGTTGATTGCTGCCGCCTTTAGCCGCACATGGTAGACGTGCATTACCAGGCCCCTTCCAATTCGTGTACCCATCACGGAGGCAACTGTGACGTGGATTATGTCCAATTGCCTGGGATCGTTTGCTGGTCATTTAATATATTGCAATCTTGTATGTTGCCGTCGATTGCGGATGAGTTTTGTCGAGAGCTCAGAGGGGGGAAGAGGGGCTTGCAGTTGTTCCGGAATGGCGAAATGCGGGTACCAGTTGGGTAAAAGTCGTTACAGCATCCTGATCGAGTGTGCGCTGCTGCAGCCACATGATGTTCGGTACAATGTTGGCCCATTATGTCAGCCTTTTCATTCGGGCGCATTGACATGTCACGACTCGCTGTTTGATTGCGAGGGCACGGCATGTGCTCAGCCAAGCATTGGAAATGTACCCCTCCCTCCGTCACCTCCTTCCTGTCCGTACCGGTACGCCGGGCGGTCTGAATTTGGGCCGTCGGCGCCATGTCTGCGCTCTCGTCCCCACCAAACAGGGGGCCGGTAACCTCGTCTGCGGCTTCTTCGGCGCGATGGGAGGGTGCGCCATCATCGGGCAGTCGGCGATCAACGCCAACACGGGCGGCCGCGGTCGCCTGTCCGGGCTCGCGTGCGCGGTATCGCTGGCGGCCTGCGTGGCGCTTGCCTCGACCCAGATGGAGAAGATCCCGGTGGCTGCCCTCATCGGCGTCATCTCGGTCGGCCTGATCGACCACGTCGGTGCGTCCAATAACCCCCCCCCCCCCCCCCCCCCCCCCGTGGCGCCTATCCGACACACCCAGCCGCCGAATCCGCTTTCTAGTCGGAACACACTGGCGGCAGCGGCTGCATTGTAGTGTGGGGCGGCTGTTGATGCCCCCCCCCCCCCCCCCCCCCCCCCGGGCCTGCGCGCTCCCCCACCTCTCGCAGGCGTGCGCTGCGTCGAACTGGTCCGTCGCGGAAAGCTCAACTGGGCCGACACACTTCTCATGATCGGCATCACGCTCTCCATCGTCTGGTTCGGCCTGGGCGCTGCCTTCATGTTCGCCGTTCTCACGACGGGCCTCGGCTTTGCCAACCTGCTGGTCGCGACGGTCTTCGGCGTCCCGGTTACTCGCCGGGAGATGCCTGTCGGCAAGAACGATACCATGGTGGCGTTTTACGACGTGGAGGGCCAGGTGTTTTCCGGCAGCTGTGAAGATTTCAAGGCCAAGTTCAACCCGGCCGTAGAGGTTTGCCCCGTCGTGGTGATCAACTTTGTGGACAGCCGAGTGTGGGACGCGTCGGGACTCGCGGCTGTGAGCGAGGTGGCGCGCCGTTTTGCGGCTGCCGGCAAGGAGGTGCGCGCGTCACATGTCGGCTGGACGTTCTGCCGTGCTGCTTGCTTCGCTGGTTCAATGCTCAACTTTGCTTGCGCTCAAGACAAGTGACTCGTTTTTTCTACTCCCCGGCTGAAGTCGAGCCCCCTGTTCCTTTCCGATTTGTCTGCATGGACGGAGGATCGGGTTTCGGAAAACGACTGGTGTGATTGGGGGGGGGGGGGGGGGGGGGGGCGATATCTGTAGCGTGGGTGATTTTTTTTAGTCTCTAGGTTTATTTCATTTTGTCATATGAATATATCCCGTACGGTGAATATAATCCGTATAGTAGATACTGCTACTGTTTTAACGGCCGCCGCCTCGAGGCCGCTTCTTGGGATAATGCCGGGATGGTAAGGGATATCTGACGACCTCGAAGGTCAGCAAAACGATGCTATTATTGGCCCTGCCGATACGGTTACCTGCTTTTGTATGGATCGACGAGGTACTGGACTACTCGTGTCCTACATTCGGCAACTCGGATGCACACGCGCACGGGGCACGGTATACGCGCTGTTGCTGATGCCCCTTGCTAACCGCTGTCACGCTTGGTATTCCATCAGGTGCGGCTGATCCGACTCTCCAAGGACGCCCGCCGGCTGCTAAACAAGGAGGGCGAGCCCTGGAGGGTCGTCTACGCGGCTGATGACCCGCGCTACGGCGTGCCCGTCGACTACGACGACGACTTTTTCCAGGCCATGTCCGTCAACCAGCCGCCCCCGTCCTCGCCATGGCCTATGCCCTTAACACCCGTGCCGCAGTCCAAACAATAACCTGCCGAGAGCCTCCGCCATCGCAGCCCGCATCCGCTATTAGCCAATGCAACGCAAGCCAAGACTGTTCACGTCAAGCAATGTAAACCCACGATCGACACATTAATGGTGGCAGTGATGCCAGTAATGAACCTGATCATGTGTGGAATCAGCTCAGCCGTCTTTTCGTTGCGGCCTGACCCTGTCCTGCCTACTGCTACTTGTTCAACTGCTGCGCTGTAACGCATGAAACATACACCCCTCCACAGAAGTCATAGGCCCATCCCCCCCCCCCCCCCCCCCCCCCCCCCACCAAATCTGAGTTCATGAATAGTAGGGCTGCTGAAACCTATGGCTTGTAACCTGAAACCCTGAAATGTTGCACATTTATATTATTTTTAAAACGTTTTCGTCACATGGTTAAATCGAAACCCTACGACCCTAGCATCTATCCTACACGAGTGGCCATGGGCGTTTCAAGTACGTCACCGTCCATCCACACAGAGGCTACTGGAGTACTGGCGCCCCACATGTGCCGCCACGCATGCACAGAACATTGCATCGGGCGGTAGTGGCATTCTGCATGGGTGAGGAAACATGTCAGCAAAGAGGCTGGGGCTTTATTGGTAGGTGGGGTGGGGCCATACTATAGCGTACGCGCCTGTGCACGCTGTGGCATGATACCCTGGTCGCCAATGCAGTGCCCAGCTGCTGCCTGGCCGTGCAGCTCCCAAATTAATGGCATTGCTCAGTGCGTTGCGAGGAAATTCCAGGGCAATTTTAAAATGTACTACTAAGACTACCTGTATCATCTACTCGAGCAGGGCTACGTTACCCCCAGCAGCACCGCGGTCGCCCGAGGCGATGGTTACGCGGCTTTTCGCGATTTTTGTACACATACACTCGGTTTGATATTTCACTACAGCGCGCAGCATGTCGGGCGTGTGGTTATTGCTTGAAGAAGGGGAAGGTTCGGATTATTCTGGCCGGGATGGTGAACTGGTGACTGGCAAGCGTACTGTGCCGGCATGACAGCCTGAGTATGTATCTTCCACTCTACTGCGCGCGCTGCCCGGGCGGCCACTGCGCTAATATGGACATGTCGTGGCATAATAATAATGTATAATGGACACTGGCGCCTTAACGAAGCGCATTAACACAAATAATGATGTTACTTTATTACACATAGCGCGAGCTTGCCACACCCAGTGCTTTGGCGCAATTGGCGATGGAATTCGCGCTTGTGTCAAAGAAATGGGGGGCGCGCGCCATGTTGACTTCGACCCTGAGGCCAGCGGGGCAGATCTCGGGACGGGTGGCACGTTGACGTCTGCCGCCACAGTCAATTTGCGGGCTCAATGACCACTGCTGTGAGGCGTTTATCAAATGTATCTTCCAAGCGCGGCAGTGGTCAACTAGCCTTTCCTTGTAACACATCATCGCACGTAGTCGGCACATAGGCGCACTTTCATTATGCTTACCGACCCAACGCGGGTCCGAAACCAAGACAAACCGTCCCTATGCAAAACGGGAGGGCTCAACCTGAAATCAAAACCGAAAGGGCGAACGATGTTCAACGGCATATTCAAACTCACCACGTCAATATCTATAATTCCGTGTGTCGGCGCACACACCTGATGGCTGGTGTAGTATATGCATTGGTAACGGTGGTACCTGCTGTCCATACAGGCACTAGCAGCGGGGTGTTTTTGGGGGTATTTCCCTACTATCATGCAGGGCGACGATGATATTATATCACTACGAGGATTATCTAGTTTTTATTTATTTGCGCCCATCGATGTATCGCCGAGGCGCTGCAACATCATGACCGCAGTTGCTAAACACAGGCACATGCACATGAAAGCAAATGACCACGTGACATCCAATCACAGGTTCTATTAGTCGATGCTAAAATTATTCAGGACCGGGGTTTTTTGGGGGGACCTCCCGCCGAGCGTCAATTGCATATGCACCTGTAAAACACATGTGACTTGTGCCTGGGGCCCCGGCTTGGTACTTGAAGGATCGCGGTTCGTGGTTAGGCACACGCCAAGGATCCGGCTGAGCGTGTGTGTGTTGGGATGGGGCCGGCGGGGGGGGGGGGGGGGGGGGGGGCTGCAGCCATGCACAGTTGAAATTGACTGACGTGCTGGCTGACTTGTTCCTTCACTGGTATCACCCACTACGGTTGATCTTTGGCCACGTCGCCGGCTGCGCATAACGACTGACAGTCCGCTTACCGCCGGCCACTTGCAGTCGGTGTCATGGGAGCCCATTGCGACGGTTCCGCGGCCCCGGAAGCAGCAGCACCAGGGGCACGCACTACGGCGGGCCCTTTTCCGGCTTTTCCGCCGACGGCTGCGGCTCGCCCTTCTCCTGCTTCCGCTCCTTCGCGATCCGGAGCCGCCTGTTGTTGAACCAGGTCATGACCCGCCGGGCCCGTCAGGTTCGGCCACGGCGCGGCGATCTCCTCGCCGCGGGCCTTGCCGCAAAACGGGTACTCCGCAAACGCGGCCTCCAGCGCCGCGGCCTCCGCTGGCGTTTTCTTGTACTGGGTGACCGAGGCGCCGCCTGACGGTTTCTCCTGTGTTCCAGAGGGGCGCTCCTGGCCTTGCACCGGCGTGCCCTGCGGAAATGCAGGGCATTAGGGCTTGGCGCAGGTTTTAGGGTTCCGGCCCTTCAATAAGCGGAAAGGGCGGGTTGCACCATCGGAGAGGAGCGTCGCCATGCCGGGGCGAGCGCGCTGTGTCGGGTCATACGTGGCCGGCACGGATAAGCGGGTCGCGGCCGGGGAAGGGGGAGGCGCCGCGCAGGGTGGGTAACGTCATGAACGAGCAAACGCACAAACGGCCGAATGGATGGGTCGGTGGATGAGCGAAACACAATGATGGTTCCCGCGTGTACCCTTGCACCGCCCGCATGGCAGTCGGTCCGCTGCTGTTGCCCTGAAACCCGTGCGGCAACCATGTGGCCGGGCGGCTGGGCGGAACCAAATAATACTAATAAACAATAACACATACATAATACATGTACAATTTCGTATATTGTTCATATGAATTAGCATCATGTGAACATATACGGCAATTCCAGTACGGAGCGGTTTTTTGTAACTGAAATTGATCAGCTAATGGCATCGTCGGTCGCGCCCGTGGCATGCGTGCAGATGCGGCTGGGGGCGCACCCGGGCCGGCGTGGTATACGTCTGCTCCGGGTCCACCCCCTGCTGCCACGCCCGGCCGGGCGACTGCACGCCCGCCGTGATACCGGCCGGCCCGCCCGCCGGGAACGGCGCCATCGCCGGCGGCGGCGGCCCCCCAGCCTGCCCGGGGGCGGCCGGCACCGCCGGGTGCCTGGCCGCCGCCCCGCGCCCCTTCTGCCGGCCTGCACCGCCGTGGGCGCCGCGCCACGCCGGCTGCTGCTCCCCGGGGCCCGGGGCCGGCCTCGCGAGCTCCCAGCGCGCCGCCCTTGGCACCTCCGCCGCGCCGGCTGCGGGCGCCGATGCTGCTGCGCCGCACAGGCAATCGGCGCCTGAGCCTCTGCAGCTCCCGCCCCATCTCCCCCCCCCCCCCTGTGTGTTTTAGGGGTCCGGTTTGCCAAGGGCTACTAAAGGGGGACCATTTGCCTCCCCAGCACCGAAACCAGGCCAACAACGCAGCAGGGTGCTCCTTGCTCCTTGCCCCCCCCCCCCCCCCCCCCTTCCCCTCTCTATAATAGAGAAGAAACACTGGCGATGCGGACATAGCTGCCAGAGGCAGCAGATCTGCAGGCAATCAGGCAGGCAGGCAGGCAGGTGTGGCGGTGAGTGGCGACTGCGGAGGCTGGGAGGACGGGAGGGCTGGGGAGGGCTCACCGTCACCGGCTGCAGGCTGTGGTCCGCTGGGGGGCGCGCTCGAGGGCGGAAGATCCTTCACCTAGGAGCGGCAACAGGAAAGTAGCGGCGAGTGGGGGGGGGGGGGGGGGGGGGGTTGAGGGGAGGGGGGCGCTCAGCCATACAGCCCCAGGGGGCAGGAGCCCCCCTCCCTCCCCCCGCCTGAGCCCCCTGCCCAGCCTCGCCGCTCGGCATGCTGCTCCAACACACATACAGTCAGGCCCAGCCAGTTGCGGCGCAGCTTGGCAGGAGGCAGCAGAATGGGAGGAAGGGGCAAGGTGGAGGGGGGCACCTGAGGCGCCCAGGCGTCCCACTGCCCGCGCAGCCGGACGGTGTTGCCGTCGGGCGCGGCGCCGAGGTCCGTGGCGCCGCTACCGCCCGCCGCCAGGCGCTTCCGCTGACCAAGGATGCCCTCGCGGATCTGGTGCGCAAACATGGGCACAAACTGGGCAGAGGGGAGGCAGGGACCGAGCAGCGGGGAAGGGGAAGGGGGAAGTCAGACGCCTCGACACCCCCCCCCCCCCCCCCCCCCCCGGGCTGGGCCCCTCAGGGAGGGTCGCGGCGCTCGCCCCACCTTGCTCTCCAGCCCTATGTCGGCGCAGCAGGCCGCCGCAAACCGCTCCACGTCGCTAGACATGTTGGCGACGTCCCACACAAAGCGGTCCACGACCTGCTTCTCCTCGTAGCGAAAGTCGATCCTGGTGGCGATTGCGCGAGGCGACCGTCACTGTCGCTCGATCAGCACCTCGACGGAGGCTATGGTTGCTTGGAGCGCCCCTCTCCACAAAAAAGCTAGAAATCTCCCCTCATACTCTAAAACTCCCCCGTGATACTCCTTACGCCTTCCTCGGCTCTGCCACAAAGCACGAGGAGGGGGCTCACTCGATGACCGCAAGCCGCTCTCCGCCGCTCTGAAAGGGATTGCGCGCACAGTCCTGAAGAGACCAATGGGGGCCCGGGGGGGGGGGGGGGGGGGGGAGGAGGAGGAGGGGGTGATAATTAAGGTCAGGGAAAAAAGCAAAGCCTTTGGGGGCGGGTGGCAGCAGAGGTGTGTGTGGGGGGGCGGGGGGGGGGGGGCACGCACCTCCACCTGCGCCAAGATGGAGTCCGCGATCGGCCCCGCGAAGCGGTCCGCAGGCAGATGGTTCTCCGCGACAAAAACCGCCGCGAAGCGGTCCGCGGCGGCGCGCCCCTCCGCCGGGTCCCAGCAGAAGGCGGCGTTCGCCTGCCAGCGCCCCGACTCCAGGGCCAGACGTATGGGCACCAGCTCGCCCGCGCCTGGGAGGCCAGCACCCGCACCCGCGCCGCCGGCAGCGTTGTCGCCGTCGTCCTCGTCGTCGTCGTCCTCGTCAGCCCCGTCAGCCTCCTCCTCTTCTCGGGGTCGCTTCGGCGCAGCGGCGCGGGTCGTCTCTTCTGCATCCGAAGGTGCGCCTGCCGCGGCGCGTTCCTCTGCTGTTACGTGAGCTACGTGCACGCTTGGGGGCTGTTGCATTTGATGGTGGCCGTAGCCGCCGACGGCGCCGGGCTGACGTTCGTTTATTCGAGTCTCGGGGGAGCCTCGCCCTTGCTGCTGCTGCTGCTGCTGCTGCTGCCGTGACAGCTGCTGCGGTGGAGCGCCGTCAGCACCGGGCATACTCCGCAACATCCCTCCTCTGGGATGGCAACCTGCTGCCACTCGCAGGGAGCGGGGGGGGGGGGGGGGGGGGGGGGGGCGAGCGCGGGGCGGGGGTTAGACGACCGCTGGTGTGTCGTCTGATAGTCTGATACCTGTACCCCTGGGCGTGACCTCAGCTCGTACCGATCGTACTGATGCATCATCCTTAGATTGCGGCATGTTGGCGTAGTTGATTCGTATTGTTTGTTCACTACAAGCACCAATTCGCCTGCTGATGCTGCCACCCCGTCTGCTATTTTGAACTCGCGCGACGAATGATACGCGTGGGCGGCGCAGACGCGCGATATCTAAGCGAGTACTACCGCTATGGCGGACCTTTCGTGGTCAGTGCCGGGTATTTTCATGGCAGTGTTTTAGTTAGTTAGGCGGTGATCCAACAGTGTTGGAAATTCCGTCACTGGCCTTCAAATAGTATTCCAGAATGCTTCGGCAATTTCTTGCTTGATGACTATAACGGAGCGTCGCCTACCCAGGGCTTTCCCGTAACTGTATTGCTTCCTAAACGGCGCCGTCGTCGAGACGCTGCAAGGGTTTCACTGCCGGTCCTGTCCCGGGGGCGTATAAAAGAAATACCGCTCCCAGCAAGCGGTTTCGGCGCCGTCGCGCAATCTGTAGCAAGAAGAGCAGAGAGGACACGCACAGAGTGCGCCGGTCCCTCTCAGTGCTGGCAGGAATACACAGCAGCAGCAGCCCCTGCCGTCGCACCGTGTTCCCCAGCAAGAGACCCCCCTCCTTTTTACGCGCACATCTCGCGTGGGGCGCGCGATGTCTGGGGCTCTGCGGGCGGCGCTGGGGCGGCCGGTGGTGAAGGCCGCGCTGACAAGCGGCTGCGTGATGGCGGTTGGCGACGTCACCTGCCAGGCCATCCTGCGCCGCCGGCAGGCGGTGCCGGTGCCGGGGGGCGAGCAGGGTCTGCTGCGCGGCAACGACTGGGCGCGGACGGCGCGCTTTGGGCTGGTGGGCTGGTGAGCACCCTCTTCCGTGTCGCTGCTCTGGCTCGTTCGTAATTATGTCGTAATTATTTATTGAAATAATAAAGAAATAACAACGCATTGGCGAAAACTAGAGTGGAGAAGTCCGGCTCGTTGAGTGCTCGCTCTGTGGCCTTGCCGACGCAGCACGCTGCACGGGCCCTTCTTCCTATACGGCTTCCGCTGGCTGGACGCTGCGCTGGCGCCGCTGCTGGGCCCCGCCGTCAGCCTGCGCAACTCGGCGGCGAAGACGCTCACCGGCAACCTCACCATCTTCCCCGCCTACATCACCGCCTTCTACGCCTACATGGGGCTGCTCGAGGGGCGGCGCCCGGGGGAGGTGGCCGACAAGGTGCGCCGCTCCTTCTGGCCCTCCTTCTCCACCGGCTTCCTCTTCTGGGCGACCGCCAACATGGCCAACTTCCAGTTCGTGCCGCCCGGGTCGCGCGTATACTACGTCCAGGCGTGCGGCCTGCTGTGGAACTCGTACCTCAGCTGGGCCAACCAGCAGTACGGGTGCCGGCAAAGCGCCGCCACCGAGCCGGGCGCCGATGCCAGCAAGCGCCGGTAGCGATGAGGCCGCACCATGGGGGGGGGGGGGGGGGGGGCATGAGGAGGGTGGGGGGAGGCGGAGGAGGAAGATTCATTTGGCAGCCCGTCATCATCGTCATCAGTATTACACACGCCCTGTCAATGAATTCATCTGGGACGATGGGCTTTGTAAATAAACACGGATTCTCGGGGGAATGGGGTGGAATCCCGTACTATGCGATGGAGCGACTGTGCATAGAAACTATGAATTCATCAGGGTTGCGTCTGCGCCTCGTTGGCTTGCGCGTTTGAAGTCGCCGTGCTTCAAGGCTTGGCGCCATGCTATGCGATCGGTCACTATTGACTGCAAGGTGGTGCCGATGCCAAACATGGTAAGGGCCTCCTGAATCGCGCGGCCGTAGGTCATGTTGGGGCTGCCCCTAGGTCCGTTTTTGAGGCACCGTCCATGATGACAACATCATGCGGCGGGGTAGACGCTCCAAGTCCATCCGGGTGGCATGCCCAAGCCAGCCCAGCTGCCGCCGGGCTATGTAGTGATCAATGGAGCAGACTCGCAGCTCTTTGCACAACCTCTCCGTAGAGATGTGGCATCTCCAGGTGTCCTTGCCTGCAACCCCCTGCATGCCATGACCCGCATGCATTGATGGGCATGGGAGTGCAAAGCCTCAGTTCGCGACCGACACTCACAACCGTACACGAGGATAGAGAGGATTATCATCCTCGCCGTAATCTAATAAGCGAATCAAATAATCTTATAACTGCGAATTTATAAGCATCAGCAGAAGACGATGCCACGAGCGACCTACTTGCACGCCCCCATCCTCATCCTCACCCCTCGGTCAATTAGCGTGTTGGTGCTGCAAAGGAGGTCATGTCAGGGCGACTCTCAAGGTGTCATGCGCCTGCCAACATGAAGCCAGCCATGACCCCGTGACGAGCTTCGGCGGCCCACCTCAATCACATCCATATTGGCAACCAACCAAAAAGCGGAATGACCCCCACTGCGTACTTGGATGAAATCAAGCAATGGAGGTGGGAAGAGGGGGGAGCAGGGGGTAGGGAGGGGGTGAATTTAATTTACAATCGGCATTGGATTGGATTAGAGTGCTGGATCATGCCAGCCTACGATACTGGCCCAGTCGCCCCTCAGCCTCCTGCCCCCGCTGTGCGCACCAGAGTCACTGAGGGGGACGGGTGGTGGTGGTGGTTTGGGGGTGAGTTCAGCAGGCGGGTTCGCTTCACTTGAGCCCCATCGCCTGCGCCTTGAACGTCATCTTGGCGGAGCGGTGCTTGATGAAGTCGCGGTCCACAAAGCCGTCCCACTCCTCGTCGTCGCCCTCCTCGTCCTCCTCCTCGCTCTCCTCGTCCTCCTCCACGTCGCTGCCGGCGTAGCCGAGGATGCGGGTGAGGTCCGGCTGCGGCTGGTCGCGCTTCTTCTTGCCCTTCTTGCGCCGGGTCACGTCGGCGCTTGGCATTATGGGGCCGCCGCCCACGCTCTCGATCCAACTCGGGCCGGCCCACTCGGTGCGCTTCATGCCCTTGGCCAGCTTGGCCTCGTTGTCGCGCATCTTGCGCTCGAGCTCCTCGGGCGGGATGATCTCGGACGCCTCGCTCGGCGCCTCCTCCACCACGGGCGGTGGCGCCGGCTTGGGGGCGACGGGTGCCGCCTTGGGCGACTCCTTGGGCGCCTCCTCCTTGGCCTTCTCGCTGCCCTCCGCCTCCTCCGGCTTTCGTCCATCCCGCGAAAGACGCGCCGCAACAGTCAGCCATGCAGACCCAATAAGCTTCATGGCGTAATCAACATATCACCACAGAATAATAGAGAACCTGGAAGTGCTACAGTACTTTAGGAAAAACTTTTCGGCCCATACATAGTGGTACTCATCGCGTAGAGCAGATGATAGCGCAACTCGACGAAAAGGTTCACATGCCTGCTGCGAGTCGGCAAGGCCCTCGTGGGAGGTCGATGCCCACAGTTCCTGTGCTTCGAACGCACTCCGGAATTCGCATGGGCAATGACGGGACAGCTATTCCGTGCAGATAGGGCGCCGGCAGTGGCACACCTCGCCCGCTGCCGCCTCCTCGCCCTCCGCCTTGAGCTCCTCACCGCTCTCCTCCACAGGTTTCTCCTCGCCATCGCCCTCAGCTGCGTCCTCATCATCCTCCGCCTTCTCTCCCTCGGCCGCCTCCTCCTCGCCCGCGGCCTCCGCCTCGGTCTCTTCACCCTCCTCCGCGGCCTTGTCCTCGCCCTCTACCGGCGGCTCGCCCTCGCCTTCACCCTCGCCCTCCGGCTTGTCACCCTCAGGCGCGGCCTCTGCCTCCGCCTCGGGCACGGCCTCGGGCTCCGTCGGCTCCTCCCCCTCCTCCGGCGCCGCGACAGCAGCCTCCTCCCCGTCAACCGCAGCCTCCTCCGCCGCCGGCTCAGGCATCGGCTCCGGCGGAGGCACAGCCGGCTCCGGCTCCACCTCGGGCGGCGGTTCCGTGCTTTTGTACTGCTCCTCGATGACGAGCAGCTTGTTGAGGCGCTCGGCGCCTTGCGACAGCGCATCGCAGAGCGTGGGGAAAAAGTCGACGTCCTCGATGCGGTTAAGGTCGCCCTCGCCGTCACCCTCCTCGCCGCCCTCGCCCTCGCCCTCGGGCACCGACTTCAGAGTTGTCTTGGCGTTGCGCTTGCCGCTGTCCAGAATGGCCTGCAGAGGCAGTCGAGTGCAACACCGCATAGTTAATCCGAGTGCACAGCAGGCTCTAAATTAAATATCAACTTGTGGTCGCCGCGCGGGCAAAGAGAGGATGGGAGCCGACAGCCTTACCTGCATCTCCTCGCTGATATCCTCGTTGAGCGCCACCATCAGGCGCGCCAGCAGGAACTTGACGCCCTCGTCGGCGCTGATGCAGGCGTTGCGCAGCTTGTTGAAGCGCTTCTTGGCCTGCACCATTCGGCGCTCCGCGTCATCGATGCGGCTCTGGTGCTCCTCGAACGCGCCGTCCTGCCCTGCGAGCGCGCCCTCGAACATCTCGCTGCGCGCGTCGAGCATCTCGCCTAGCGTGGTCTTGGCCTTGGCCTCGCGGGCCTCCGCCTGAAATGGCATCCAAGGAGCGAGCTGATCAGTGGACGGCCACTGTCAAAAAACGCTCCGCCTCTCAGCAGCCATCCAACGGCCGCAACCTACATTGCCGCAACAGCCACCCACCTGCGCGACCAGCTCCCGCATGTTCTCCTCCTTACGCCGCAGGCTAAAGAAGTAGTCGATGACGTCCTCTGTCGTCTGCGCGCCACTGATGCTGCGCAGTCGGTTCCAGCTGGCCTCCATGGCCTCGATCTTGGGCGCCAGCGCGGCGCACTGCATCTCGTACGCCTCCAGCTGCATCTCCTGCGTTGCGGCCGCTTTGCGCTCGCGCTCCTCCTTTTCGCGTACCTGTCAGGCAACGCCGGCATTGGGCCAGAGGTTGGGGCGAGCGTCGGGGTCGGTCATGCATGGCGAGAAAGAGAAACACGGGCAATGGGTATCTCAAATATAATACATACACACACACATGTAATATGTAATATACATGTAATATATGTAATGTATTCTATATTTTTAAACATAAACAAACTTGTGTATATGTATATGTATGTGTATATGTATATGTATGTGTATATGTATATGTATATGTATATGCATATGGATATGGATATGTGTATGAATATGTATATGAATGTGTATATGTATATGTATACGTATATGTATACGTGTGTGTGTGTGTGTGTGTGTGTGTGTGTGTATGGGTATATATTCAATGCGCAGATACTGGATGTCTACAGAATAATCCATGGACTACAAATGTTGGAGCGGCCTGCAATCCAGGCGTAGATTGCCTGGACCCATAACATTGGAACGTGTGCGGATGCTGCAATACGGCGGAGGATCGGTCGGTGTACCTTGGTCATCTTCTTCATCTCCTTGTCCTTCTCAAGCTCCTGGCGGCGGCGCAGCTCCGCCACCTCCTTTTTCCGCTGCCCAAGCTTACGCTCCCAGTCGTGCTTGCCCTGCTGGTACTGCGACTTCATCTGCGACAGCTTCTTCTCGCTCTCCTCCTTGGCGGCGCGCATGTCGTGCATGTGGCTCGTCAGCGCGGCGTGGTCCTCCAGGCAGTCCTCCTTCATCTCGCGCGCCTCCCGGACCTTCTTCTCCATCGCCATGTGCTCGCGCCGGGTGCGCTCGCACAGCAGCGTGTACAGCCGGTTCTTGGCCTCCGCCTCCACGAGGTCCTCCTCCAGGCTCTTCATCTCGTTGCGCAGCTTGCTGATGTGCGCCTGCTCTGCCTGCAGCTCCTCCGGGATGCACAGCAGGCTGTCCTTGGTCTGGTTGATCAGCTTCTGGAGGTGCTTCTCGCGCTCCAGCACCTCGAGGTGCACGTCGTTGAACTTGTTCTTCTTGTACTCCAGGTGTTTGGACTGCAAAAATGACCCAGCCGGCGTCGTCATTCCCGGGAAACATCGGCCCAAGCCCTGACACCCCACCAGAGAGCGGCGGACAGAGGCACCGCTCGGAGGCAGATGGCACTCCTCCCAACACCCACCGCATCGCCACAAGAGAGCAATCCCAGCAAGGGGGGAGGCGGGGGGGGGGGGGGGGGGGGGGGTATGAAAGCTGCGCGGTGTTTGCCAACATGGGGAGGTTACCATTTTGGCGAGGTCCTCCTTCTGCATGTCTGCCCCGGTCTCTGCATACTCATTCTTCACAGTGTTGAGGTCGTTCATGAGGGCCGCGCGCTCTGTTTTCACAGTCTTGAGCTCCAGGTTCTGGATGGGGCAAGCCATTCAGGAGTTTGTGAGAACCATGCAGGATGGGGAAAGAGAGTGGGGGGGGGGGGGGGGGGGGGGGGGAGAGTGGGTTCGAAGGGCATGCCATTTTCAGCTGAGCAATGGCAGTGCTTGGGGGACGGAATGTGCATGACAGAGGAGAGTCATAGCAGGCAGAAAAGACAGCTCACCAGCAGCTCCTCCTCCGTGAGCTCCACCTCGTCAAACATGCGCGGGCTCTCCATGCCGCTCGCCTTGCCCCCGGTGGTCGCCCCCTGGCGCGGGCTGCTGGTTGTGTTGAGCGCCGGGAGCCCCGGCATCCCTGTGCGCTTCGTCCCCGTCATCCCGCCCTCCGTGGCCATCTTGCTGACATTGGGCAGCGACTGCAGGGTGCAACACCAGTGCGATCAGAATGAACGCGCGCCATGCCCCAAGCTGCGCCAGATTGCACCTGGCAGTGCGCCCTAGCCGCAGCTTGTTGTATCCCCTGAGCGTACGAGATCTGGAAAATAAATCGCCAGACGCCCTACTGCTGAACTGCAGGTGTGGATGGTGAGGGCTCCAAAAATTGACCCGGGGCGTCAGGTATGGAGGCAGCTGGCCTGTGCAGGCCGACATTTTGTTTCTCTAAGGCTCTCAACGTGCCGCGAAGTCTAGGTGGCAACTCAGATTAGGTGAAGAGGAGGGGGGGGGGGGGGGGGGGGGGACCTCATAGAGGGACTGGTCCTTCAGGCGTGGCAGCCGGGTGACACGCGTCGTCCCGCCCGACATCTTGACCGGGTGTGCCTGCCAGCCAAGGGCTGCGCCGCCGCCGTCGTCGTCTCTCCTGCGAGGGCGCGGAGCGACAGGGCATGCGGCGGCTCAGCGGGACAGCGGTGCGGCGGAGGGGGCCCCGTCCCCCCGCCACCAATCACGCCCACAGCCGGGACGAATCGTTCCCCCGCACTGTTAGGAGGTACGGGGCTAGGAAAATGCTGTTGGAGGTTTTGCAAGGTGCGCCTGCGGCTGTGTCGCTGGTGCGGCTTCGTGGTTGGGCCGTTGAGCCCGTAACTACTTAATATGCGAGACGCGCATGCGGGGCACATGCGGGTCTTTTAACACTGCGCATGCCCCCCGCGGTAGTTCGCGCAGTACCCGCGGAGTAGTATCCCCTCCGGATTCCCTCGCCCCGATCCGGCAGTGGGCGTCGTGTGGCACCCATTCCTCACCTCCAGCTATTCCTGCCTGCACAGCGGAGTCTCTGCGAATCTCGGCGTTCGCTCCGTGTGCCTCGTGCGTACTGCTGGCCTGATACGGCGACAAGAATCCCCTGGTTGCTTGTCTGGTATGCAAGCAACCTGTGGCCATCGCTTGCGCCAGCATGTCGCCGCTGAATGGAGGTGCGCAGCGCGCGCGCCGTACTACGATCAATAAATTAGGGAGGGTTCAGGTACCTGTACATCACCTGTACATCAATATGGTACCACATAACGGGTATGCAGTACTCAATTTTTCCGATTATTTTACGGTAGAATGAGATTTTAAATAGTATGCCGCTTGCGAATTATCGACGTCGTTTAATAATCGCGGATGTTTAATCGCATACCGGTGCGGGCAATTATCATTCTCATTCTTATTATCACCAAATGCGATTTAGAGTATTGAGTTATCGACATCAATTAGTACCTGAGAATACTCCGCCTTGATATAACACGTTGCATACCCACGCGCTCAAGTTATTATCCGTGAATAATTGGATTTCAACTTTCGAAATTAATAGAAACTTTAATTCAGAGGACATTCAATTGAAAAGTTGGATGCTTTGAATTTCATTGAATTTCATGGAATACAGCAGCTGCGGCGGGTAGATCGATTCACTTTGCTATTCCGATTTATTGAAATCACGATCACCGCTGCAATAATGCATGTTCATTAAATTCTGCTTAAATGTAGGCTTTTTCCTTCCCCAGTACTTTGCGTGCATTCTCTTCACGCTCTCCCTACGGTTGTAACCAAAATAAAGTAATAATGCATGTGCTCACCCGAGCGACGAGGCCTCCGAGTCCGGGCTGATCTGCGTTTCGTCGCGATTGACGACCGCCCGACAGGGCGAAGTTTGACGACAGCAGCAGGACTCGCGGTTGGTGTCTGCCGCGCACAACGCGAACTCTACTGTTAACGCAACACGGTCGACGGCCTCCGCATCCTCCATCAACGCCTTTCGCCGTTGCAGAACAATCCGAGCGGGCGACCGCGCTAGCCCTGCGTGCCAGGTCCAGGATGGCCAACTCGCGCTTCGAGTACGTGCGGGACTACGAGCTGGACGACGCGCTGCTGCCGGGCTGCTGGATAGTGCTGCGCCTTGACGGCCGCGGCTTCACCAAGTGACCCCCCTCCCAGGCACATTTTAAACGGATGCACACATCGGAGCCGCTATCAACTGCACCGATGCGCGAGCGCGCGGATGGGCAGTTCGAAAGGCTGGGCAGTGCGGCCAGGTGGAGTGAGCGTGTTGTGAGAGGGTGGGTTGAGTACACAAATAATACCGCCGTCTGAAGAGCATGCGGACTGAATGGTCTCGTGCTGTGTCCCTTCCACCCTCTCTTCCCTGCATTCCATCCTCGCCATGCTGGTCGCTCAACAGATTTAGCACAGCTCATGACTTTCAGAAGCCCAATGATGAGCGGGCGCTCAACCTGATGAATGCGTGCGCGACGGTGTGGATCCCGCCGCCAAGAGCGCTGGATGCCCCCCCACCCCCCCCCCTCTTTCCTCCACGCCTCTCCTCTGCAAAGCGTTTCTCCCCTCCTGCTCCACCCCCCTGGGCATTGCGCCCAAGGCATTGCCCTGGACCAAGATGGACGGGCATGTGACGGGGATGCAGGCGGTGATGGACGAGTTCACCGACATGCGCCTCGCGTACGGGGAGAGCGACGAATACAGCTTTGCACTGCACAAGGCGAGCAAGCTCTACGGTGCCCCCCGCCCCCGCTCCTCCCTGGGATTATCATACGGCTCTCAGCCAAACCTGGCACTTGGCAGCCGCTGGTCAAGCCCCTTGAGTCGCGACACTGCTGCAGGCCGGCGCGCCTCCAAGCTGGTGTCCCTGGTGACCTCGTGCTTCACGGCAAACTACGTCATGCTGTGGCCGCGCTTCTTCAGCACGCCGCTGCAGAGCGCGCCCATGTTTGACGGCCGCGCGGTGTGCTACCCCACCGACGACGCGCTGCGGGACTACTTTGCGTGGCGGCAGGCGGATACACACATAAACAACCAGGTGACGCCAGCTTCGGGGCGGCTTGGGGTGTTTCCAGGGCGGTGTGCTTGGGAAGTGGGTGTGCGCCTGCGTGCTGCCTGATCTGGCTGAGGCATGTGGCGCCACGTGCCACGCTGACGTGCCCGCCTGCAGTACAACACGTGCTTCTGGGCGCTGGTAAAGGCGGGGTCGGCGCCGGCGGACGCGCAGCGCACGCTGAAGGGCACGCAGACCAAGGAGAAGAACGAGCTGCTCTTTGAGCGCTTCGGCATCAACTACAACACGCTGCCGGACATGTTCAAAAAGGTGCGAAAGGAATCTTCATAGATGGGACGGTGATTTTGTTTAGGGTTTTAAGCCCTACAATGGCTACAAACCCGTAATGCGCAATCCAGGGTAGTTAATGCTTCGTCGAGGTGCTTTCTGACTAATCCCGCGTCGTCAGCCGAAGTACGTATGCAGCCTACCTACTAGGTGCATCACGGAGTCACTACCTCCGGTCAACTCCCACTCGATGACAAACGCCTGTCATATTTTGTGCCAACGGCGCCCTGATGAGTCTGCGGCATCATCCGCGATGGCGCGCGCCCTCGCAGGGCTCCGTCATCGTTCGCCAAAAAAGGGAGGTCCCCAGCGGGAAGACGCGGGACGACGGCACACCGGTGACGCGGCTACGGAGCATTGCCGCTGTGCTGCACGTGGACCTCATCGCGCCGGGGTTTTGGGAGGAGCACCCGCAGGTGCTGAAGGACACGCTGCGCGCATAGGCGGGGGCGCACGTGGCGGCAGAGCGGCGGCAGGGGGGGGGGGGGGGGGGGGTACTGTTACAGAGCGGCCGGTGATGCTGCCTTCAGAGTCTGTGGGGGCGCCTGCCAATGCATCATCACCGGCTGCATGGGGCCAGGGATCTAGAAGTGGGACAGCAGGCCCCCGTTGCTCTTGGAGTTGATGGGCGTCTCGATCTCCAGGCAGAGCAGGACCAGGTTGCTGCTGGGCTCGCCGCTGCCGTCCACGCTGGTGACGGTGATGGTGATATCGTACTTGCCCTGCACGCCGCGGCAGCAGGCAGCCCCGTTAGCTGTCAAAGAGATGCGAAGGGGCTCTTGGGGTTACATCTGTGTGCCTTTGGGGGGGGGGGGGGGGGGGAACTCACCGGCGGCACAAACGCGGGGATCTTCTCCACGTAGGTGAGCTCCAGCTCCTGGTTGGCGGGGATGGGGCACGCGGTCTTGTCGCACAGGTTCTTGACCTCGCTGAAGATGAACATGCCCATGTACTTGATGTCGATGTTGATGATGCCGCCGTTCACGTTCTGGCCTGCATGCGCATGGCCGGGCAGCGGTTGGAAGAGGGCCCGGAGGGCAGGGGGGGCCGGGGGCATAGAAAACCATTCATAAGATATGTATAAATATGGATAAAAGTAAAATGCGAGGGGGGCGCGGATTATGGCGCTCAAGCCAGGCACAGCTGTGGATGTCGTCAGAGGCGGCGTTATGGTTGGGCGAACCGAAGCTGCGCACAGCCCGGGCAGGCGAGGGCGCTTACTCGTGGTGCCGGTGATTTTAAAGCGCAGGTGCTCGCCGGTGAGGGGCGGGTCGGGAGAGAGGTCCACGGTGGAGGCTGAGAAGTAGGGGCTGGCCTGCCCGCCGCAGTACTTCCAGTCGTCGAAGCCCGCAGCGGTGGGAGCCAGGGCCGCCAGCGACAGCAACGCAGCCGCGAGGGTCAACCGTCCCGCCATTTTCGCGTCTGATCTGGTGCAGGTGCAGCTTCCCGGGGTGACGGGGGGGGGGGGGGGGGGGGGGGGGGGGGGGGTTCAGCCTGACTGCTGCGGCGGGGTGACACTCGCGAGGTAACAAGCCAGCACAGCCACGCTGGCAGACGCAGCAGCAGCAGCTAGAAGCAACCCGCCGCCCTGCTGCTGGCCCCATAGCGAGCAGGTACTAACGTACTAACTAATGATCGTGGTTACAGTCACTTTATACAGGGAGAGCGTCCAGAGAACGCACGGAAAGTACTGGGGAAGGAAACAGGTACTCGTACAGTCGCGCTACTCGCCACTGGTACTCGCTACTCGCTGCTGGTAACCGTAATGATTACATGAGCTAGACGCAACATTCGAAAAATCCATACAGAAATCCAGCAGGAAATCCAGAAGGAAATCCAGCACTGGTAATGGTTCTAAAAAATGGCAAATGATACTAAAAAATCGACGCATCGCTGATTCGTCAACTGTTAAGTTACTTCATAATAATAGCGACTAGATAATCCTATGTTTTCTGGGGTTGTGTGGAAAGCGTCCGGGGAATCACGGAAAGTACCGGTGCTGTAAGCGGTCGGTCGCAACTGCAGGCAGTCGTCAACTGCAGGCAGCACACCTTAGATGCTGCAGGACGAGTACAGGGTAGAGAACGCGGGAGGCGGGCGGGGGGTGGGGGGGTTGGACTGCTCCAAAACCAGCCCGCGTCGTCCCACCCACTTGCTCGTGGCACCCGTAACGCTCCAAAACCAGCGCCGCAGCAAGCCGACTGCCGGTTCGAGGGGTTGACGTCCCCGGCGTGTATCTGCCGAGCCCGTCGCCGAGATGGCGCCCAAGGTTGCTTCGGGCAAGCGCCGTCGCGGAAAGGCCGCCGCCGCCACCCCCGCGGGCGGCGTAACCGAGGCGGCGGCTGTCGTCACTCCCCCACCCCCGCCGGCGGCCACTGGCGTAGAGACACCGCCCAGCAGTTTCTCGCTGGCCGTCAGCATCCTGCAGCAGGTGCGCCACTGGGGCGCCAAGCAAGTCGGGGACCCCAGCGGGGCGGATGTTGCCGAGGCCCTTCAGGCGGCGGCGGCTTTGGCGCAGCAGCCGGCGAGTGCGGGGAAGGGCAACGCGCGCGGGCGGCCCAAGAAGGCGGTGGCCGCCGCGGCCGGTCCGTCGGCGCCCGCTGGCCCTGAAGCCGAGAAGGCGGCCAAAGGTAAAGGCAAGGGCAAGCCTAAGGCGGTCCCGGCCGCCGTCGAGCCGGCAACGCCCGTACTTGCTGCCTCCGAGAAGAAGGCGGCCGTCGCGGCCGGTCCGTCAGCACCCGCTGCCCATGCAGCCGAGAAGGGGAAGGGCAAGGCTAAGGCGGGCGTCGCCGCCGTCGAGCCGGCAGCGCCTGTACCTGCTGCCGCCGAGAAGAAGGCGGCCATCGCGGCCGGTCTGTCGGCACCCACTGCCCCTGCCGCCGCGAAGGCGACCAAAGGCAAGGGCAAGGCTAAGGCGGGCGCCGCCGCCGTCGAGCTGGCAGCGCCCGCCCCTACTGCCGCCGAGAAGAAGGCTGCCAAGGGGAAGGGGAAGGCTAAGGCGGGCACCGAGGCAGCCGAGCCGGCCGCCCCCGCTGCCGCCGAGAAGAAGGCGGGAAAGGGCAAGGGCAAGGCGGCAGCTGTGGCCACCGAGCCTGTTGCCCCACCTGCCTCCGCCGAGAAAAAGGTTGCCAATGGCAAGGGCACGGGAAAAGGCAAGCGGAAGGCCGCCGCGGTCGAGCCGGCGGCCCCCTCGGCCGCCGCTGTCGCAGCCGCCGTCGCGGCAGCGGAAGCAGAGGCGGCCAAACCGCCAAAGAAGCGCAGCCGCGTGGCCGCTGTTGCTGCCGAGGCGCCGGCCGAGACGCCCGCCAAGGCGGCCAAGAAGCCCAAGAAGGGCGCGCCACGCGCGCCGAACCCCCAGCCGGAGGTGCCCCTCGTGGCAGCCCTCGTGCAGGCCGTGGAGGCAGCAGCAGCCAGCGTTGGTGCCAGCTCCCCGGGTAGCGCCCGCGGCAAAGGGCACCAGAGCGTCTGCGCCTGCGGGCTGAGCAAGCCGGCGTTTGGGCTGCCGGGCGCGCCTCGCATGTGGTGCAAGAAGTGCCCCTCGCGGCCGGCCGAGGCAGTGGACCTCATCCACAAGAAGCTGTGCGAGTGCGGCAAGCGCCCCAGCTACGGCAGCCGCGGGGACCCGCCCTCCGGCGCCCGCTGGTGCAACTCGTGCCCCTCCAAGCCCTCCTCGGCTGTCAACCTGGTGACGGCGCGCTGCGAGTGCGGCGCGATGGTGGCGCGCTACGGCCTGCCGGGGGGCCGCCGCCGCTGGTGCGCCAAGTGCCCCGACAAGCCCGCCGACGCCGAGGACCTGGTGCACCGGCGCTGCGAGTGCGGCCGCACGCGTGCCACCATCCGCCCCGCCGGTGAGCGGATGCGCAAGTGGTGCGCCAACTGCCCCGCCTACACGGCGAACTCTCTCGCCGCCGCCTGATCTGCCTGAGCCTGCTAGTCCCCAATACCTGCCGGGGTAGAGCCAAACTCCTTGCCACTTTATCAATGCCCTATCTGTAACCAAAATGCCCCCACCCCCCCCACCGGGCGGCCCAAATACCCAAATGATGCCAACTGCCCGGCAATGCTCCCCACAGCGGCAGCGCCACTTGTTACAACCTAATCAACGCCGCGCATGCATGTATCCAACACACATCAGCGCACACAGCGGGCGTAGTATGATGCAGGTCCAATGCTGGGTATGACCGGCAGAAATCGGGGCTTCCTGGGAAGACCAAGGCGACGCACCAGTGTCTGTCAAGTTCTCGGTTTTGCGTCATGCATTGTTGCCGGTTGTTTTAGCGCTGCAGATGGTGCGCCGTACCTGGCGCCAGCTTCACACATGCTCCACGGCGCCTCCTGCTGACCTCATCCCCATGCCTGGAGCGCCATGTGCCGGTGGCGGCGATGGAGCAGTGGGACAGGCACACCCACATTTGAAGCAGCCATAGACCGATATGTGCAGAGGGAGGGAGTGGGTCCCTCTAGACGAGGGGCAGCAACCGGCGAAAACTTGCCATAATAACGTACGTGGCGGCCAATGTTGAATACCCGTGGTGAATGACAGGAATGTTGAATACTGGTAACTATGCTGGTCTTTCCTTACTTAAAGGCTATTCTTTGTTTTATTGTTTTTTCTCACACTGATACATGCACATATATCATGTCAAGTGCGACGATGAAATGAATGCAGTTGCAGATGCAGCCCACAAGCATTCAGTCGACGACCATGTCCAAGCATTTGTTTGACGCTGCCGTAGGAATATCGGGGAGGGCTGCATGTACTGCTGCAATGTCGCCACAGACCTACACCTGACCATGATATATTGAAGTCCACCACGCAAAGAGCGGGTATTTTGCAGCATGGTACTGTGCGCTGCCGGAAGCGACAGGGAGTGTACAACAATATGTATACCTCTCATGATCTCACATACCGACACACCGGCAACAAGTACCGGCAACAGCAGGACAAAGCCAGAGACCGCTGAGCCCCGCCGCCAAAGCGACGATGTCGGGGAATCAATCAGTGATTAGAATCAGCTATTACATAACGTCAGATAAGGGTGCTCGACCAGCGCCAAGACGAAACATGCGCCAAGACGAAACATGCGTTTGCCAGGATGAGGGCGAGAGTTTGTTTAATTCTGCGTGAGGGCCCGACGAGGCGCGTACCGGCGCGCTCGGACTGCTGACCTTCATTTTATTGCCGCCGGTGGGAGCTCGTCTCCGCGCCGGCTAATGTCCGTCGTGACGCAAGCAGCCGCGCAGAGCACCCGACCATACCCCGAGCACCGGGCGGGGGGGGACTAGCAACCCGCCACCAAACCAGTGAGAACTTTTTGGTTACAGGGAGAGCGTCCGGAGAATGCACGCAAAGTACTGGGGGAGGAAAAAGCCTACATTTAAGCAGAACCCTCTTAGCGCCGGGCCAAACCAGTGCCGAGGCAGGTACTGGCTGCGGCACAGTGCGCAACTGCTCCACAGGCTTGCTGGAGGGAGCGTGTATAGCCAGCGCTACTGCCACCTCTCCGGCGGCCACGGGACGCACGCTCAGCCACCTCCTCAGCGTCGCGTGCGACCCCCGGGACTTGCGAGCGGGGGCACTCACGGCCGAGCACCGGAGTACCCGAGTATCGCAACCACCCCGCGCACGACCGCACCTGGTTAACCTTGCCGCAAGGTGCAGAACCCTCTCCTCGTTCACTGACCCCCCCCTCCCCCTCCCTTCCCTTCGCCTCGAGGAACCCCTCGCCCCTCTTTGGCCTCGTCTTTACCTGCCAGCCAGTCTATCTGAGTGCCCCCCCCCCCCCGGGTCTGGCCGCACCTCTCGCTCGCGCAGCTGAGCACGAGCCGCCAAGATGCCGTCCGGCCTCCGGCTGGACACGGACGCCTGGGTGCGGGAGTTTCAGGATGCGAAACAGCTGGCGGATGAGGTCATGGCCAGCATCCAGGTGCGTAGCCGGGGCGCGCTTGGGGCAACAGGAGGGGGGGGGGGAGTGGGGGGGGGGGGGGGAGGGGGGTACCTGGGGTTCTGAACCCCGAAGCGGCGCCTCGGCAGGAGCGAAACACCAAGTTCCGCTCCGGCGGTTCCGAAGCCTCGCGCATGACGGCGGCGGCGCGGCGCAAGCTCGGCTCCCTGGCCACCCGCGTGCAGGGGCTGACGGAGCTGCTGGCCTCCGGGGAGTGCCGCAACCTGTGAGCGCCCTCCCCCCCCCCCACACACACACATAATTCACACTAGCGCCGCTCCTCCCGGGAAGCTCAGCCCCGCTCGGCTTGTCTCCGCCGGCATGACGCTTACGGTCGTGTGTGTGGCGGTGCAGCACGGACAGCGAGCGGAACCGGCGTCGGGACCTGATCGGCGTGCTGCGCTCGCGGCATGAGCAGATGACGGGCATGCTGAGCCGGCACCAGGCGGACAGGTGCGTGCCCCCGCTTGCCTCGCCCTAGCACGCCGCTCTTGGTGAGCACTTTTCCATCTGTCTCTCGGATCTCTACGGAGCGCTCGCGCCGGGGAGGCCAGAGGGGTTTGTTCCCCTGGGGGGGTGGTAGCGTGTCAAGGCTCAGCGCCATCAGGAAGAGATGCCGGCGGATGAATGTGACGCGACACGGCATCTTTGCGGTTGTCCCAACTTTGCGGTTGTCCCAACTTTCTGGTTGTCCCGCGAACTTCGCGGGCGTTGCATGCCTTTCGCACTTTGCTCCATGCCACTGCCCTGCCTTCATCTGCCCCCCTCGCGGTACGTGGTTGGTCGGAGCAGCCCTGAGTTGCCCCGCGCTGAGTTTGCCGTTGAACGGTCATTAAACCGGCAGGGACCAGCTGCTGAAGAACCCGGGCGCGGGCAGCGGGCCGGCGCCCGAGACGGACCGCACTGCGGAGCTGGACAACCGCGGCATCGTGCAGCTGCAGCAGCAGGTGATGGCGGACCAGGACGAGGAGCTGGAGGGGCTGTCGGGGCACATCCGCAACACGCGCAACATCGCGATCACCATCAACGAGGAGCTGGACCTGCACAACGCGCTGCTGGACGACCTGGACGAGGACGTGCAGGTGACGCACTCGCGTCTGCGGGCCGCCCGCCGCCGCGTCGCGGACGTGCTGAAACGGTCCAGCAACTGCCGCTGGTTCTGCATGCTCACCGCGCTGGTGGCCATCCTGCTCTTTGTGCTCGGCGTCAGCTTCAAGATCTTCCGCATCTTTGCGTAGCCGCCTTCCCCCCCACTCCCTCAGGAGGAGGTGTCACTCCCTCAGGAGCGCTGTAACATAACCCCTTTCGCCCCATGCTCACGACGGGGAAGAATGGCGAGGCTGCGACCGGCACTGCTTTACCCGGAAGGAGGCTGCCTCAGGGAGCCGCTAGGTGAGGGCGGACACAGTGTGTTGGGGGGGTGGGGGGGGGGGGGGCAGGGTGCCTACTCTTGCTTCCTCGAGGAATGGAGCCATGCTGCCCTCTAGCAGCACGGCTTTATTCAGTTGAACAAATATGAGCAGCAATCACTTTTTTTCGTGGGGATGGGCGCGCCTGCGGGGAGCAAGGTGTCCTCATTGGATGAGCGAGGCGACAGTGGTGTACCATGCAACTTCATCACTAGCATGGGACCTAACCGGCGTTGAACAGACGTTTCCTTGCCTACCTAGGCACAGTCTCTCAGGCCTATGCAGTGCCATTTGGGCCGGCAGATTGCACCACGGGTTATTTTGCCAACCTTTACCGGTTGCAGACAATACGGCAACACCAACTGGACCCAAAGCCGC
Organism: Tetraselmis striata; assembly: GCA_006384855.1. Lineage (NCBI taxonomy): Eukaryota > Viridiplantae > Chlorophyta > Chlorodendrophyceae > Chlorodendrales > Chlorodendraceae > Tetraselmis > Tetraselmis striata. The sequence goes on from VCJN01001943.1 coordinate 207,891, forward strand.
GACCAACCAATTGAGTGGTCGCCACAACTGGCTGAATAATTGTCAACCGACCGCCTGAACTGGCTGAGCCAATGACCAATCAGCACCCGCGCATTACCGTCTGCGTCTGTAAGCGCGGCAAGTGCTGAAGCTGGGCGGCCTCGGTGCGGCGTGCGGTCGGCACGCCCCTCAGAACCGGCGACCGGCGGCACGGGGCCTGCGGGTGCCGTGCAGGGCGGTGGCGGGATGTGGGGACGCGCGGCTGCCTGCGCGCTCTGCTCCGGCTTCAGCACAGTCTCAAAACTACAATGAGAGGGACAGATCCCAGGGGTAGTTGCCCTCTCGCTAGCACAGCGCGGCGCCTGCGCCTGCATGTTCACGTTATATACAACTATGTACAAGCACGCCATCAAGGGCCAAATCAATACAATAAGCGCCGCAACAACTTCGACTGACGGCCGGTTTCAATCAGGACTCGCCGCCCTCCGGGGCAGCTTTGGCTGCAAAAGATGAGGAGCAGTGTAGCCCTCCGCCTTGTCGCACATACTCTGTGCCCATCATGCCGGCGATTTCCTGGAAGAGCTTTCTGCTTGCAGGGGAGGAACTCACGAATGGAAGGGGCGCGGGTTATGGTTCACGCGGCCGCCGCCTCCTGCGCCTGCGGCCCGTCCATGGCGGCCAGCACCGCCTGCGCCGCCTCGCGCGCCGCCGCGGAGCACGCCTCCGACTTGGCGGTGGCCACCAGCCGCCAGCGCCCGCCCGCGCGCCGCATCACCTCCAGGTTGGCCGCGTCCGCCGCCAGCCGCGCGCAGGTGTGCGCCGCCAGCTCGCACACCTCGTCGCAGCCCACCCAGTCCGCGTCCAGCGCGCGCAGCAGCGCCTGTGTCGTGCCCTGCCAGCACCGGCGACCGGAGCGCCTCAGATCCCCCCCCGCGGACACCGCCTTGGGCAGCCCTTGGTACTATTTATTAGTTGTTTGATGACGTAGAGGCGAGTCATCCTTGACGGGGCGCAATATATGGAGGCATGAAGAGGGGGAAGAGGGAGGTCGGGCCCGTGGCGCACCTGGCCCGCCATGTCCGCCCAGCAGTCCGGGAGCACCGACAGACCCCACAGCAGGCGCGCCGCCGCGCGGCGGTCCTCCGCGTCGGTGGCCCTCGCTGTGAGGAGGTCGGTGAGGAGGGGGACCCCGCCCGCCGCCGCGAGCTCGGCCAGCGCGGCGCCCCCGTGGCGGGGGGAGGACGCCAGCAGCAGCAGCGCCTGCAGCAGCGCCGCGCGCAGGCCGGCGTCGGTGGCGGCGTCGCCCAGCCGGCGCGTCACGACCCCCACGCCGCCGCTGCGCAGCACCAGCTCCGCCGACCCCGAGCACGGCGCTGCCAGCAGGTGCCGCAGCGCCCCCGCCGCGCGCAGCGCCTCCGCCGCCCTGCCGGGCGAGCTCCCCGCCTCCGCCTGGATCGCCATCAGCAGCGCTGCGATGCAGCCCAACTCCGTCAGGGGCACCGGCCCCAGAAGGTCCTCCTCCCAGTCCTCCGCCTCCCCCTCTGCGGTGGATGGGCTGGCCGCGGCCCGCTGCGGTGGCCATGCCCGGATGCGCTCATCGACCGACGCCAGGGGAGTGGCGCACTCTCCGGCCTGGGCGCAGTCGGCACGGCGGGGAATGTGAGGGAACGAGTGGGGGGGGGGGAAGGGGGGAAGGGGGGAAGAGGACAACAGCAAGGCGAGGCTCCACCTGATTGCTTGGCGAGCCCTGCTGTGGAGAGCTGCCCTTCGACTCGGGGTCCTCAGCGGGTGGCACATCTGCCGCCTGCAGCTGGAGCGCAGCCTGAAGCCATCGCAGTTCATCAGTAAGTGCTGGAGCATCTGTGGCAAAAGGCGCGGCAGAGCGTGGCAGTGGGCGGCCCCCGCGTGCCCGCATGCTCACCGGCACCGCCTCGACGCTGCCGTCCTTCCGCCCACGCAGTGCCTCTGCCGCCGCGTCCTCCGCTGCGCTGCCCTCGAGCAGGGCCGCCAGCTGCTGCCGGAGCAGCGCCGACTCCGCCGCGCTGGTGCGAGCCGCCGCCAGCGCCGCGTCCAGCTGCGGCGCAAGGCAACACGTAGGATATCAGCGCCGGCACGCGGGGCATCAGGGGAGGCCAGGGCGGCATGGGCGAAGAGCGGACCTTGTGTTGCAGGCTGTCCGCGCGCTGCTCCTCCATGCGCAGCCGCTCCTCCATGGTGGCTGCCACGTCCTGCGCCTCGCGCAGCTCCTGTACAGCGCAACAGTGGCACAGCTTCAGAATGTATCGTTTCTAATATCATTTGACAGTAAGCCAAGCAGGACCACAGGGGGGGGGGGGGGGGGGGGGGGGGGGCGCGCTGGGCCACCCACCCGCTGCCTCGACTCCTCGAGAACGGAGATGCGGGCCAGGAGGTCCTCCGCCCGCCCCGCCATACGCAAAGCACGTTGCAGCTCCTCGCCGCCGACGCTCGCCCGGCGGCCCGTGCCGCCGCCGGGCGCCTTCCCGCTCCCCATCGACGCGCGGTGGCCTGCGCTCGGCTTCGCGGCCGCCAGCGTGCCGTTCGGCAGGTCCGTCACGCTGTCCCACACCGCCGCCGCCGCTCGCACGCGCCACCCCGACGCGCCGCCGGTACAGTTGGCCCCCCTTGGCTCCGCTGTGATCGGCCGTCGGGTTCGGGCTGATGCAAGTCTGCGGGCCTTCCAGCGGCTGGCCGGGATCCTCGCCTTCCTCTGCCTCTTCAGGGTTGCCACCCCCTTTCGCGTACGCGGCGCCCCAGACGACGCGGCGCCGCGGCATCGGCAGTGGCAACAGCAGTGCGGCGGGCTTGCCAGCCAGAGCGTTGGCAGGCGGCAGGGAGTCCAGCTCCTCAAGCAGAGAGGCCTCATCGTCATCCCCCGGGGCATAGCCCGGCGCCCACACCACCGCGGGGTGGCGCGACGCTACCAGCACGGGATTGACGGCATCGGACGCCGAGCCCGCCAGCTCTTCACCCGAGCACGACTCCTCCGCCTGCAGCACACCACGGGTAAGGTACTGCATCGACAAACGAACAGCTCACCCGGGCAGAACATTTGCTGGTGAGACATGGGTTGAGGTTTCGGACCTCGGCAACCTGCGCGGGCTCGTTTTTGTCGCGGCGGCGCCGGCGGCGGATCATCCGGCGGCGGAGCGCGAGGTGGAGGCCGGCGGTGGCGGCGGTCGCAGCGGCGACCCCGTAGGCAGCCAGACCAACGTGACCCGCCGGCTTCACGCCCAGCCCAGCACCGGCATGGATCCCCTCCGAGTTATGTGCACCTCTGCCAGGCGTTTCGAGCGGGTTCACTCGCGTCAGCGGCGCACCCACCGACGAACATCTGCCCACATGCAATAAATGGAGGGCGGTGGTCCACGCGGTCAACGCTGACCGACACCAGGGTCAGCGAACCGCCCGCGTCGCCGTGAGGTGCACGGCAAGCCACAGCCGACACACGAGCGAAGCTGGGTGGGGGTGGGAGCAGTCTGGCAAGGAGTGCTAGGAGAGGGGGTGGAGCGGCGTTTTGTGCGCGCGCATCCACGCCCATACGCCCCGCGCGTGCGATGCACCCAACATCTTTGACACGCGTCTCCAGCCACCTTTGCCGAGGGGGGGGGCGGGGGTCACCTATGTGGCTCTTCCCGCAGGAAGCCGACACCGCGGCCGCCAGTTGCTGCCGTGGCCCACTGTTGCATGGCGAGATATTTCGTCTGCAGCGCCTGCCTGTGGCCGCTACGCCAGCCGTCTATGCTCCAAGTAGCAGTGTCCTGTCTGCCGTGCGCCGCGCCGTGAGTGTACGATAGTCTGCGTCTGCGCGGACGACGACCCACCGTCCCGGCACAGGCCGCGGACTCCTGCACGAGAACCCGCGTGCCCGCGCCTCCGCGAGGTGATTATGGGTTTGGTTTATAGTACCGGCGGTAATATACAAGGGAAGTAGCGTCCCGGGGATGCACGCCACAGAAGTGCCCGTACTGATATGTTCTAAACGTGTTTATGAGGTTTCCTAACGGATTAAAACTGTCCTAGTCGTGCGACCCGTACGGTCTTTTAAATTGGTTTCAAGCGGTCGGGTTTTTCGTACGTGCTGCCCAATCGCCCGCGATGAGCCCTGCCCTCCCGGCCGGGGAGCTACTTAGGACAGCCACCATCAGCTCGTATGCCATCTTCCAGCTACCTTCGGCAGCGGCTTCGCGTACTTGTGCGCGCGAGGGTCACTAAGGTTGAACAAGTCCGCATCGAGGTTAATCCACCCGGTTAGGGTAGTGGGTCGTCGTGCCGCGTACATGTGTTACAACAGCAAGCAGCGACAGACATCCCTTCGGTAATGTGGTTTTCCCTACTCGTGCGCCCAAGGTCGTTTTCCGTTTTTGCCCTGGCTTTGCAGCTGGGACGTTTTCGGGTAGCGATGCGCACTACGGCAAGGAATTGGAGCTAGGGGGTCCCCGTTGGGGGGGGGGGGGGGGGGGGGGGGGTGGGGAGCCAACCTCAACACCCGAAGTCGAGTCGCAATACATGCCTTCGGGGCTCCTGCAGTGGAGCGCCCTCTCGCAGTAGTCAACTCTTGAGGTTTAGGTGAGGTGGGCGCGCTTGGCACCATGGCCGCTGCTCGTCACGGTTGTCAACAACAACAACTACTACGCCCACCGCAACAAATCGGCGCGGACGGAGGAGGACGTCCGTCAGTGTCGTCGGGGCGACCACTTGTTGTCCCGCACGACGCTGCAACCCGGTCCGCGTGTGCTCACAACAGGGCGTCGCGGCATCAACGGTCGTTAAATGCTGTGGTTTTTCCGGAACTACTCGCATAATTAGTATGTTACGGGGGTGGCGCCGCTCATGCGCCGGTGTTTTGATAGGGCTCGTTGCCCTCGCCCCAATCGTGCTTCATCAACGTTTGTTGTGGTCGCAGTGGGAGGCGTTTGTGCGGCTCGTGCCGGTACGTCTCCCACGCCTTCGACTGCAACGTCGTCGTCACAAGGACCACGACAACCTGCAGCTGCCCGCCAGGAGGCAGCTCTACCACCTGGCGTGCATGGCGTCGTCTCGTGGTATACGTAAGTACCCCTGGCCAACTCTGAGTTTGGGACTTCAGCGACCGTCGCTGGTGCAGCAGCAGCGGCGGCCGCCTCGTCGTCACCCTCGCCCCGACATCATTGGCATCGTTTCGGGCCGGCATAGGCTACAAGGGCCAATACGCTGGCCACCCGCCCGCTTCCAATGTCACGGCAACGCATCTGCTGTGACAATACGAGATGCCCGCCGGGGTACATCTCCGCCACCTAACGCGACTTGTGCGTTTCGTGGCATCATCCTAATAAGCATGCGCTTTGTGGGGTGGTTTGCAGCCGTCGCTGGTGCAGCAGCGGCGGCCGGCTCACCGCTCTCCGCGAAGAAAGACCCACGGCGACAGCTTACCGAGTCGGCGGGCCTTCTGCGACGTCGCCGACAACCGACCCCGACACACCTAAGAGCCGGTACGAAACGACCACACAGGGCCCCACGTTCCTGCGCCCCTCAGCGTTGTGTGTTTTACCCGCCGCTCTTCGCGCAAGGGGGCGAAATAACCACCGTTGGTGATGGCAGCAGCATTACATCGTTGTCATCGCCCGTTGTTGCGTGTCCACCCCTCGTAACGTGCACCGTCAATAGAGTTACATAGATACCATCGCGCCGGGTACAGCGCAATAGTACTTCACCTGGATGTACGCGGCGCGCTCGCACGCTCGTGCGCGCAGTTGTACTCGTCCTAATGGTGACTGTGCCGCTGCTTTGTTGGGTGCTCGTTGCCAACTTGGCCACTTCTACCCCTGCTTTTAATGGCCTGCAGTTCCGGCTCGTGCAGCACGCCACCATGGCGCGCGGCCAATCCTATAGAGCGCCGTCGGGAGACGGCGCCTTTATTCCGCGACACGTCCGGCCTATGTCACGCCGGCGTCCACATCTCTTGTCCGCGTTTCATGCGCATGCGCCTCGATCGCCTTGGCGCGAGACCCTTCTACAACTCAAGACATCTTCCGCCTTCGTCAGGTCGGCACGCCTGCCGACTGCCTACGCTCGCAGTCGTAAACGAACCGCGTGTAAGCTGGCAAAACCAGACTCGAATGCATGATTGAAGTGTTCTAAACGTGTTTATGGGGTTTCCTAGCGGATTAAAACTATCCTAGTGCGACCCATACGGTCTTTAGTGGTTTCAAGCGGTTACCATGCATCGGATTTTGGTACGGGCTGCCCCATCGCCCGCGAGCCCGGCACTCCCGGCCGGGGAGCTATTTAGGACAGCCACCAGCAGCTCGTCTGCCATCTTCCAGCTCGCTGCCTTATTCGGCAGCGCCCTCCCGTTTTCCGCCTCCGCCCTGCGGGCACCTCCTCCGACATTCCCTTCCCTTTCGCTGAACCTTCCTAGCCATACAATGGCGCTTTTCGTGTAGTACAGCCTCTCATTCTTTTTGGCAAAATAAGACTCGAATGCATGATTGAAATATAAAAAACCTTGCTAATTCGCAATAAAATAAATGATTGACGCGGCCAGTCCGGTGGGTATGTTGGGCACTTACGCACCTTAATAAAGCATGCGAAGAAATATAGAAGGGGTAGTAGAAGGAACGGAATTATTAAAACGAGACAATGATTATGCACGGAAACATTGGTGAGCAGTACATAAGCAGTCCTTGGCCTTGCCACGTGGGGGCGTGGGGCGGGATGAGGAAATGACCAAAAGTGCCTTGTATTGCAGATTCCCAAATGTTTTCGAAAGGTTTAAAACTTCACCGGAGGGCTTTGCGAAATTTGGCCGCGTTCAACATTTGCCCCGATAATGCGGGTCATGTATTATGCAAATTCATCCGGCATTCTAGTGAGGCATTGTGGAGGAAGAAAAAAGGTACATTAAACAGAACTCGCTTAGCATTGCGGCCTATGTGGCCAGACGCATAGGCTTGCGATTGACGACCAACTGGCCTAAAAATCTTCCGCCAAAGCCAAAAGGGCGGGTACCGGCTTGCTGACATATATATAATATTTGGCGAGGACAAGGATGTGTGGCGCAACAAATATCCTCGCAATCCAACTCCGTATCAACAAGTAGTGGGCGACCAGAGCGGCCGGCGGCCGGAGCTCGCGCCTCGATTCGGGTTGCTTGAGGTGGCCACTAGCCACGCCACGCTCGGCTAGCTTATTATTGCGCAAGGCAAACATGTGCTCGCCTTACTAGCAGTCCGCCCTTCTCAACGACGCACGGCACGAAGCGCTGCCGCCGCGCGACAGCAGGGTGGGAAGGGCAAGCGTCAAACCTTGTTCGAAGAGCAAGCGTCAACTCCCACAGACGCGCCGCGAACCATGGTTGGACCGCGACATGTGCCGCAATCGATGTAGTTCCGGATGACAAGTGTGACGGTAACATCTACCACAAGTAGGTGCACCCCCGGGCCCATGTAGTTAAGCAAGACCACCTACGACGTCGCCCGGGCGCGGTATAGCGTCCGCATAGCGCAGCCCGTGTACCTCCGAAAGGACAGAGTCGCGCATGCTCGCCTTATGTATGATAGAAACGAGCGCAGTGGCGATGCGCACGCGTGCACCTTGTGCCATATGCGCCAGCGCGCACTGTGAGATTCAGATGTGACGTAAATGTGCCCTACTGGTGACGAACGACGACATACGGGGACGATACGGGACGGACGAGGGACGTGGATTTCATACCCAGTAGCGACGACTATCGCGCGCGACCTGTAAAGTACTATATGAATTTCTCGTTTCCATAATTTCATCAAATTGATATGCGCACGCGGGCTCGCGTGTCGCCCGCCGACGCGGAGCACCCGGGCTAAGTACATGCGGATGTACGCACTCATTGCACATCGCCGCACATCGCTGACCGCACATCGCTGACCGCTGACCCCGCGGTGTGCCGCGATGTGCGGCACGACGGGCGGAGGTGTGGGCGGATGTAGGTGGTACGGTAGGTGGTAGGCGGTAGGTGGTGTTCGTAGGTGCGCGTTTTAATGCAGCCGCCCTAACTGCTGATGATTGTGTAACGCCCCAGCACGCGCATGAAGTACGGGGTCGCCTCACGGTCACCGCCGCTCACCGTTGAATCAAGCGCGGACAGCCGCGCACTCGCATCTGTGTTGCCTGCCGGTGGTGGGTTACATCCACCCCAACTCTCACCCCCCCCCCCCCCCCCGCCCCCCGCGCGCGGCAGCAGGCATGCCGGCAAAGGGATGGATAGCGAGTGTGTCGAAGGATGGCGTGTACACATGCAAGCACTGCCACGGCATCGTGACGGGTAGTAGTGAAAGGACGGCGCGAGAGCGGCACTTCCGGAAATACCCGAACTGTAGCCACTCGTTGAAGCGTGCGGCTAAGTTGCGCCGCAAGGCCGCCTTATCACAACCAGCAGCAGCAGGGGCGGCAGCAGCAGCAGCAGCAACAGCAGCAACAAGCGCGGCAGCAGGAGTAGCTGCAGCCGTCGGAAACGGCCCGCCGGCGCCGGTCTCGGACGACGGCGGCTCGAAGGTGGACGATGTGATGGGCGTGGGGGAGGACCCCGTTGGCGAAGACGGTATGGACATCGACGCGCCTGCGTGGCCGCCGGCGGGCGTCGAACCCGCGATGAGGGCGTGATATGGAAAGGCGATCCCGGCGACTTCTACATGAAGGTCATCGCCAAGAAGTTCCGGGGAGTATGGCACTACGGCGTGATAACCGGCGTCGTTACCGAGTGGGTGTTGGAGGACTACGGCGGGGCGACCCAGTGGCGCGCTGTTTTCGAGGACGGTGACATTGTGGACCTTCTGCGTTCAGAGGTGAGTGGGCCCGGCCTGCGTGCTGGTGGCACCACTCAACTGCGGTTGTATGGAATCACACGCACCCGCCCGGTCGGCGTGGCAGGTTGTGGAGGCTATGGCGGCTGCCCAGGAGCACCCCCCTGTGGATGCGGACGGGGAGGCTCGCTTGGTAACCGTCCATCAAGGCGATGACTTGTCCAGTGAATCACGCACCTTGCCCGGCGTGCGTTCAACACAACCCGGCTGGCGGAGGCCAAGCAGAACACTGGCTGCCATGGCGTGTGCCATGTGCATGTGGTCCTGGGCTATGTCAGCATGATCAACCTCTTCCCCCTCGCGCCGTTCCACCTGTTTTTTTTTGGCTTGGGAAGGGACTTCTGGAGGAAATTTGTCACCGTGCAGGGCCACATTGGATTCCGAGCTATGAAGCAGGAAGACCGGCGCCAGGCTTTAGTCCCGATACCCAGCAACTTTGAACGCGGGTTGCGCCCTTCGTTTGCAGTGTCCAAGAATCGAAAGGTAACCCCCCCCCCCCCCCCCCCCCGGGCGTGGGCGTGGGCGTGGGCGTGGGCGTGACGGCATTCCCCTCCATGACTGCAGGGTCAGGCAAGGTGACGGTGCAGTCCGGCTGGGTCATGGAGGACTGCTTGCACCACATGGAAACGTTTTCCATTCTTAACGCCGGTCCGCTGCTCGAGGAGGCCCGGGTGAAGGCGATCATGACCGAGAAGGAGCTTCGCGTCCCCAGGCGGTGCTTGGGCACATGTACAAGCGCATGCAAGGAGCTGCGTTGCGTGGTTCGTCACGCGGTGGGGGTTGCAGAATGTGGTGACGGAGGAGGACGGCCCCGAGCGCAAGGCGCAGGTGGACGCGCTCACTAGGGAGGGGAGGACTCGATACCCCGCGCGGCGCCAAGGCGCGGCGGCCGGGGCAGCGCGGCGCCAAGGCGCGGCGGCCGGGGCAGCGCGGCGCCAAGGCGCGGCGGCCGGGGCAGCGCGGCGCCAAGACAGCGCATACAGCGGAATCGGCGGAAAGGGATGCATTACAAGCTGTGGACGGCAGCCGCTGAAAACTATGCGGTCATGCCGCAACAACCCCAGCACTTGCTTCTGGATACCTCTGATCTGGCTGACGGCGGCGGGCTGCGGGATGCAGGGCCGCATGACTGAGGTGGCGGTGCTGGTGAGCCCGCAGAGTCTGCATGCGGCGGAGGCGGCGCAGCCGCATAGGCACTAGACAATGCTCTGAAGCGAGCCCCAATTGTCTGCCCAGCGCCTGCCCCAATGTAACGCACCAGCTTGGCAGCAATTGGCAGCTCTTTTGCCCCCCCCCCTCCACCCCACAGACACACTACCAATACCAGTTTCTCATCCCGGCGGGCAGTTGATGCGTATACCCAGGCTTGTGCGTACGCGGTGCGGGGGGGGGGGGGGGGGGGGGATCACTATAGCTAAGCTAGTGATGTGAGATATGAGTGCAGCAACAGATATTGTGCAAGATATTATACGATGGCATGCAAGCGGGTCCCCGCTCTTCCACAATCATTGGCCCTGCTCCCTCTTGCCCCGCCCCCGGTGCCCTTTAGCTGCTCTCAGCATCCCGAGTGGGATGGGCGGGGCAGCGGTTGCTACCGAGTGAGGCGTAGCATCGTTTGCAGTAGCAACGCAGCCTTTCCGGTGTGACGCCGCCTGGATGTAACCCAGCAGTACGCGCAAAGTGCAAGTGCAAGCTGCTGATGGCGGGGATCCCGCGCGGGGGGGGGGGGGGGGGGGGGGGGGGGCAGCGGCTGTGGGATAGGCGCGGCAGCGGTTGCTACAGAGTGAGGCGTCGCATTGTTTGCAGTAGCAACGCAGCCTTTCCGGTTGCATAGTGTGACGCAGCCTGGATGTAACCCAGCAGTACGCGCAAAGTGCAAGTGTTACACGTCCGTGTGCCCCACCCAATGACATTGCGCCCGACCTCACTGACGGCATGTCTCGCTCTCCTTCAGCTCCTGGGCCGTCCGCCGCCTCACCCTGCGCACCCTACCAGCCGCGCGTGCCTTCTCGGAAGCCTCACACACGGCGGCGCGAGTCGCGTCGTGGAACGCGTCCCTGACATGGCGGAACTCCGCCCTCACCGTGGCCGTGGTCGGGCAGGGGACTGCCCGCTGATGGGTCGCCATGCATGGGTACTTGGGGCCGCACAAAGCCGGGGTGCCGTCGCAGCAACACTCCCAGTCCGTCCGTTGGCCGCAGTCCACGCATGACGGGCGTCCGGCCAGGACACGCACATGATAGTGCATGTGGCCGCCTCCCGCCACTGCTCGTAGTGCTCCGGTCAACATGGCGACGAGCAAGTCGGCATGTCCCGCAGGTGGCTGCGGGGCGGGTGGCGCGAGCGCAGCCTCGCTCGCCTCGACAACCCCCTCAGCCCGATCAGTCGCCTCGACCACGGCCTCCTCCGCCTCCTGACGCGGCGCACCAGGCGCCTCATCGTCGCCTGGCAGGGCGTCCCCCCCCGCAACGGCGCCGTCGGCGGTGGCCGACGCCGTCGTGGCGGGGTGTTGTGAGGAGGTGGCCCTAGACATAGGTGGGGCCGGCACCGCCATGTGTTGCTCCACATGCGGTGCGGTTCCTGACGCGACAGCTCCGTCGCACCAGTACCGGCGCCGGCACCCCACGCACGCCTGCTGGGCTTACCGCCAACCGGCATGTTTCCTTTGGGAGGCGGTTCATCCGCGTCGGAGGTGAGCGGCGGTGCCTGTGTGGGTGTGGATACTGCCCGGCCATTAGGGCTCCCGCCGCCTGCCGCTCCGCCGACCCACGCCGCGGCGTGTGCTGCGCCCCGCATAGTCGCCTCGAATATAATATACATGACGCGGGGACGGGGGGGGATTCGTGCGTTTCGTATGTCGGCAGAAAGGCGTGCGAAGCTGCGGCTGGCGAAGGTGGTGGAAGTAAGCGTGGCGGCGTCGGCGGCGTATTACCGTGCGTGCATGCGTGCGCAACCCCGCGGCAGCAAGCGCCGGACTCGGCGTGTGCCAGCGGCAGAGCTGCGAAGCCATGGACACGGTACGGGATGCCAAGTCTGGCTAAGCAACTGCCGAGGCTGGCGGCTTAACCCCCATGTCCGGCGGTTGAGGGACGGAAAGTGCGTAGAAGTTGATCGGGAAAGCGGGCATATAAGCCTGGCTGTGCTAGGTTCCTATTAAGTAATGGCGGTTTGTGCTAAGTAATTCTTAGGGGTAGACCATGCAGCGCAGGTAGGGGGGCGGTATAAATGAGGCCGGGCACATATACTGCTCCACGAAACGACACTGTCGCACGTGTTGAATAGACGCCCCCCCCCCCCCCCCCCCCCGCCGGGTCGGCCCGCCGGGTCGGCCCGCCGACCCGCCACGGCATGTAATATCTGTCATGCATCGCCGGGGTATGTGTGAGTGGATGCCCCGCCGCCACATCCCCCCCCCCCCCCCCCCCCCCCGCCCCCCCCCATTTACACTTGTGCACTCATAAAGTTTGGGCTGGTTTCGGAGCAATACATGTACGTATGTATATACATACAATGGAACGTAGGACCTGCGCGGAAAGAGGGGGGGCTGGCGGAATGCGTTGGGGGTGCGTAGAGTAGCGTGTTGGTGAGATTCGGGGTGCATCGGACGCCGGATGCCCATCCACCCAGCGTAAAAGACGCCTACGTAATATTCACACTATATATATTCACACGCAAATGTGTGAAAACCGGACATTCCGTGCCGGATGGGTGGGAATACGGCGTCCGATGCAGCCAAAACCCCAGCAACACGCTATTCTATGCACCGCCAATGCACTCCGCCAGCACCGCCTCATTCTCTGTCGATTTCGAAAACGCCTTCACATTACCCACCGCTAATTGCAATTGCCACCGTGTAATGTTGTCACGATGTGCGCACACAACAACACTTACTACCGGTTCCGACGCGGATGGAGGCGAGGCTTGCGGAGTGCGTTGGGGGTGCGTAGAGTAGCGTGCTGCAAATAATTGGGGTGCATCGGACGCCGGATGCCCACCCACCCGGCGTAAAAGACGCGTAATATTCACACTTTATTAACACGCAAATGTGTGAAAACCGGACATTCCGTGCCGGATGGGTGGGAATACGGCGTCCGATGCAGCCAAAACCCCAGCAACACGCTATTCTGTGCACCGCCAATGCACTCCGCCAGCACCGCCACATTCTCCGTCGATTTCGAAAACGCCTTCACATTGTCCACCGCTAATTGCAATTGCCACCGTGTAATGTTGTCACGATGTGCGCACACAACAACACTTACTACCGGTTCCGACGCGGATGGAGGCGAGGCTTGCGGAGTGCGTTGGGGGTGCGTAGAGTAGCGTGCTGCAAATAATTGGGGTGCATCGGACGCCGGATGCCCATCCACCCGGCGTAAAAGACGCGTAATATTCACACTGCTTTATTAACACACAAATGTGTGAAAACCGGACATTCCGTGCCGGATGGGTGGGAATACGGCGTCCGATGCAGCCAAAACCCCAGCAACACGCTATTATGTGCACCGCCAATGCACTCCGCCAGCACCGCCTCATTCTCTGTCGATTTCGAAAACGCCTTCACATTATCCACCGCTAATAATTGCAATTGCCACCGTGTAATGTTGTCACGATGTGCGCACACAACAACACTTACTAGCGCGCTACCGGTTCCGACGAGGATGGAGGCTTGCGGAGTGCACTTGCGGTGCACAGACTAGCGGGAGACTAGACCCATTGTCGCTTATTTACAAGCACGGGCGGTGCTGCCAGACCTGATCGTCTACGGCCGATATAATATTCACACTATATTAACATCGGTGCACACCGCCGCACACCGCCGCACACCGCCGCACACCGCCGCACAACGCTGCGCGCGCACATTCGTCGCACACATTATCCCGGATTCACTCGCCGTATCCATTACGCCGTGCTACTTCAACAATAAACATTGCGAAATTACACCGACACAATGCCGCACCGACTAGCTCTTGACAATACGTGCATATAAATAGTAGTGGCGCGCTGCTCCTCGCCTCCGATGTGTCGTTGACTGCTGCGGAAGGCGGTCGTCGACTGGGTGTTAGTTTCTCCACCTCGGCCGCCCCCCCCCCCCCCCCCTTCACCGCTCACAGCGCCATGGCCGACCTCGCCCCCCCGGGCAAAAGTGGGCGGCGAGCCTTGTTGTCTCGCGTGTCCGCGCCGCCGGCATCGAGGAGGACGAGAAAGACATGAGGAAACCCGTGACAAGGTGGGCGCGCAACAAAACACTCCATCCTCCGCATTAGCACGCACCCACTCGTGGCTAACTTGTGCCGCGCGCAGGTTCGTCCGGGAGCGCCGTAAGGCCCACCTCAACGCCAAGGCTTCCACAGTGCCAGCGGCGCAACTCGTGGTGGCCGAGGAGGCCGCATCCTCAACCGCTTAAAGGCGAAACGATTGTGGCTTGTTGTGGGTGTCTGGGCAAAGGGGGCGTCCCGACGCCAAGGTAAGGAAGCTCATGGCGGCGTCGTCGACGGCACAGCCTCCCGGGGTGGTGAAGACACTTACTGACGGATGACAAGAAGCGGAAGAGGCCAGTGAAGAAACGCCGAGGTAAGAAACTGACGGTCGCGGAGTCGGAGGCGGAGTCGGAGGCGCAGGCGGAGGCGGAGGCGGAGGCGGAGGCGGAGGCAGCGAGATCGTCGAAGCGGAGGGTCCCCCGGGCACGCAAGAACAAGAACAAGCAGTAGCCCCCGCCCCCTTTACCCCCCCCCCCCCCCCCCCCAGGCGGGAGCGGCTGGCGGCGAGGGGGGCGGGGGGGGGCGGGGCGGGCGTGGTCCCCCCGCCCCCGCACCCCCCCCCCCCCCCCCCCCCGGGCCACATCCCCCGATGGCAGCTGTCGCGAATATTGTAATTCAATCATTCTTCGGCAAACCGCTGCCTGCCCCCGCCCTCCCCCTCGCGAATATTTATGTAACGTGAGCACTCTTTGGCAAAACATGGCAGCCAAACCGCCCATCTGATGACCTTTCATCGGACGGCTGGCAGGCCCGATCAGCAGTACTAGTACTACAAATTCCCCAGTGTTACCAAGTACGTACGGCTGCGATTTGCGCTCCCATGTACTGATAGTCGTAGTTATCCACAGGACGACTAGGGCTCGTGCCCGGGTACCGGGTACCGGGTACTACATCCCCGGTACCGGCGTAATAAATATATCGCGTACTACCCGGTACCACACGGACAACCTTGTACCTTGTACGTCAGTGCCATGTACGCTTCACCGGGCTGGTACGACTACCAGAATGATGACAAAAAGGATTTATCGCCCGCCGGCAATAACGCCGGATGTACTCGCACGTAACTAAATGGACGTGCCGCCACCAGCAGCAGCCTTCACGGATAAATAATAGTCGCTAGTAGTAGTGCTTCGTCACCTGTATGTCACATCTGAATCTCACAGTGCGTGCGCTGGACACCGGCGTCTTACGTCGTTGCTGGTCCGGTCAAGTCGATGTTCGCTGTTCTTTGAGCACCCTCTCCCTTCCTGTCCTGTTGGCGCCTCCACATCACATTCGGCCTAGTGCCGCTATTGGAGTGGCCCGGGATGTTGTGCTGGGAAGGGAGTTCTACGTTCGGCGGAAGGGGACGCGACCGAGCTGGCGGCGGATCTGGCGCTGGGCGGAACAAAGCGCGCTGGACACCGGCGTCTTACGTCGTTGCTGGCCCGGTCGGCTCTGCATTCCCTACTCGTTGAGCACTTTCTCCCTTCCTGTCCTGTTGGCGCCTCCACATCACATTCGGCTCAGCGCGCGCCGCTATTGGAGTGGCCCGGGATATTGTGCTGGGGAAGGCGTTATACGTTTGGCGGAAAAGGACGCGACCGAGCTGGCAGCGCATCTGGCGTTGGGTGGCCTGCGTCTGTTGCACCGTGGCGCCCCGTTCTGGGTTGGACCCCCCCACTTCCGCTCCTTGCTGCGAGACCTCAACTTCGAAGACCTTTCCTATCGGCGCCTTCACATTACATTCGGCCTAGTGCCGCTATTGGAGTGGCCTGGGATTGTGTGCTGGGGAGAGCGTCCCTACTGCGTGGAGCGGCGGCTGGCTGGTGGCGATGCATGGTCGGTGGCTACCATGGTGGTTCCCGCCTCTGTTGGCCCGTAGCTGGATTTCCGTCTGGATTTCCTTCTGCTGGATTTCTGTGTGGATTTCTTGAATGTTGCGTCTAGCAAATGTAATCAATCATATGTTAATAAATACAAATAAACGGCCGTGTAAATGTTCATGTCATCAGAGCACCGCACGCCGACACGCTGACATACTCAAAATGCAACCGTGCATTCATGCGAGAGCAGCAGGGTCTCTCGACCAGCTGAGTATGGGGGGCAATACTGGAGCGACAATCCGTCGACGTTGGGCCAGCGGATGATGAGGCTGTCCTTAGACGCGCCGCCACAGCAACCAGAAAGACAGCGAGGACACTCGCTACTCCTAAAGCTTGCCAGTTTGCGAGCAGCGCTCGGCGGGCCACGCACTGCCTTCCCGCACGTCACGCAGACGCGGCGGACGGGCGGGTGGAATGGCGGAGCTGGGCGGCTTGCGGCCTGCGGATGGCGGCGACCCTGGTGAGACCGTGCCAGACGAGGGGGCGATGGTGGCGCTGGAGGGCACGGAGGTCGACGATCAAAGGCGAGACCTGCCGTTCTGGCGTAAGGTGGGCCCACCAGCGGGCGGATGGCCATCCACCCTGCGGGATAGTTGATACAATTCAGCAAGCGGGAGCCGTGCATTTTTTTGCGGCATCTCAAGCTTTACACTGCGCGGTTGCCCTCACCAGACCAAGAACAAGGCGCTGCCAGACGGCTTCTGGGATCAGAGGCGCCAGGTGAGCGCGCCGGCCAAGTGGCGTCGCATGGGTGTGGGCAGTGCGACGTGCTGCTGAGCGACGCTGCCCGCTGTGCTGCCGCTGCCACAGCTGCGCAACAAGAACCGCTCGCAGAGAAACAAAATCAACCGGCGCAACCGCAATGAGGCACTCAGGTGTGTGTGGGTGCGCGCAGCGACTGGATCAGCGGCAGAGCGATAGGCGGCCGATATTCCGCGCCTGCCCCCCCTCCCCCCCCAACCAATCCACCCTCTGCTAGCAGCCGCGCCCAACTCACTCAGGGTGTCGCCCGTGTGGGCATGTGGGCCGCCCAGGCAGGAGGAGGAGGAGGAGCATAAGGACCTGTCCGAGGAGGAGGTGGCCAGGCTGAAGGAGGAGGCCTACCAGCAGCGGGTGTGCCCCATCTTGCATTCGCCCGCCATGCAAACCGGACTTGATGCCCCCCCCCCCCCCCCCCTCGGAACCCCAGGGGCCCTGGTTGACCTTCCGCCACCGCGCAGATCGCGGCGCATCTAGCTCAGAAGCAGCGAGTCGAGAAGGCGCTGGCAGGCGGGATCCGCCTAGTGGTGGAGTGCTCCTTCATCCAGCAGTACTCCAACCGCGAGGTCGCCCAGCCGCCCACCCTGCACAGCCCCGTGATCCCGCTCAGCTCTGCCCAGCCCTCTGCCCAGGCGTGGGTGCCAACCGGGCTTTGCCCCCCGCCCCCCCCCCCCCCCCCCCCCCGCGCTCCCCTGCCCGCCGCAAACAGGTGCGCAGCATGGCCAAGCAGCTGGAGTACAGCGTGGTGGCAAACAAGCGCGCCGCCAAGCCAATGGCACTCACCTTTTGCAGCTGGGAAGGTGCACTGCCGACTTATCCGCCTATGCATCAGAGTCAGCGACATGGCGCCTTTTTCTACGATGGGAGGAGGGAAGAAGGGGGGGGGGGGGGGGGGGGGTCAGTCCCATCAAGACCAGGGCTAAGCTCCGCCCCAACCCGCTGGCATGCAGGCGACCTCGCCGAGTTTGCCGGCACAATGGGCGGCGAGCGCTGGCCGGTCAATCGGGAAATGAAGCCGGTGACGGAGGCGTTCCCCGCGGAGCAGGTGCCTCCCCGGAACCCCCATCCCCGCCGCCATGGAGGCCCAGCGCGCTCCCCCTTGCGCGGCCGATCTGACGCGCTGCTGCGCGCCTGTGGTGGCGGGGCCGCCAGCTGGTGGTGCTGTCCCCGGATGGCGAGGCGCCGCTGCTGGAGCTGGACCCGGACAAGGTGTATTGCATCGGCGGCATCGTGGACCGCACCACCAAGAAGAACGTCACCAAGTCATGGGCGGTCCGCACCTGCACATGCCCCCCCCCCCCCCCCCCCCCCTCCCTCTCTCGTCCCTCTCGGCCCCGCACAGAGGCCCAGTGGCGGGGTAGTTTCCCAAGGCATTCCACCCTTTGCGTTGGCTGTTGCCACCCACTGGCCCCTCTTATTCTTGACGACTCCCTCCCGGGCCAGGATGAGCGGGGCGCGCCGTCGATGCGGCTGCCGATCGATGAGTTCTGCCCGCTGCCAGGCGGACACGGCAAGCGGTTGAGCGCCCCCCCCCCCCCCCCCCCCCCGCGGGATGAATCCGAGCCCCAAACCGAAGCCCCAAACCGAAGCCCCAAACCCTAAAGCCCTGCTTGCTATGTACAATTGATTGGGCATCGCGACTTTGGAACTCCTCAATCCTTAGTTGATGCTGCCTGTACCGGCCCAACATGTTGGCCAACACACCCCACGTCCCGTCCATGCCCCCCTCCCCCCACACAATCACTCCCGATCCGCTGATGTCCGCGCCCGTCATGCCCGGTGCCACAGCCATGTGCTCAACATCAACGACGTCGTGGTCGCTCTGCTGGAGTTTCATTCGTCCGGCGACTGGAAGCAGGCGCTTGACGTACTGTCCCCCCCCCCCCCCCCCCCCCCTCTCTCCCCCACCCCGGGGCTCCCGCCACCCACTGCTTGTTATGATTTCGCGGGAATGCCATCGCTTGCATGTTGCAAACCCGGCGTGAAACAGTGTGCCAAGGAGGGCGGCTGGCCCGCGTGCTGACCGGGGTACAATGCACCGGCAGGCCGCCATGCCGGAGCGGAAGAAGCGCGGCCACGGCACCTCCAAGCACATGAGGCGCAAGAAGCCCGCGGGCGGCGGCAGCGGCAGTAGTGAGCCCCAGGAGAGATGTCCAACCGGGGCGGCGAGGGGCATCGAGGGCAAAGCCCCTGGTGGCCAGACCGACGGCACAGAACCGGCCACCGAGACGTGACCCCGCCTTGGGGCGAATAAGGGGCCCCCAGAGCCCTGCGGGTTGCGGTGGCCGCCTCCCTCCTCCCTCCTGCCTCACACTGCCATTGTTGTTGTGTCAATAAATAATGCCATATTGCTCTTCACCCCCCGTGGAAAGGGCCGTCGGAGAAAGTGCATGCCGCCGAGGTCCGGTGCTTTGTCAGCGGCCGTCGGCTGCCCCTTTCATTACAAGGGTGAAAGCTCACGGCAGACGCCGGAGGTCATGTGTCAGCTGGGGTCGGGAAAGGGCGGGGATATGGTGGGTGGGGTGTGGGAGGGGGTAGTGAGGGCTAGGAGCGCCACCCCACCGTGCATTGAGGTCAGGACGTCGACTGCGCCGCTGGTGGTCTGTGGCTCGGCTCTGCCGGATGCCCCCCCCCCCCCCCCCGCCGCCGTCTCACTCCCCGTCGGCGGTTTCCTCGGCTGAAGTGCCGCGCCCGCCGCGTGCATTCTTGGCATGCACCGCCAGCCGCTCGGTGAACTCATCCAGCTCCGCCATTTGCTCCTGCAAGCACAACATCCAGATGGCATCAGCTGGTAGACCCCCGGCCCCCACCCAGCCCAGGGCGCATCCCCCCCTCCCTGTAACCCCCCCCCCCCCCCCCCCCCCCGCCTTCTGTCTCTCTCTCTCTCTCTCTCTCATGGGGAGCACTGCCTCTGCAGGGATAGGGGTCCTCTGAGGCCGCACCTGGATCTGCTGCTCCTGCTCCACCGCCGCTCGGTGGGTCAGCATCTTGCGCTTGTCGGCAAAGCGCTCGTTCTCGGTGTTGTACACCGTCTTGGCGGTGCCTGGGTACACACGGCCTGCGGGCAGCCACTGGGTCAGCCAAGCGCAACTGCCCCCCCCCCCCCTCCTCCCCCCTTCCTGCAAACCCAGTGTGTATCAGAGCAACGGTAGGCACTTACTGCTGTGGTGGTTGGGCGGCGCCGTGGACTTCCGCACGCTGTACTCTGCGCTCTTCTCAAACTCGATGCGTGCCGACACCTGAGCCACGTGTGCGTCAACGCGTGTTGAATTGAGGACGTCTGGAGATTAGTCGATACAGTGACTGCCCTCTCCGCATTGCGTGGCAATGACAAGAGAGAGAGGGGGAGAGAGTCCACAAGGATCTATGCCCCGCAGTTTTTGGCGACTACAGGCGCAGCACCGATGGGAAAGCACGGCAGGGGAGGGGCAGGGAGGCCTACCTGGAACGGCTGGCCTGATGTGGCGCAGGACCTGGTGCTCCTCAGCAGGTGTGGCTCCATCCGGCGGGACTCGTTCTCGATGCGGCGCTGGTAAAACATCTCGCGGGCCTGGTTGCCCTGCAGCCGGCTCTTCTCCTCGCGCTCCCAGCGGACCTGCAGCCAGGGGCGCCCCAGCCGACGCGGGGACTCAGACCCCTGCCCGGCCAAATTGGGATCATTAATCACCGCTAGTGGTCTCGGGGCTCTCGCAGGGCGGGGAAGCAGCGCACCTGGTCCAGCCCATTGATTTTGTGATTCTCCACGTCCTTCATCACCTGGATGTGATTCTGCGGGAAACGCCGTGCGGGGAGAGCAGTCAGCACCGGTGGTTGTCGGTCACAAACTCCCTGGCGACGCGCTGAATCGGCAGCAAGGAGGAAGGGGGCTGGGGGGGGGGGGGGGGAGGAGGTATTGCCCGGTTCTCACCTGTATCACTTGCATGTCATTTTCATACGACGACAAGCCATCCCACTTGCTGTAGTGGCCGCCGCGCCTCCAGTCGTGCACTCGTGACGGGCGGATCGTGGCCACAAACGGGCGGCTGTGAACAGGCCCGCCCTGCGAGGCCGGCACGTGCTAGCATCATGTCGCTGCCAGTGTGTCATGTTGTGGGCATCGGGTAGTGTAAGGGGGTCCGGCCCGGCTGAGCTCTCATTCATGGGCCATCTGCACCATGAGAGGGCGGCCTACCTTGTCCCGCGCCTCCCAATCCCGCGAGGCGTGCTTGAAGTACTGGTCATCGGTCTGGAAGGAGGACAGCTTTCCGCTCAACCCCATCACGGTGTTGCCCAGCTTCCCCGTGCGGCCCGCGGCAACGGCGTCCGTTGTCATCACGTTTTTTCCAACCTTTCGCCCCGTGGCGAGCACCTGCCCGATCCCGCCATGGCAGTTTGCCTGCCGCGGTGAGGCAAAACGACAGGCAAGTGCATCAGCTCCCGTGCCGGCTCCAACGCTTTGGGGGCGCTATCATACACGTTTGAATTGCACACCTCGTAAGATCAATGGTGCTTGGAATTGTGAGGGACAGCGTACGGGAGGCTGAAACATTATGTGGGCATGCGGCGTCTCGCGGCATGTCAGCCGGAAGCGCATTTGCACTGGCCTGAATTATTCGTCAAGAGCAGTGCACTATTCGAAATGTCTGGACTGGTGACAGACGGGAACCGGCCTGCTGAGAGCAGAAAACCTGGGCTGGAAGGGGTGTCGCTTCGGGCTGTGCACCAGGGCTGGAGGGTACGGCGGGATGCGGCGGACGTTCCGCCCGCATGCGCACCTGAATCGGGTAAAACTGCTCATCTATGAGGCCGTTCCAGGTGTCGTAGCCGCGCTGCGTGTCGCAGGCGGAGGCCATCGTCATGTCTATTGTTCTCTGGGGCATCTTTCCTGGTACGTGGACCCGTTATATTAGCTGAGGGACAGAGTTCCGAGAGCGACGACGGAATCGTCCCACTTCGGGCCGGCAACAGGATGCTCTGGCGCTGTACTGAGACGCTGTGCTCGTAGAGCGGTACGTTTGCGGTGCTGCCGGTAGACCGTTTCACCAGCCGCCCGGCCACCCTGATTACTCGCCGCTGTGCTGAGGCCGTTCGGCGTTGAAAGCTGTTCACGGGATACAATAAGGAGAGCGTTGTCACCCACAGCAGTTCTTGCCCTTGGCCCGGGAGGCTGTCAGGTCTGTGTCTCCAGCCCCGCCCTACTTGGCCGTTGGGGGTCGTCTGCTGACAGGACATGCGGCGCGGGCTGTAGACAAGAGGTTCCCTGTGGAGCTGGGGAAGGGTATAGTGAACCTACCTGTATCGTCAACCAGGGGGGAGGGGGGGGCATATGTTCACTATCTATGGAGATACCCGTACAGTAGTTTAACAACTATAAGACAACTATAAGACAACTATAAGACGAATAGGTCGCTAATTTGTTTTTTTCGCCCCCGGGACAGGACTCGCAGCAGTGAAACCCTTGCAGCGTCTCTACGACGGCTGTTTAGGCAGCAATCCAGCTACGGAACGCCCTGGGTAGGCGACGCTCCGTGATAGTCATAAAGCAAATTGCCGAACATTCTGCCGGACTAATTAGAGGCCAGTGATGGAATTTCCAACACTGTTGGATAACCGTCTAAAACACTGCCATCAAAATACCCGGCACTGACCACGAAAGGTCCGCCCTACTACGTGAGTATACCCGTTTGGGCGTCGGCCGATTCGAGTAATGCGAGATGGGGCAAGCCCCAACCCGCGGAGCAAAGCATTTCGGGAGTGCGATACATGTGCAACAAAAAAGGCAATGTGAGGGAGGGCCCCACGCCATTTATGGAAAAATTTCCCATTCCCAGTGAAATCCAGGGCGCCGTGAAGGGAGGGGGGGACCCCGCCCAAAATAAAGGCAGTTAAGTCCTCATGTGTTGATGACGCAATAACTTGACTAGTAATAAAATCCCTGAACTCCGGAACTAACAACCCAAAATTATGACGGTGATACCCCCACCGCGGGCACTCCACCAACATATGTTCGATAGTCTCAGATTCACCTCCGCCACATGCAGGGCAGTGTTCCAGGAACCGCTCAGGCATGGCATGAATCCGGGCCAATCGGCGGGCAGTGGGAAATACTCGATCGGGTGCGTAATTGTATCATAATGTGCAACCCGGCCACAACCCCCGCGGGGACACCCACACCGTACTGTGGCAACGGGTTTGACGCATATATAGGACGCCTGGACATATATACCCAAGGTGTTATTGCGTGCTAACGATGCCGACGATTCGTAACGCGCCCACACCGATGCCTTTACTAGTTTAGCGGCATCGCGCGCGGCTAGTGACCTCCACTCAAGTGGAAGGTGCGCCCCCTCAGCTAGCCCTACGTTCGCCCTAGCTAGTCGATCTAACCAACGCACATTCCCTGACGTCCACGTGTTAGGCGCGCCAGACTTGGCTGATCTACTAAATGGGTTATGCATGTATTCAAGTCGGATTGTAAGTACTCGTGGCAGTACTTAGTGAAACAGGGCTCTTACTCGTAGCGTTTGGCGAATTGAGTTGGTTGCAGAGTGTAATCTCTTACAACATGCTGGTGGCATGCATTGGATATTTATCCTATAGCGGTCCGACTCGGCACCGCGGACAGGCAACTAGTAGCGCTATCCTGATGATTCAGGAGTTCTAGCGCGTACTGTATTTATGTTACAAGAAATATTATACAGGCGTCTGGTTGTGGCCGTACCAGTAAATAATATGCGTGCTTAAATATCAGCAGTACAACAGTATGATTACTTGGCCATAAAACGTCGCAGGTTTGTGGTGGTACTAGGGTAGTCGCTAGGCGCAACCCTAACATTCCCACCCCTCTGATAAATGACGAACTGGAAAGTGTCTGTTCGCGTCGCCGAAGGCCTGGCGCAGATGTCGGTTGGCGGTGGAAGCGTGATATAGCAGCAGCAACAGTACGTGTCAACGCTCCGGGATGGACTCTGGAAAACGCGACGGGTGGCGCGCTCGCAGGTTCATTGGCGTATTCCTTTGAGCGTAGCGTGTCTTGCAGCTGTCGGCTCGTCCTCGCGAAATCGTGTAGCGCCTCGACACGTCGCAGCGCGCTGTATGGCTCCCAGCTGTCATGACTTGAGTCGTAGTTCAGCCAACGCACCTGAAAGACGAGGCAGAGTCCTCGCTTGAACAGATCCTCGCGGCGCTCGATAGAGAAATCGAGCACGCGTTCAACGACGACCTCGTCGAAAGGGGCTCCACACTGGACGGTATTGTATCGGGCTGTGCATCTGGGTTGACGCACTACTGGCGCAGTCGACTGATGTGAAACACATTGTGGCAGTCGAACGTTGGTGGCAGGCGCAGACGATACGCCTGGCTGGAGATCTTGGCTGTGACCGGGTAGGGGCCGATGTAGCGCTGTCGGAACTTGCGCGCCGGCTGGTTGCGTATGAGCAAGTGCTCCGTTGAGAGCCAGACTTTGTCTCCTTCTGCGAACTCAACAGGGCTGGTTTTGCGGTCGGCATAGACCTTTTGATATTCATCAGCAAGCTTCAGTTGCTCAGTTATCAACATGTGAATATCTTGAATATTCGCAACTGTGTTGCGTGCATCTTGGTTGGCAGTAGCAATCAGATCAGGTGGTGTCAGTGGCATCATGCCATAAATTACCTCAAAAGGGGCATAATGTGTTGCTGAATGGACTGAATAGTTGTAAGAAAATTCACCAAGAGCCAAATGACTTAACCAAGAGTCATGTTGCTTGTGAACAAACGCACGTAATATTTGCTCAATAGTTATGTGGGTGCGTTCAGTTTGACCGTCAGTTTGCGGGTGATAAGCGCTGGAATATTTAGCTTAGTTTGCATAGCTGTAAACAATGATTTCCAGAACACTGAAGTGAACCTGGGATCTCTGTCAGAGATGATACATCTGCTGAGACCATGGTGTCTGTAAATATTGTCCAAATATAATCTGCCAACTGTGTCGCATCAATCTTAATATTGCATGGCACAAAATGTGACTGTTTGTGAATGTATCAACAAACGTAGCAATAGCATCGTAGCCATCCACCTCAGGCAAGTTGGTTATAAAATCCATAGAGATTATCTCCCAAGGCTTGGTTGCCTTTGGCAAGGGAACTAAAGAACCATAAGACTTTGTGGTAGCTGCTTTGATTCTAACGCAAGTATCACAGTTTTTGCAGTAATGCTTAACTGTGGTATTCAAGCGTGGCCACCAAAACATACGCAGTATGTTGGCAAGAGTGCGGGTATGGTTGGGGTGTCCATTACCAACATGATACTCCTCAATGATGAGTTTTCTCAGTTCAGAATCATTGGGTATACAGACCTTATCTGCCATGTAGTAGAGATCATCAGTCTCATCCTGTCGCACACCGTTGGGGGTGCGTCCGTGGCTGTAGGCAACATCAGTGATGTAGGCAGCTGTGATCTTGTTTATCAGCTTGCTGTCAATCTGCAGGGCGGACATTGCTGACAAATAGTCATGCATTTGTTCAAGGTCAGCTTCGACCAACTGGTTTTCATATTCAGTCAATGCATAATGCAAGTCAGGGCGGCGAGAGAGAGCATCAGCCTCATTGTCAGCGCCTTTGCGATATAATATCTGCAACACAGGTTCATTAGTCTGTGGGTTGACTGCCATGTATGGTGAAATTTCATGTAACCATAGGGCATGGCGTCTGCCTAGTCCTTGCTGTGTAGGCAAATGCCTCAATGTGGCATGGTCAGTTATAACTGTAATACGGCGACTGCCTTCCAAGTAGCAGCGCCATTCTTTCACAGCACATATCACACCCAAGACCTCTTGGTCATAGGTGGGATAATTTGTTTGTGCAGCCTGCAATGTCTTTGCATAATGGCTGCAGGGGTGTAAGTGGCCATCAGCATTAGCCTGGAGCAGAACTGCACCTCAGGCATACTTGCTTGCGGGACATCAGGTGGATTAATCCGAAGTTGGTGATAACCTAAGGCGAGATCAAGAGCTGAATAGACAATAGCACCAGATAGCATATCAAGTAATGCATCAGCACGCGGAACAGGGAACTCAACCTTT
>VCJN01001944.1:0-11987 GCA_006384855.1 Tetraselmis striata
TTCGGATAAAGGTTGAAGGGTACAGAATCGTTACCAAGGGTCGATAGGACCTGCGAAATCGCGAATGTATCGTCGTGCGTGCGAGAGCAGGTCGCGGTGGGTCGGCAGGTGGAGATGGATCGTAACAGGGCTCCGAAACCAGTGTAAGTACTCGTGGCAGTACTTAGTGAAACAGGGCTCTTACTCGTAGCGTTTGGCGAATTGAGTTGGTTGCAGAATGTAATCTCTTACAACATGCTGGTGGCATTGGATATTTATCCTATAGCGGTCCAACTGGGCACCGCGGACAGGCAGCTAGTAGCGCTATCCTGATGATTAGGAGTTGTAGCGCGTACTGTATTTATGTTACAAGGAATATTTATTACTGGCGCCTGGTTGTGGCCGTACCAGTACATAATACGCGTGCTGAAATATCAGCAGTACAACAGTAAGATTACTTGGCCATAAAACGTCGCAGGTGGTATTAGGGTAGTCGCTAGGCGCAACCCTAACATATAGAGTAATTACAACTCAAGCTTCCGGCCATCCTGTGTCGTCTCCAAGCCCCGTCTCCTTCCATCACGTGATCAATGGTTGTGTTATTTTCCGGGTAACCACGGGTGGTCCATATCGCAAGTACGAGCAACTATGATACTTGGCAGTATCTCGTTTATTAATGCAGCTCTCGCCCCACCCCCGTGTAAAAGGTATTCTTGTACGTCAATAGTGTGCACCGGGGCCGCGCAAGTACGGTCGCCGTGCTACGTCTTGGCTCCACCAACTTCTCACTTTCCAGCCGGCCCTTAACACCGGGAGAAGTACTGCGTATGTACTAAATCCGGGCGAGCCGGCGCGGCTACTGGAACTGGTAGCGTGAACCTACCTCCTGCGAAACGGTGGACCGTCCGACGATAGGACGACCCACCACCAGGCCAACTGCCGGCTTGCGCCCACAGTGGCGTGAAGAGTAGGCCCTCCAGGAGGACACCACCACAGCCAGCATGGACACAAACAGATCTGAGGAGCAACAGGACGCCGGGGCCGGCACCTTTATGGCTGCGCTACGAGGCGGCAGAGTGCAACAGCCGGCGATCCGCACGGTCGTAACTGCAAAAAAAATCGCAGGCACGCAACTCCCACCAGCAACCCGCCGCCACATACGCGTGCTACAACGCCCATCCCACCTACTTGTCACCGGCCTCCCAGCCGGCACGGACGATGCCCCCCATGTGGCCCTACTGTTCGGCGATCCGGTGGCCCAACACCAAGCAAGCTATGGACAAGGAGTCGCGCGGCCGGACTGTGACGAACCTGATCCACACCCTCAGCCCCAGAATCGGAGTTCAAATACTACCAGCAGACGTCAGAGTGGTGACTCGCCGTCCCCCCAAACCCATCGCCGCCAACCCCGCTGCACCGAGCGGCATTAGGATCCCCACCACCACCGGGTCCGTCATCCTACGACTGGCCCGCGGAGAAACGGCCGTGAGCGTTCTACATACCCAATGGACAGAAGAGGGCACCGCGATCCTCGACCGCCAGGGCCGCCGCTGCTCCACCCGCCTGCTCGGAGCTCCACACCTCGACGACATCGAGAGGCCAGTACACCGGGTGTGGCTTCGCTCCCCCGCGTTCAGAGGCGTCACGGAGGCCGACATGTGGCTGCGCCTAGCGGAGGGCCTCCTCCCAGCGTACGACCAACCCCAGCCGAGCGAAGCGACGACAGACCAACCGGCGGCGACACCAGCAGACGTTCTGGCACTCGCTGGAGTGCGAGCCTGGGCCGAGTACGAGGCCAACACAGACGCGGACGACGCCATCATCTGCCCCCCGACCCGCACACTCCTGGCCCTCCTGGAGGTCCGAGAGGTATGGAAAGCCCGCCGCTCAGCCGACTCGGTGCGCCTCGACCTCCTCGATCCTGAAGCGGCGCGCCTACTCCAGGACGTGTGCCGCGACGAAGTACCGGCGCTGCCGTTTGGCGACCAGTCGCAGGGCCGAGTGGTGATCCAAGTCACAGTAGAGCACAGCGAGGACCGCGAGGACCAGCCAACCACCCCACTCCCATGAGTACTGCCCCCGGCGCTATCCAAACTGTTCTTCCGATGCGCACTAACGGCCGGAGCGGTCTGCACCGGCCCCCTGGCCAACCTGGAGCTGCCGGCGGTGGAGCAGCTGGCGGAGGCCATCGCAGCTACCATCAGCCAGCGCACCAACACACCCCCGGAGCTGCAACACGCGCAGTGGCTGACGAACACCATGACGGCTGCCGGCGTCGAGACGTACCTCCACCACACCGAACCGACACTGCTGCGCGTGGGAGACGACAACCTCCGCGCCATTTCCCTCGGCAAAGAAGACGAGGAGTTCGCGGACACCCTGCGCCTTGCAGTCGCCCTCACCTCCCCTGTCGCGCTCTTGCGGGCGATACGCCTCCGCACCATCGTCATCTACCTCACAGAGTCCGAGTTCGACCCCTCGGACCTGCTCATCCACCCCTTCAGCCAGACGATCCGGGAGGCGGGAGAATTGGGAGGCAACACTGGTCACAACCAGATCCGATGCGCAGCTATAGGCCTGTGAAAGAAGGCTCGGAAGACCGCCACAGCGTCCCTCGCCCTGCGAGCCACCGGACGCGCAATTTACACCCTCACCCTGAAGCTGACCGTCCACCACCACAGCATCATCGGTGGAACCCGCAGCACCGACAGAACAGCCCAGTGGCGCAAGACCGTGTCGACAGCGTGCGGGAAGATCAAGGCCGCGCCAGCCCCGGCACCAACCGTGAGGCGCCCGGTCGACACATCGCCAGCCCCACCACCGGCAAACCCACTCCAACTGCCACTTCCAACGACCCCAGCAACCCAGACCGCACCCCATGTCCGCGACGCTCCCCCCCCCCCCCCCCCCCCCAGGTTTTGAGCTCGTACCACCGAGGCGCGGAGCGGTCGCAGACGCAGTAGTGGTAGCCATCGACCAGCGCGGAGCAGCAACAGAGCGCGCCCCCGGAGCAGCCCATCCAGCCCCTGCACCTACAGCCACAGCCCCAGCGGCAACTGCCATGCATGGAGCTCAGGCGGACGACGAGGAAGAGCTCGAACTAAACTACGAGGAGAACGACAGCGCCATGGAGGTGGACACCACCCATGGCGAGGCGGCAGAGACACCAGGTCCGGCAGACACATCCCTCGATTCCCCCCAGCGCTCAACAGTGCACCGCACATTCCGGGAGGGCACACCCAATGGCACCACAAAGAGACTGGCAGAACTAGACCACCTCACCACCGCAACCACAGAGTTGCTCGCCTGGTCCTCTCCTGCCAGCAAACCCGCAATAGCCGCCAACCTGGCCAGCCTCACAGCGGAGTCCCACCAACTGAGCAAACCACAGCGCATCTCAATCCAACTGGAACGTCACCCCAGCCAGCCCACCCCAGCATGCAAAGGCAAGACAGCCACAACTGCCAAGATCAAGAAGAAGCAGCCAAGGGGCCGCAGCCGCTCGGACGGCGCCACCCGCAACCGCAGCAGGAGCAAGTGACGCCTCTCCGGCACCCACAGCTCCGACGGCGAATGCATAACAGACGATGATGCATGCCACCCGTCCAACAGCTCGCACCAGTAAGCTGCTGAGCGAGCCACTGCAGCAACAACCAAGCCCGCTGACTCAAGACCACCGCCCACCACTAACCCTGTGCCCGGTGCAGCTCATACACCACCCACACCCGGAGACTCAACCACACACACGGAACACACACCGCCGATTCCCACAGCCACCACAGACAACACCTACCCAACTCCATATCGGAGGGCACCGCAGCCCCCATCAATCATACTAGCCGGCTCAACGGTGGATAAATACTGAGCACCACATAGCTATTCCGGTCAGCCCCCTTCCCCCATCACACCTTGGTAGCTGCAGGCGGGACGCTTCGGCTGCCTAAGCTTGCCCGCTGAGCTCTGGATGGGATGGGACTGACAGGTAGGGACAGCAGGGGGGCGCCGCTGTCCTAGCTTCAGCCCGCAGGAAGGAGGAGGGGCTTGGGCACACATGAGGAAGGCTGTTAGCTTGAGTTGTAATTACACTAGTGTTCGTCCCTACCATGGTCAGATTCAGCAGGTCCTAAGAACAACTAGTTTGGGCCAGTGGAGCAGCAGACTAGCAGTTGTAATCAATTTCAATTTCAATTTCAATTGGGCTCCACCTGTCGCCATCGTTGAAAACATCTCGTCGCATGTCGCGGCGCTAACCGCTCCGTCGCGCTAGCTGTGGCGGCCCGCCGGCCTCGCCCGCATGAGCTCTTGCGGTAGATCCTCAAGCGGGACAAGAGGGGGGAAGGCGGGCACCAACCGCCCCCCCCCACCCCCCCCCCCCCCCCCCCCACTTTTCGCGTGTCGTCGCTCCGTGGTTAGCAAGCCGGTCATGCACGCCTGCGCGCCGCTCGCCACGGCAGCGCGCCTCGTTGATATAGCCGCCCGTCCTTGGTCAGACCAGGCTAGCCGCAAGCTTACTCATCCTCATGCCTAGCCGCGACTCCCTCATGGCACTCCGGCTCCTGTCTCTTGGCCCCTCAGTCGCTGCCGGGCCCGGCCTCTCTGCCCCCGAACGCCCGCCCCGCCTTAACGTGCCGGGCTCCCGTCTCCTCGCTGCTAACCGTCCTCGCCCTTTCTCACGGGACGGCTGAGGCTTCCCTAGATGTTCCGACCGGGTCGGCCGCATAGCGCCGCCGAACACTCCGTAGTACTAAACCATGACGCTCGGATTCAAAGGTGGAACACATACGGGTGGGGGCGGGAGTACGGCGCCGAATCTTCATGTCGGATCTGCAGGTCGGCCGGAGGTCGTACCGAAGTACGAGAACACGATTTTATTTCAAACACCCCTCGCGAGTAGGCTGCCCCCGTCGGGGTAATACACACCCCTTCCCACCTGTAGACGGATCTCGAAGAGGCTTGCGCAAAACCGAGGTCGTACATGTGTTATTTAGGAGCCCCACGTACATATTTCTTGCCCGGCGCCGCCAGCATGCGCTACCGGGACTACAAGTATTATTTGTAAAGCTGCCCCCTATGGCGCTCCCCGGCCGTCGCAGGATTCGAGGACCCGCCACAACCGGCCACCCCCCCCCCCCCCCCCGCTCAGCGCCATGCCGCACCCAGGCGGGCACGGGTCTTACGGGTTACTAGCGCCCACCACGTGGAGGTGGGGGCGGTGGTGCCTTCAGGTTTGCAGCACCCGTACTCCTCCGCTCTAGAGCTTTGGTGGGCCGCTGCCTGGCGGCGGGCGCAATGGATCTGCATATTGTTTATCTAATGCCAAAGTTGGTTTCGTCTGACTCCCGACTTAGCTGGGGTGGTTTCTCCCCCTTTCTAGGGTCATCATACCCTGCACTCAACTCCTCCCTCTCGCCCCCTATGCCATTGCTCCAGCCCTTAGGGCGTGATGTGGTTTTCTGCCTTACAAATCTCTACTGCTGATCTTCTTGCAAAAACACCTTGATCTTCCCAATTATATCCCAATTTAGCCTCACTCCTTTTGGTATGTATTTTGGCATTGATGTTGCTTGCAACATTTTTCCCTATATTCCCGCCGCATGCCTTTCTGAGTGACTGTACTTCCGGAATAGACGCGGGTGGGAGAGACGCTGCAATTGTTTTATTTTGTGGGACTGGCGTGATGTCGTTGCCTTATTTCATCCTCGCCTTATAGTAGGGCGGTCATGATTGGGCGCGCAGTTTATGCGAGCGATGTAGCGCAGCTCCTTTTTGTCTCCCCAGGGTGTGATCGAGTGGAGGCATGGTGATGGTGTCCTTTCCCCATTTTCTGCGGTGGCGGCTACTCCTGCCCCCGTACAACGATATGCCCTTCGTTCGGCTGCTGTCGTGGTATCCGTTGCGCGGGTGGCTTCGCGTTGCGACATGCATGTGACCACCCGGCGTCGTCGCTGAGAGAATCTGAGAGGATCTGAGACATGGGCATGCACTGCGCCTCCGCCGTTGGCTCCTACCCCGGAGTCTTTTACCGAGTGGGACGTGCTAATCTTTTTTGCTGAATATTGACATCGCCATCATCATGGGGGAGGGGGGCAGACCCGCGTCCCCTGGATATTTGCGGCATGCGGTATCGCAAGTGGCGAACGTCTTGCGTGAGTTGGCTAGAGTGTCCAATCACGCCAACCCCGCTGTGTATATATGCTGCGAGCGTCGTCAAATATTTGAGCGGCTACAAGCGTGAACCGGTGGAGGTGGGCTACGTCAATGGAGAGTGGAGCCGTGCATGTGGACTACGCAACCTTGGTGGATGAGCTGGTCCAATTCATGGACGGCCATATTTCGCGGGCCACCACTAATACGGTGATCGTCATTGTTGTTGTGCATTGCTATATTGTTTGCATCGTGTTGTATTTGTGGGGGACCGTCACCCGCAGCTGTCAAGCTACCTATCACCGTGGAATTGACACGGTTCCGTATGTGCGGCGTGGATCTGCTGCGCCGCTGGGAGTGGACGATTGTTGCTGGTCGCCTTACCGCGGATTGCCATGTTCTCTGCTGAGCCCCGCTGTGACACTAGGAGAGACATGCGCGCTCACAGAGGTGTCATGGAGTTGGAGCTGTTGCCTCGCTCCCGGCCGTTAATGCTCTGCCGTGTGCTCCGTCGATTGGGCCGATATATTGTTGCCAGGGCTTACGTCGGATGGCCCAGGGTAGATGTTTATTTCGCCACATGATGGCTAAACCTCTTGCCGCATTTCATGCGCATGGCATGAGCAGTGTCGCCATGAACCATTTTAAGGGGCACTTGCGTGCCTCTGGACTGTATAAAGGCCACATCTTACATGGTGTGAAATGCGGTCGGTTGCATCATGATCTTATTGTGGGAGGTGAGAGTGTTACACATGCCTCCCTTGGGGGCCATCGTCATGTGAGAACTACGTTGGGTTGTGTGCGCCCTGACCCCCATCGTCGTCGGGACCGGCTGCATATGAATGTGGCCTTATTAGTAGACAATGATGAGGCTAATTGAAATTGGAAAATGCTTATAACTTATTTTATGTTTAGTCTTTGATGCTAAGCGGGCCAGCTGTCTTACGGCTCGAGCACAAGAACCCGCATAGGGTCAGCCGTATGGCATTACACGCAGCGTGTGGGCCTATGAAGGCAAGGTCTCTCATCTAGCAGGCAAAACCCGTCTCCTTTGCATTTTCTTTTTCGATTTTTGTAAACCCCCATCCCCGCCCCTACCCTTGCTCTAGTCCTCTCCGGCCGGGCATTCCGCGTGCATTTTAGGGTTCTATACAAATCCAACATGTCTCCCTCCTAGCGATAGCCGCTGCTTGCCATCCCAACGGGTGCAGCTAGCCCCCCCCCCCCCCCCCCCGCCCCACCGGACGCCCATACCCCTTCCGATCCTTCTTCACTAGCAGAGCTGCAGCGCTCCGGCTGATGAGGCAGCCGAGGCGTCCTGCCGGCAGCGTCGAAGGTTCTGAGCGCCCAAATTGCGTTGGTCCAGATGTTCGAAGCCTTCCTTAAACATGGTCCGTAGCGGCAATAATGCGATATTTTTTTATTTTCCCCATGGCTTCATATGATGTCTCGCTTGTGTAGGAGTCGTGAAGCGGGTTTTGATGTAAAAAAGTGGTTGGATTGGCGTTATTGATGATGTCCGGGCAACGTTTCGTGGTGTGATCCGCGAGCTTCAGGTGGCGCCCGGCGCTTGTTTTCGCGAGCGAGTGTATTCGGTGCACGGCCCGGGCTCGCCCATACGCTGTCGAAAAATGGTGCTTGAGATGGTCCAAAAACGCCGCATATATAGTCCCCCTCGTAAGTCTTGACTTGTACGTATCTGTCCATATCGCCACGTCAGCACCGGCGGCGCCGACCGCCGAGTGGTACAGTGGCGCATTTTTATGATATAATTAACGTAAAATATTCATCAACGGCTTGAGATGTTATAGGTGGCGGAGGGGGGCCTGCGTGTTACGCTCGTGATTCCGCTCTGCGCATGTTCGAACCTTGCCGGGCCCCTCGGTGGAAATATAACCGAGGGGGGTAGGGGGGGCCCTATGCAAATATTTTTAAGTTTCCTACAAACCCTAGTACAGTGGCTTAACGCGCGACCCGAATCCCGATAAAAAGGCGATGTACTCGCCCGGCGCGAGCGGTTTTTCCCCGCTTAGGGGCCCGCCATGCGCAGCCAAATAGCAGAATATGGGAGCGTATTGATGGCCAGCCCTATTACATACCCTGGACGATGCCCTAGCAGGTGACCATATGGATCCACCCGCTGACTCGGGGGTTGCACCCCTGCGCAGTATGGGCTGAAGCCCGGCTCTACCAAGGGCGCATTGAATGCGGACAACAGCTGTAGGTGGGCTGGTTTTGGAGCAAGCCTTAATCGCAGTATTGGCCGTTTTGCGAGAACTGCTCACTTGCTTGCATGCCGACGGTGGGCAGAGCGCGCTTTAGTGAATGAGCTCTACGATGGTAGGTAGAGCTAAGTCTTGGCGTGCATCCGTACAGATAGAACCCATATACGTGCGATATAAAAATTCGTGCTCTCGTGACATTGGGTTATCAAATTCATTACCAACCCTGAACAATGACACGCACACGTATGGCTTTTACAACGAGAGCCCAACAAACGCCACTTAGGGCTCCCCCCACGCATGATGTCGTGTTCACGTATGACACATGGAAGGGCGCGGCCGGAAACGAAGGTGAGGGCTCATAATGGACCAATATACAATTGATGCTTGACAAGGGGGCAAGACTTTTGTGGGCAGGTGTACTCCCAATCCAATACATCGCTCGGAATACCTGGCTTGTACTTGTCGTTGTTGTCCACAGCCACATAGATCACATTTTCTGGGCCACAAGTAAGGGCTTCCGCGGCCGCGCGCAAATTATGCGCGGCCGCACAGAGATCCAAAATGCGCACGGGGCTTGACATTATCTTGCTTGTAGGTAAGACAATCGTAAGTACAATGGCGCGCACGAAGGCTGATGTTCTCAAGCAAGGGGAGTGGGGTGATATTGCGCCGGACCAGGACCCGAAATGAAGTTTGGTCCCGGGGCTGGGTGTCGTGTTGCAAAGAGATGTTGATTGATGGAGGGTATAAGCCCATTCACCGCTCGCTTCCCCCCCCGCCTAAACCCCCGCTTCGGCAACCCGGGGACGAGCTCACCAAGACTTACATCAAGAATCCAGACGCTAGGCCATCACGCATCACCAATAGGCGACAGACTACACAACTCATGAGCATAGTCCGCACTTGTTGGTAGTTGGAGTAGTAGGTCACGCGCTAAGTCTTCAAGAGCCGTCGGGGCCGCTGCGTGGCTAGGGTACCTTAGCGCGATGTTGGCCCCCGCCGGGGAAAGGAGGGGGCTGCTGCGTGGCGGGTCGCGGGGATCTGCAGTGTCTGGCTGGGCAGCTCCTCGAGCTACCCCGCCCTCGAAAATGCCGGCCCATTGTAGCACCGTAGTGCCCGCACCCGCGTCGACCTTCTCGAAAATTCTGGGTGAGTTTTCGATTCACTAGACCTCGCCACTTTTGATGAGCTAGTGCGCGAGCGTGATGCCTTCTTTCCGCGCCATGTTGTAACCCAACTATTGTTGTACCAAATGATCCACATTGCAACAACATTATAATCAGGCTGCAGGGACTTCATTCCTGCCTCGCACGCCTTGCGCGGAACCCGCGTGCATGGCTTGAACATCATGTGGTCTGCGCCGGTGGCGTCTTGCTTTAGCGACGTGAATGCGTCGCGGACCGGGCGATCGCTGACGATTGTTACCCGCCGTAATCTGCCGTAATTTGGGATGACGAGAGCCGCGTCGGCAAGTTGCTCAATTTTCTGTTATTCATCAGTGTTTTGGGGAGGACATGTGCCATATGGGGAACGGTACGTTGATCTAGAAGAGCGGTTTGGAAACTGTTGCTGTGAACCACACGTGGGTGAACCCATTGATGCCGGATTTGCCGTTGCAAAGCCCCCGTGAAAGGAAAGGGATCGATTGGGCAGTGACCTCATCGCCTATCACGTTATAGTCTAGAAGATCAATGTTGTTGGAGTTGAGCTCTCCAGGTTGAGCTGGGCAGTTTTTGCATCGTCTAGCATGTAGGTTGTGGTTTCGGGGGAACCCCATTGATAGCTCGATCTGTTGGGTTGGTGGTGTTGATGGGGCACATGCGTCACTTGGTTGAACTTGTGTGAGAAACTCTCCCCACACCGCGTCTGCCCCGAGCGTGCCGATGTTTGAAAGCATGTGAGTTCTCTAAACGCATGTATTTTGGCGAGGTTTTTACAAGACTGCCCAACGTATCGTATAGGTTCTAGTGCAGAGCTATATTCCATGATTCCATTGTCTGCGACATGTAGTTAGGCGAGAGACGGTTTTTGAGTGATTTGATCATTGGTAGCGGGAGTCTATTTTGCTGGATGGAATTGAATCGGCTCTTCGTCTCCATGTTGGAGAAGAGCGTAGTTTTGCGATAGGCGCCCGATTCCGCCATTGCGGCGTATGATTGCAGTGCTTCCCCTATACGGTGAGTGAATACTTGCTAGGCTTGTATAATGAGCTGGCAAGTATTTGTCTCGGCGATGGATGAGGTTTTTAGTATCCCCGCGAACGGCGCATTGCTAGGCGCTGTGGGTTTCCATCCCGCTGAAGTGTTGACATTCGCGGAAGTCCCTTGATGACCACCAGCATCGGCTTGAACACCAGTCCCGATTATGTTGCCTCCGACGAGCCCAAAATTTTCTCCTGCCCGGTGATGTGTCACGGCATGGTGTTGTGGCGATAGCCATATTTGCAGTGTATGAATCCCATTTATGTCAAGAGTCCGGCCGGGGCTAAAGCATGTGATCGTGAAAGCTCGGCGAGAGTCCCTTCAGGCGCTCTGATTTCCATCGCTGAGTCGGATGACCCTACGGTCCCATTGCCGCCCCGGTTTCTCCTCGTGCTTAAGCGTTTGGGGGTAACCCATGCCCGGTAGGTTCATGGCTTTGTCGTTGATGGGTCGTTTGTACATGGAATCCTTACAACTTTAGTGCCCGCATTAGTCCTTTTATTGCTAGACATGCCAAACAGTCTTACGCTCCGCGGCACGAACCCGCACAAGGTCCGCTAATTTCATATTGCGTAGCGTGCAACCCTTTGAAAGTCGCGTCCTTCAGCTAGCGGGCATACATATCCCTCTCCTTTGTATGCTCTTTTTTGCAACCCCCCCTTTTCGCCCAGACCCGCACCCTAGTCCGCTCTGGCCGGGCATTCCTCGTGCTTTGTAGGGCCCCATACAAAACCAGACAGTCTCCATCTCGATATAACTGCCGCCCACCATCCCGGGGGTGCAGCTGGGACACCCCCATGGACGTCCGCTCCCGCCTCCCCTCCCCTTCCCCACCAGTAGAGCTGCAGCGCTCCGGCTGAGGCAGCTGAGGCGTCCCGCCGGCAGCGCTGAAGTATATAATGGGCTCGGAGGCAGTCGGAGGCGCTGCGGTGTTGGCCCAACCTAGCGCGCGATATGCCTCGACCGGGAAAGGGGCGAGGGCTTTGGTGTGTTCCGCGGATCGGCTGTGCCCCGGGGGGGGGGGGGGGGGGGGGGGGGAGGGGGGGGGGGAGTCCGGTCGTGGTGTTGGGGCCGGTCCGTGATGGTCGCGTGTGAAAAGTGTCCGCGCTTTGGTTGTTGTACCCCCATCTAGCCGGGAGGCCGTTCGCAGCGCGTAGTGGTTTGCCGTTGGTCTTCTGAATAACGTACGACCAACGGCTCGCGAACGGGCGCCCGATGCGGGCGGATGACCGGTTGCGGTGACTGTCGCGGCGGATTTGCCGCCGCTCTCACCACCGCCGCTTCGGTGTGACGCTGGAAGCCGGGGTGCGGCGGGGCTCGGGGGAGAGCGAAGTGGGGTCGTCAGGGGGTCGGGGGCCGATGTCCGGGCGGCCGCAGGTAGTTTGTGGGCTGCCGCGGCCGCCTAGCGCTGGATACCGGGGTGAGGGGGGGGGGGGGG
>VCJN01001945.1:0-27258 GCA_006384855.1 Tetraselmis striata
TCATGTCGGCCGATTTGATGAGGCCGGGTGCCTCCTCGGTCATCCAGAACAGGCCGCTCCCTGCCTTGGGTGTGACGCCAGGCTCAAACCTGCACCCGTCAGCACCCCAGCGTTGGAATGAGAGTCGCCGCAGCGCGCTGGCGCTGCGCGTCCCGTGACCGCATGCGGAGGTCCACTCACCGGGTGCGGTCTACTACCATCCACTGGTCGTTGTAGGTGCCCGAGTGATTCTCGGAGAAAAGGTCGGACCACGAGCTACCGCCTGTGCCAGAGGCGGCATGCGCTCAGCGCCATGGGGCAATCAACAGTCCGCAGATAGCATGATATGACGCCGACATTTTCAAACTGCACGGCATGGCATGACACGACGAAGTCTGCTGGGATGTGACATGGCACAATATCTAACACGGCAGGATTGGCACAATATTACATCATGTATCAGCGCATGAAATTCTGCCAATACCCTGCATGCTGTCATGGCATGACATGGCATGACCTGGCCTGGCCTGGCATGGCATGGCATGACCTGGCCTGGCCTGGCCTGGCCTGGCATGGGATGGGATGCCATGGGATGCCATGGGATGCCCCGGCGTGACCTGGCCTGGCCTGGCATGGCATGGGATGCCATGGGATGCCACGGCGTGACCTGGCCTGGCCTGGCATGGCATAGGATGCCATGGGATGACACGGCGTGACCTGGCCTGGCCTGGCGTGACATGGCGTGGAATGGCATTGGGCATGATGGCATGTCGCATGGGGCATGGCATGACATAACATGACATGGAATGGGGTGGGATGGTGGGATGGGATGGGATGGGATGGGATGGGATGGGATGGCATGGTATGGTATGGTATGGCGTGGTGTGCCAAGAGGTGCAATGGCACAACGGAGTGACAGTGGCACGTACTTTTGGCGAGCCGGTTGGCCACCATGACTCGGATCCAACAGGGGACGCTCTCGGCGCTGATGCTGTCGTACTTGGGCGCTATCCAGCACGTTCAGGGAGGTCTCCATCACAAAACAGTGAGGAGGGGGCCTGGTGGGTGCAAGTGGAAGTGAGGAAACAGGGGCGGTGGAGGGAGGAGAAGGAGGGGGGGGGGGAGGGGGGAGGGGGGAGGAGGGAGATCTAGATTCATGTAGTTGTGGGCCATGATTCAGCTTCAGCTTCTTGGGGCACCGCGACTTTGGGTATGAATCCTCACTACTATCGCCTGTAAGATTTTGCCGACCTGTCACACGTCCCCAAACTGAATGCTCACATTACGTTCAACACCATTTCATGCGCATGACAAAGATGTCTTATCGTTTATAGCGTTGCACGATTTACGGTTTTAAGGCACCGTAAGTACTCGAGCAATGTGCCTTTACACACTGCAGGGGTTCCTGCTGGTGCCAGTCCTGTCCCGGGGGGCGGAGACACTCCCTATGACGCACGGTGTACTCTGAGAACCCTGTATGTACCCCCTCATAAGGATTATTGCGTTGCCCCAGGGTAAGGGGGGAGGGGGGGGGAGAGGGGTGTCTCAAGGGGCTCGGACATACGCAGCCCACCTGAGGTGATGTAGAAGTCGTCCATGGAGGTCAGCAGTCCCGGTGAGGAGGAGAACGACTCGGTGAAGGGCTCGCGGGTCGGGTCCTCGGATGGCAGGGTGATATGCTGTTCCGGAAATGGGGTGAGACAGGGCATGCTGCCCGTCAGCCTGAGATAGAGATTGCGATAGGGCTGCATTGTACGTGCAGTGGGCGCCATGCACGGACAGGGCGCGCAGTGGGCAACCTGAGACAGGGGAAGAGGGGGGGGGGGTGGAGATCATCTGCGTGCGAGCTGGGCAGGACCTTGAAGGTGCGAGGGAATGCGTTGGTGTAGCCGTCCCATGTAGTGTGACCCACGGTGATGTCCTTGTAGCTGCCCTGCGACAAGGATGCGCAGTGACTCCCCGATCAGCGCATAAGGTGTTGGCGGAGAATGGCAAGGTAACAGTTAGTGGTGTTGATGGTGGTGGGGGGGCAGCAAAGCACCCACCTGCGCGTCCTGTTCCAGCTTGATGGCTGCCGAGCAGTGGGATGGTCGGTCCTGGAGCGCGGCAGCAGCGGCCATGTCCATGCCGGTGCGGCGAGATAGCTTGCGCGGGAGGGTGGACATCCCCTTTGCATCCGTGCCATGGTCCCGCCTGGCCACGGGGGGCATGTAGCATGGGTTCGCTGAGCTGGCGGCCGTACAGCGCTGCAGGGATAAGGGGGGAGGGGTTGGGGAGGGGGGGGGGGGGGGGCGGATTAAATGGGTTTGCACCGTGCGAGCGCCGGCATGACGTCGTATAGGTCGCCCAGCATGTTGAGCAGGAGCAGGTCAATGGTGGACATCTCGCGGCTCGAGGCGCAGAACTCAGCGTAGCCTTCCAGCAGCCCGTCGAACTGCGCTAGCACGTCCCCCACCGCCGACCAGTACTCGTGGCGCTCGTCGCTGGTGCCCGAGGCGGCTACCTGACCGCGCAGCCAGTCGAGGTTCGCCTGCACGGGGCACAGGCCGGAGGGGCGGGAGGTGAGTGATGAGTGTCGTAGGTAAGGAATCCCAACGCATAGGCCGCAGCGCCACCCCACCTGCGCGAACGCCACGAGCCGCTTCCCGGCTGGCTTGCCGCGGAATAGGTCGTCGAGGTAGTTGTCGACGAAAACCTCCATCTGACCGCAGGTGAAGAAAGCCTCGAGGTAGCCCAGCGCGAAGAGGGCGTCGTCGCGCGGCACCTCCTGCCTTGCGGCCATATCCAGCACCGTCCACCCACCGACCAGCTCAGAGCTGGGACGGGGTCGGCCAGCCCAGTGAGTGACCAGTCAAACAGCGAGACAGAATGCGGGCGCTTGCCCACGTGACGATGCGAATGCGAATGCAAGGCGGTAGCGGTGGGACACACCTAAAGCGCACACACACACACACACTCTCTCTTTCTCTCGCTCTCACTCTTAACCCCCCCCCCCCCCCCCCCCCCCCCCCCCCCCAACACACAGACACACACGCGCGCGCGCGCGCACGCAAAAAAAAACAGCCAAAACACTTACGTGCAATATCTCTCTCGCTCTGTCATATGTCATCCCAACACCCCGAGGCACGCGCCCCACCTCCCGTAGGCCGCCGCCGATGCGTCCAGCACTCCGGGCTGCAGCCGCCACGCCTCGCCGTCGCGGTAAACGGAGGCTGTTCCGTCGGCGTGCGCACCCGGAACCCCGCCCAGCAGCAGGGCTGCCGCGGCGAGGAGCGGTGCCCAGTACAAGCGGCGCCCTCCGAGGGCGAAACCGTCGGGAGCAGCTCGTGGCGCCATGGCTGTGGCTCGGCCCGGCTGCGGAGGGGAAAACGCGGCGGCCGTGACGACGCTTATCGCTCGGGAGGTCGTCTACTGCAGGGAAGGTGCAGGCGTGCTAGACGCTTTTGTGGCTTGAAAATGGCCGGGCTTTGCGGGGGGCGGGGGGGGGGGAGGGGGCGGTCTCCACAATCGTCAGCGAGCCCGTGCCTGGCCACAATTGCTGCCTCGTCGCGCAACCGTGCAACGGGTTTTGGCGACGACGACGCATGC
Organism: Tetraselmis striata; assembly: GCA_006384855.1. Classification (NCBI taxonomy): domain Eukaryota; kingdom Viridiplantae; phylum Chlorophyta; class Chlorodendrophyceae; order Chlorodendrales; family Chlorodendraceae; genus Tetraselmis; species Tetraselmis striata. Next base: position 3,568 of record VCJN01001945.1, read on the forward strand.
GCGCTGAAACGCGCGCATGCACTTGTATCGGTGGCGCGCGCATCGCGCCGCATCAGCGTATTCGGCTGCCGTAGTCGCTCGTCTGTCAAGTGAGATGACGGGACGGGGTCGGTCGATACCCTGTAGTCGCTCCACCCACGAGCAGGTACGCCACGGTTTCATCTCATCTACAGGTACCGGTCGTCGTGGTCTCGACGAGCAGCCGCCGCAGGCAAAACTGGGGATATAAAGGATGCTTGCTGGCCTGCTTGCCCATAATTTAGCTAGTAGAAGATTGTTAGTCTCTATTTCATCCTGCAGGTAGTCGCTCCTAGTAGTAGTCGCTACAGATAGTCGCTATTCAGGATTATTCCTCGACTCAGCATCAGTGTGCCAGATATCGCGTCTTTGACGCCGCGTGGACAGCAGCTGTACATGAAGCATTCCTGCTTCATTATTTAGAATACCAGTTGGCAACGATTGGTTATTGGTGCACAGATCGTCGTCGTTCTCAATCGCTGTCGTCGTTCCTGCCACCGCCCAACCACCACTTCGCCAGTAGCAAGCGACCAACCCTCTGGCTCGCTGCCGGCTTCTCTATCCTCCTTCCATTGCCCGCCCCCGAGGTCAGCGCGGGCAAGTGGCGCGGTCGCGATGGATCGCACGGCCGAATACTTCGAGGTGGCGGAGGCGACCGCGCGCGTGGTGCGCCGCCCCAAGGTGCGCCCTGGGCCTGATACTTGCAACCTCCCCCTCTCCCATCCCACTGCCGCCACCCACCACCATCAGTGCCGCAACCATCACCATCACCAGCACCCACAGCTACAGCGTGCCGTTCCAAGGCGACCCCCAACCTCCCCCCTTTTTCACCTCACTCCCATCCCCCTCCTCCCCCCTCCTCCCCCCTCTTCTCACCCCATACGTCCTTCTCATGCAGCACCCACGTCCTTGCCACCAGTTTCCTCCGCATTCTGTCATCCTCCCCCACCTCTCCTCCTCAGCTTGCCCAGCATGCAGGCCCCTCCCGCTCTCCGAGCTGCACCCCCCCCCCCAACCCCCCACCCCCCCTCCCGCAACCCCTGCTGCCATGTCTCCCCCTTCCCATGCAAGACCACATAGGCTCTCATCCCCTCCCTGCTCCCCCCTTCCTCCTCCAAACCCGACCCCGCTGCCATCCAGGAAGAGGTGAAGCAGCTGCAGTCGGCCCGGCTCATGCGTCCAGTGCGCCACAAGTCGGAGTTTGCGCGGGCGGCGATGGCGTGCGTGAGTGCCTTGCCGGCAGGCAGGGGGCAGCTTGGGGGGGAGGTGGGGTCGAAGGGGAATCAATGGCGGCTGCAGGGTCTGTACCAGGGTTGGGCTGCAGTCCACTTTCCAGTACTGCAGGCCGCAGTGCAGGCTGCAGTAGCACTGAAACTATAGGGATTATAGGGAAGGGCGGGGCAGTGAAGGGCATATACTTGGGGCCATTTGGGTAACTGCACTGCAGCCCCTTTTCGGGAAGTACTGCAGGCTGCAGTGCAGCAGATGCTGCAGCCCAACCCTGGTCTGCACATACACCCATAAGCTCATTTTGCACCCTCCTGCGACCCCCGCCGCCGCATCCCCCCCCCCCCCCCCCCCCCCCCCCTCGTGCATCGCCGGGCCGGCAGGCGAAGGAGATCACGGAGTTGCTGGCGTTCTTGGCCGCCAGCCGGCGCGACTACCTGCAGCCCGGGCGCAGCAGCGAGCTGCAGAAGGACAAGGTGGAGGAGGAGGTGCAGGCACTGGCACCTGGGGGAGCATACTGTAAGAAGGAGGGCGGCATGCGCGGCGGCTGAATGCTCCCCGCCCTCTTCTCCCGATCGCGCTCCGCGACCTCGCTCCCCGGCCCCGCCAGGTGGGGCTCTTCTCCAAGGCGTGCAACCGGCGGGTGTCGCTGCTGCAGGAGGGCGTCACGGCGATGAAGGGCGCGGGGAACGCGACTCCGCAGGCGGTGGCGCACCGGCAGGGGGTGGTGAGCTCCCCCCCCCCCCCCCCCCCCCCCTCCCTCCCCCTCCACACGCCATGCTCCGAGCGCGCAGGATAGGGATGATTTCAGGGCGGAGGCCGCCGACAAAAGCGCCCAACCGCGGTCAGCAGGGGTGCGGGGGGCGGCGGTGCAGCAAGCTGGGATAATCCCGCGCAGTAATCCCTTGTCGTGATGTTCTCCCAGCTTTATCCCAGCCTATCCCGATCCCGGCATGTCCGCAGGTATCCCGGTTCATCACACGAGTGGCAAAGGCCAGGACACACGCTGCACGAGATGTCAACTGACAGAGTGTCGCGTGTTCATCGAGCGCGGCCGATGACATCCCGGGATATCCTGGAATAGTGTCGCGCCTATCTTGAGGGAGTCCCTGAGGTGGAGCGGCTTGCCCCCCCCCCCCCCCCCCCCCTCTCCCCCGGGCGTCTGGCTGGTCGCAGGTGCTCATCTTGACAGAGGCGCTGGCGGAGGCGAGCCAACAGTTTGACCGGCTGCGGGAGGCGCGGCTGCGGGCGCGCCGCGATGGCCGTCGGCGCGGTGGCCGGCCGGCAGTGGCCTCCGCCCGTGACCCGGCGGCGGCGGGGGCGGCGGGGGCGGGAGGGGAGGGCGGCGCGCGGCCATCGCACACACAGGCGGTGGAGGGGTTGCCGCCGGAGCGCCTGGCTGCGATGGCGGAGGAGAACGCGGCGCTGCTGGGGGAGCTGCAGAGCCTGTCCAAGCAGGTGCGCGCCCCCCCCCCCCCCCCCCCCCCCCCCCTCAGAGGGCGCAGGGGTAAGCGCTAAGATGATGGGGGCTCTGGTAATCGTCGCATACGTGTACGCACAACTGTACGTTGGATGCGTATGTATACGTGTAGAACTGCGCGTGCATGCCGGCACCCCTGGGTAGAATGCTGTACACCTTGCCACAAATTGTTATATTCTGGCTGCGGCATCAAGCCACATGCGGATCCATATCCCGAACATAGGCGCCTCCAGTGGGCAGCAGGAGCGCCCACAGAGCGCCCATAGAATCGCTCACAGGAACGTACTCTCGCGGCCTCCCTCTGTCGAGCCTTATTCACCTTTCTTTTTCACCTTGCCACAAAGTTTTATTTTCTGACTGCGGCATCAAGCCTCATGCGGATCTATATCCCGAACATAGGCGCCTCCGGTGCGCAGCAGGATCGCCCACAAAAGCCCAATCCTGCTACAGGGCGGCCCCACCCCCAGTGGCCCCCGCGGCGATATGACATATCTACCAACAACCCACAGCCTTTCATACATTTTCCCACAAACTTACACTCTATGCGTTTCAGGAATCCCCCCTCGGACCACCCCAAAATGCACCTGTGTGGCGGTGTGCACGGAGACTGCCGTGAACATCGACCATGCGGACATAGAGTCGCTCACAGGAACGCACTCTCGCGGCCTCCCTCTGTCGAGCCGGATTTGCCGGCCCGTCGATGATTGACCTGATCGATGATCGATGATCGCCACGCTGAGCGTAATCGGGTCAAAACCCGCCGGCGCCTCTGCGGCAGGCGCACTCGGTGGAGCGCACGGTGGCGGACATCGCGGCGCTCAACTCGATGTTCAGCGAGGCGGTGCTGAAGCAGGCGGAGCAGGTGGAGGGGCTGTACCTGGACGCGCTGGCGGCGAGCTCGCACGCGGAGGCGGGGAACACGCACCTGCGGCGCGCCATGCAGCTCAACAGCTCCACGCGCATCTACATCCTGCTCGTCTTTGGCATCGCCATCTTCGGCATGCTCTTCCTGGACCGATACAGCTCCCGCTTCGGGCCCGTGTAGGCCGCCGCCTGTCATCGGCCGCCAAACTCTAATGCCAAGGCACAAATAAAAACCCCAAATGCCCTCGATCGAAAGTTAACGCCACTTGGCCTCGCCTGCTTGGCGGCGTTGCCGCTCTTGTGAGGCAGTGTCTGCCTGCCCGCACACTGTCGCGTGCGTCATGCGCGGTGTGCAACGCATTGAGGGAAAGGGGGGGGGGGGGGGGGGGCGATGTTGTGGCACAGTTGCTGGCGCGAGATGGCGTCCATGCTGCTGCCAATCTTGCCAGAGCTAGAGCGCCGGGCCGCTCCTTATAGCCCAGTTGAACGCATTGAGGGGAAGGGGGGGGGGGGGGGGGGGGGGATGTTGTGGCACAGTTGCTGGCGCGAGATGGCGTCCATGCTGCTGCCAATCTTGCCAGAGCTAGAGCGCCGGGCCGCTCCTAATAGCGCAGTGAAACCGGGTAGCTGCCGCTGGACCCATCAGCCGGTTGCCAATACCGCACCTTCGGCAGCGCTCCCGAATCAGGCTACTTCCCAGGCAACTTAGCAGCATCAATTGCTACTGATGTACACAACTTCTGCTGCATATGAACCATCCCGCTAGTGCCCGGACCTGCACTCGGGCGCGGTAAAAATGATGTGCAGTGTCGACCCACAATGTCTCACCCATGTATTCCATATGGTTAGTATTGTTTCAATAACATGAATTATGTCGTGCAACAATGACATAAATAGACAGCAAAGGCAATCCTTGCTTTTTATTGATGTTGTCATTGCACTGCTGGCGAGCCTGCGCTGACGTCTGCTGTGATCTATGCGACATGGACCGCCGTATGGCCTCCCGACACCGGTCATGCTGACGATTATATCATCATTTGCGCCTGTCGGCTTCCCGTCTACTTAATGGCTGTGCCAAACAACAGGAATGTATACAATGCCCACAACAACCGGGCAACAACACTCGAATGCAGGCGCCAGCAGCGGGCACCTATAGCCGCGGTTGTGAATACGTGCGGGCCCTCGTCGGTTCCCGGCCAGCCAGAGCCTGGCACATTTCATCAAGCGCCCCCGCCCCACCACGTTCCCTCAATTGTTGAGGGGCATGTTGGTGGCGTTTGTCTGCCAGCCTGTAGTATTTTCATGCCTGGACTGTTCGACAGCGCGCAAATGAACGCATTGGACTAGAACCTACCCCGGACAAAATGAAGCGGAATGGGCCGCTATAGATCAGGCAGAATACGACTCTTCATTTAGGCCACTTTTTCCGATACTCGTTTCGCAGAGTGAGGGAGGGATAGAGAGAAAGAGGGAGAAAGCCTGTACATAGAGCTGTAGGTTCCTTGAGGGCATCACCACTCGTTTCGCATAATATCTATTTGACGCAGATTTGATAACCGCTCGTACCCGTACCAAACGCCGTTTATTCGCACAACACCTGCGCAAGGACAGCGGGCAGCCTATCCGTACCATCCGGTACTACACGTGCGTGTGCAGACGCAGATGTCACACTCTGCGAATAAGCACGAATAAGCAGAAGATGCCGCGCAAATCTCGTTTCGGCCACAGACCCAAGCACCAGCAGTTGAGCCCAGTCATATGTGAGGAGGGGTACCCATTACGCCCTGCACCCATAGCAGATCGCGTCCCGATGTGTGTGAACGCTCTGATACACCCAGGTCACCTGCGAGGGCGCTTGCACCAGTGACATCAAGTGAGGGTGGATGCCGGCGTGATTGCACCATTGACATCAAGGTTCCTGCGCAGGAACAAGGCAAGAAGGATACCCCAGGTATCAGGCACAATTTCAGCGCATGGAGGTAACAAACTGTTGGCAAGGGAGAGCGACGCGGACGGGCGAGCAGTACCAGGAACGTCCACATTGCCATCAGCGCGCATGATTGTTGGTGTGCATGCAGCGCCAATGGTGACGCCCCCTGTGATGGCACAGTATACATATCAGAGCACGCATGCACCCCAGACCAGAGCATCAACAACTGAACCCAGTCAGATGTCATGCTCAGGATGCCCAGCAGGTTTTAGGGTTTAATGTGTAGTTTTTAAGGTTTTAGAACCCTGAAACCCTAAACCAGTCTAACAGCCATGACGACAGACCATGTCCCCATGTGTGAGCACATCCATGTCACCTGTGAGCGTGCTTGCGCCAGTGACGTCCAGCGATCCTGCTCGGTGACAGGCAAGGAGGGTGCACTCCGTAGGAGGCACGTTTCATGTCATTCCGATTGTTGCGCGTTGGACAGCCTGGAGCGTGCTAGCGTGGTGGCAGCCAATGCCGCACGGTCCGTGTACTGACCGGCATCCACAGCATCATCCCGTCTTTTCCATGCTCACTGCCCAGCTTCTCCATGCACGCGGATCATGCATGGCATGCGTCACGCGCAAGGACACCTAGAGACGCCACACCTCTACGGGGAGGCTGTGCAAGGAGTTGGGAGTCTACTCCGTTGAGTACTACAAACCCCGACGGCAGATTGGCTGGCTTGGACAATCATGTCATCCGGATGGAGTTTGACCTCCGCCGCATGTTGTCATCATGGGTGCCTACCAAGCGTCCCAGGGGCAGCTCCAACACGACCTATGGCCGCGTGGTTCAGAAGGCCCTGAAGATGCTTGTCATCGACAGCGTACGGCAGTCAGAAAACTGAAATTTGAAATTTGTTGCAACTTTGTTCCTATTCAGTTTTCCAAGATACATGAAATTTTTCAAATGGAATTTCTTTCAAGCTAAATGGGTCAGATGTCGTACGGCCCAACCGACATGGACCCGAATAGCGTCTGCTGCCCCCGTATGATGGCAGTCAATGGTGACCGATCGCATAGCATGGAACCAAGCGCTGAAGCACGAAAATTTCAAAGGCAAGCCAAAGAAGAGCAGACGCATGCAGACACAACCCTGATGAAAATCTGCAGTTTCTATGTACTGTAGTAGTCCCATCCACCAGGGCAACAGCCAGGTACCCAAATGGACAGGATGATGGCCTTCAGTCATCCCGGGCCTCAGCGCCGGACGCGTCAAACCATACCATATCCCCATCCATCACATAGTAAATGAATCATCACCCCATTTCCACGAGAATAGGACTGTGTAATAGGATAACTTTTCTCGTATAAATAGGATGACTGACTGACTGGCTGGCTGGCTGGCTGACTGACTGCCTGCGAGGAGAGAGAAATATATTTATCTGGATAATGGATCAGAAGGCAAAGCGAATAATGAACGGATACTATCACTCGTTGACGCAAGACAATAGTTGATTTTTAATTCGATCAGTAGCGAACCCCGTAACTGTTACTACGGTAGCAGTATTAGTGAGAAGGAGGTTATATCATAAATATAATAATACTATATTGTCGCTGATATGATGATACAATAATAAATCGTTTATTTTACACCGGTATTACAGCAGGACACAAAAAGTTTGCATGTTACTATGGGTGTGATTTCGCTTGGAGCGCTTCTAGTCGATCAACCCACGCAAAATGGGACGGTGTGCGGTGCGCGTGCGGCACCTGTCGTGTGGCAATATCAGTGTGCCAGCATGATGTGTTGGAAACTACCGGGGTTGTGGCGGGTTTGTGCGCCCGGCACGCGCCGGTATATATTTTAACACAAAGAACCGTATTCCTCCCATGGTCGGCGAGATATACATGTGTTAGCCACCTATCTAACATGTGCCGCCCGGCGCATGTGATTTTTTTATCGTCTATAGTCACTTAGGTAGCGGGCTGCATGCGACGTTCGCGAATTGGCCGTTAGCCATGCAAAGAGCAGCAATCTTGCAAATAATCACGCGGAAATTCACATCATTTCGCGGTTTTATCAGAATTTATATGTGAATAACGCGATCGAACGCCCATGACCAGAGCCTCATGATTTCTCATCATCGCACCATTCTGAAAAAAAAACGGCGAAATTCGATAGTCTGTCAAAGATACCCCCTTTCTCTGGTATGCCAGCCAACGAATTCATTGTGCATGGAACCGCAGGATGGGGCCAATCATGTAATGTGCCACTCCGCGCAAGCTCCCAGGTGCGAGGACCTTGTAGATGGCCGGATGTCCAGGTCGCGTCGACCCCGTCGTGATTTCGGCTCCTCCCTCTTCATCATGTATGGGTGTCATGTGATGCAGCATGCGCGCGGACATGTGCGTTAGTCGTGAAGCTGTTATTACTGGGGGTGAGCCCGCGCTTAGCCCACGGTGCGGGTAGTATACGCATGCTCCCCGGGGACCGAAAGCGCATTATGTGTTCTTGCTGCTTCAACCCAGCGAAGCGCAGCCAATGGCGCTATATCTTGCAGCTCGGAACATTGCGGGAGTGAGAATTGTGGAGAATTGTGTGCGGTACCGGCACACTATCGCAGGTCGAAATGCCCATGCATCGGAACATCAGTGTAGCATGGCTGCACTGATTGGGCTCAAAGTCAATCGCAATTTACAAGTGCGATAACCGGACTTCAAAACGGCTGCCTCCTTGGCGTAGGAGGGCCGCATGCACTAAAACGCGAGGCTCCATGGCCACGGAGCCCCATGGCTTGGGGACCCAGGCGAGAATACGCGCGGATTTAATGAGTAGATTAAGATTTATGTGGAGTGTTGTATTATCTACCACTGCTCGTCCGACACACACACATATGCATAGTCGTCATCACACATGTATATGTATATTTTAAATGTTTCCATATGTATGTATCACATATGTAGTTCGCATCATCGTCGCGCGCTTCGTCATCATATGCGATAGTATGAAGTCCCATAGCATGTCGAGGCGATTGTACTTTGCGATCCTTGTTCCCGCCCATCGGCGGTCCCTTTTGTAATCCGGGCTTACCCCTTTCGGCATGCCCTCTGACCGTTACTTTCCGGTCCATGTGCTGCTGCCCGAAAACTTTTGTACTAAAATACTGCAACCTCCGCAGCTCACATCTAATTGTATTAACTCCGGGTTGGGCGCCCTCCGCAGTCCGGTGACAAGGTATGTGCAGGTATTTCTCCAGACAAATATCTGCTGATGGAGCCAACGTCTGAATGAACCCGTGCAATCCCTTTTTGCCGAACCCGAAAATTTCCGTAATTCCCCAAAAATGCAATCTGTCGGATAATTCCGGATAGATGCCTCAGCTGCCATGATTTATCCCCGTTTAAATGATCTGAATCCCCGTAACCTGATCTTGGATATATTTTCCTATGGCGCCCCGCTCAGTCTGATAAGTCCCGAATGTACTCTCATTCGTATCTGGTGGTGCTCGCCCACGAGGTTCCCGTCTTTGTCCTCGTGGGGCCGGGGGGGGGGGGGGGGGGGGGGGGCGGGGGGGGGGGGCGGGGGGGGGGGGGGGGGGGGGGCGGGGGGGGGGGGGGGGGTCCCCATTTATTTTGAATGCCGAACTTGATCTGCTTTTTGTCTCCCGACTTGCTTGGGGTGATGTGATACCCTTCCTAGGGTCATCATACCCTGCCCTCAACTTCTGCCTGTCGCCCGCCTAGGCCACTGCTACAGCCCCTAGGGCGTGATGCAGTTATCTGACATAATTACTGTTGCTGATGACTTTGCTAAAATACACATTGATCTTTCCTGTTATGCCCCAATTTAGGCTATTAAGCCCTTTTGGGGTGTATTTCGGCATTGATGTTGTTTGCAATAATCTTGTCTATATTCCCATCGCCTGCCTTGCCTTGTGACTGGACTTGCCGGATTATATATAGGCGGTAGAAACATTGCATTTTTTTTATGCAGGCTCGATGAGACTCGATGCCATTGCCGTTGTCTTATCCTCGCCTTTCAGGGCGATCACGACTGGGTGCAGCCCCTGCGATCGGTGCAGCGCAGCTCCTTTGCGTTGCAAGAGGCATGTGACAACCCGGCGCCGTCGCGGAATTCTGACAGAAATTGAGCCCTGGGTAGGCACTGTGCCTCCGCCGTTGGCCATTACCCCGGAGATCTGTACCGAGTGGGATGAACAAGCATTTTTTTGCTGAATATCGGCATCGCCATCATCATGGGCGCAAGGCGATGCGTGACGGCAGCAGACCTGCGTTCCCAAGGTAGTAGCAGCATTCGTTATCGCAATTAACGACCGCCATGCGCGTGAGGTGGTAGTGCCCAAACACGCCAACCCCGTGCATGCTGCGAGCATCGTCGAATATTTGAGCGGATACAAGCGTGAACTGGTTGAGCTACTGGGCTGCGTCAGTGGAGGGTGGAGCCGTGCCTTTGGACTACGCAACCTTGGTGGAGCTGGTCCAATTCATGGACAACCTGATTTCGCGGGCCACTACTGATGTGATGATCATGGCCGATGTGCATCGCATGTTTGCATCGTCCTGTACTTGTGGGGGTCCGCCACCTGCGGCTTTGAGGCTGTCACCATGGAATCGACATGGTTTCTTATGCGCGGCGCGGATCTGCTGTCCGCCTGCGAAGCTGATTGTTGTTGGTCGCCTGACCGCGGCTGATCGTGTTTTGTTTTATTTTGCGGAGCCCCGCTACGGCACCAAGAGAAACTTACCGGCTCACAGCGGTGTGGAGTTGAAACAGTAGTAACTCACTGCCGCCCGGTAGTGAACTCTACTTGCTCCGTTGGTTGGGCTGATATGCTGCTGCCATGGGTTACGCCGGATAGCCGTTGATACATTTTTTATTTCATCCCCCAAAGGTTGGCCGTCCTGCCAGATTCCAGGCGCAAGGCATGAGCATTGCCGCCATAACCTTGTGTACTAATGGGCACTTGCGAGCCGCCGCGCTGAATAAAGATCACACTTTGCATGGTGTGAAACGCGACCGTTTGGAGCTTGATGTTGTTGCGGGAGGTGAGGGCGTTACACATGCCTCCCGTGGGCGCCATCGCCCTGTGAGAACTACACTGGGTTATATGCACCCTGCCCGCCATCGGCACCGGCTGCAGATGGACCTGGGCTCAAGAGACAATGAGGTCAATTTTGAAGCCGTAGTTTCTCGACCCCTTTGAGTCGCTATATCTCACCACTTTTGATGGGTGCGCGAGCGCGATGTCCGACTGTCATGCCAGACCTGCCGGCATGTTCTGTCTCCTGCATTGCTGTCCCTGTCTTCAGGGAGGGAATGGTTTGGCTGCTGACCATGCGGAATGGGGTCCCTGGTGGACGCTGCGCTGCAGGCGCATCCTGGTCAGCAGCCAAACCAGTCCCTCGCGCTGACGAGGAGGGAGGCGATGGAGGCAGCAGCGGCGGCTCGGACTTTAGGGACGGATGACAATCTGCAGGAGGTGTCGGACCTGCACATCCAGCTGCTTGCCTCCCGAAAAGAGCGTGAAAATAATCAAACCGGTCTGTAAGCACACATCATAAGAGAGAAGGCCTATGAACGCTAGCGACTACGCCTTTCTATAAATGAAGAGACGGCTCAGCATGCGGGCAGGTCCATCTGCGCATGCCCCCCACTGAGCCAACATCAGCCAGGGACAGGCATGCTGAGATCACAACCTCGAAATTTTGCTTCTATAGTCGCTACGGGTTTTGCTTCGTTCGAGTATTATACGGATTTTTCATTGTGTGCATGTTTGTTGAGCAAAATGACCGCCTTGTGTGGACACGTTGCGTGCTATAGATATACGGAGCATTGCAGGTGCGTCTCTTGATATCGGCAGGGTACGGTATGTCATGTGTGACAAGTGCCACTCGGCACCAGCATGCGCCTTGTAATGGATCATACACAGGGAGAAGGACGAGCGGCGCGTACCGGCATTCCAGATGTCCCAGCCAGCGGCATCAGAGACATGATAACCGGTGTGAATCCCTCTCGCGCACCACACGTAGGTAGGTTGTAAAGATTACACGGCACGCATTTGCATGGCGCCCGCCACGCAAGCATAGCCACCGTATGAACAATACCAGGAATGGTTAAATGTTATTGAGCGCTGCCTGCCTGGCAGCACTGCCCGGCCTACGAGGCCAGGTGTTTCTACTAGCGGAAGCCAGCAGCAGCGTCATGGCGTGGATTGCTTGCTGGGGCAAATGCCGTTTAGGCGGGCGAATCCGCCCTCCCTCATACAGCATAGCGCTGAGGTCACGGGTGTGCGCCCAGCGCCGCGGGCGCCTGGGGCTGCTTCATCGCCACGGGGGACGCGCCGCCCTGGAGGTCCATGTCCGAGTGCCAGTAGAAGGCGCCCGCGAGGGCAAGGTACGACAGGATGAGCGTGAGGCCCTTGAGCCAGTTGCTGCTGCCGTCCTGCAGGAACAGGACGACGATGATGACGGACACAAACAGCACGGCGGTCTCGAACACGTGCATGTTGAGGTCCATGGGGATGTCTATCGCCCAGCCGAGCACCACGCAGAAGGGGATGACCAGGATGGTGATCTGCGCGGCCGAGCCGACAGCCACGCCCAGCGCGATGTTCATCTTGTTCTTCATCGCGAACATGACGGCGGCGGCGTGCTCCGCGGCATTGCCCACGATGGGCAGCAGGATGGTGGACACAAAGGGCAGCGGCACGCCCCAGCTGTTGGCCGCTCCTGGGAGGGGGGGGGGGGGGGGGGGGGTAAGCAGGCTTTCTCAGCACGCATTTGGGGAAAGCATGCACAGCTTGCATCCCTCGCCGGTGGCTGCCACAGTAAACACCGCCGTTCCGGTGTTTGTTTGTCGTGGCCTAGATGCAAGTCAGCCCGCTGGGTTGCGCAGGCGACGGGGCTGCGCACCCTCGATGGTGTCGACCAGGTAGTCCGACAGCATGGACACCAGAATGGTGAAGAGGCCCAGCCAGAAAATGCTGCCCCAGAAGCCCAACACGGGCTCCTCCTGTAGCCCAAACCAGCAGCGACACACGAGAGTCGGCTATGCTGTGAGGCAGGCACCAGGGGCGGGGTGGCGGCAATGCTCCAGGGAGGGGCTACACACCTCGTCGTCGTCGTCGCCTGCATCCTCCTCCTCGTCAAAGAGGTGCTTGTGCGTATAGAGCTGGAACGCGAGGTAGGCGCCGTAGATGAGGAGCATGATGACGCTGATGAAGCGGCTCAGGCTGACGTCGTCGTCGGTGCCGTGCAGCTCGGTGTGCGTGGCGTGCAGCAGGTTGGGCAGCATGAGGCCTAGCACGCCCAGGAGCAGCAGGCCGGAGGAGGCAAAGACGCCCTCCTTGTGGAACGTCTGCGACGAGTACTTGATGCCGCCAAAGAAGAAGGCGCAGCCCAGCACCAGCAGCATGTTGCTCAGGATGCTACCCAGCAGCGACAACTGCACCACGCGCAGCAGGCCCTGCAAGCGGATGGCGTCCGCATGTCAGTCCAGACTCCTCCCCCCCTTCAGATTGCTGCCGCGCTCTCCTGCCGCGAGACAGGCATGTTGGCGGCGGCCGCACCTCCTGGAGCGCGTACACCGCAACGATCATCTCGGTGATATTGCCAAACGTGGCGTTTAGCAGGCCGCCGATGGTGGCGTTGGTGTACATCGCCATCTGCTCCGTGCAGAAGCCGAGGCGCTCCGCCAGCGGGCAGAGCGCCGCGAGCGCGAAGGTGAAAGTCCAGCTGTCGCCCCAGCCAGAGGAGCGAGAGATCATGGTGAGCAGGATGCAGGGCAGCAGCAGGTTGAGCTTGGTGCTGAGGATGACCTCCTGCGTGAGGGGAGGGGAAAGGTCAGTGAGTCAAGCCGGCGGTGGTGTGGCGGTGAGTGCAGGTGGGATGGTCTGAGAAGGCCCCCACTCCTCCGCCCGCACGGGGACTGGACACCTACGTTGATATGCATCTGGATATAGGGCCCCCATCCCTCCGCCGGCGCTGTCAGGTTGACCACATTGGCCGCCACCTTGGCGACAGGAAGGATCGCCGGCCGCGTTTTGGGCGGCGACTTCACCGAGTGGACGTTCCTGCTGGGCAGAGCGCGCAAGGGTGAGACGTCCGGCGAGGGGCGGGGTTAAGGGCTCGCCGCCTGTCACTACAGCGCGGCCAGGCAGCCTGCGACCACTCGCCTCCGGTCCCGCGCCGCGGCTCACCTGCCCTTCGGACTGTCGTGGTCCTCCAGGAAGTTGAGCGTCTCCTCCGCCGTCACGGTGTGGTCGTGATCCGGCGCGCGCTTTCCCCGCTCGGCCATCGTGCCTGCCACAGTGCACGACGCAGCTCGTCAGACGGACGGCATCCGAGTCCGGCCAGGAAGTCGGTGCGCCCCCACCAGGCAAACTACATGGTAATCAGTCTGCAAGTCTGCTCGCCAGACGAAAGTGTGCCCCGCCGCTATTCGTTTTAATACCCGAGTGCTCCATAGAGGGCAGAGGGGGAAGCCCCACCGTCAGCCACAGGAAACACGCATTTCAGTGCGGGTCCCCGGGTGGAGACAACATAGGGCAGCAGGAAGCTGGACTAGGGTACTGTATATGGCTACGCAGGCCAGTCGGAGCGCCTCTTTGCGGGCCAGTAGCGGGACCTGATGACCAACTCGGCCGATAGTTTATATGTCTCGGCGAGGTCCAGGGCCAGAGGTTCGTAGAAGCTCGGCTAGGTTCCTAGTCAGGCAGCCCTCGCGTTGTGGCTAGCCTTCCCGGTGTGATTCCGCCGAAGCAATTCTGCCTTATCCATTGATACGTAGTGCAGTGAGGTTGGTGTGTCGGCGAGGCACAAGGGGCGAGGGGATGGTAGACACTCAACCCTGACCCCAGCGGGCTCGTTGACCCGCGGCCGGCCGCTCGACGGCGCAGTCGCCCCGGGCCGCGGTTAAAGCCACCCGCGGCAACACCCCCTTCCGCCCGTCCCGTCCGCCCGCATAACCGCTGCATACCAAACTGTCACACCTGTGTGAGGACTTGCGTCGTCCAAGGCTAGGCGTGTACAGCGGCGGCTAGCGGAAGGGGGGCCCCAGCGGAAGGTCAAAGACTGCCACCAAGTGCGGGCGGGGGCTACCTGTATGAGGTGAGAAGCGACTACACCATGCAGCCATCTGACGACCGCGTCGGGTTCGGCGGTCCCCCATACCACTGCCGTTGCCGACCTCATACAGTATATTATTCTCACCAGGCCGGCGATGTTGACCGCGCTAGGGTACGCATAACGGAACTCAGGATTGTAGTTGCTACTACGGGTGTACATAAGGATTAATAGAATCTCTATATTCTTATCTTATTATTATGGGGTTTCCTCCTTTCCCTATCCGCTTTTCGTCCGGCTATACCGTGCTGCTAAGTGGTACGGGTTACTAGGCACCTGTCGTTGCGCCCTTATTTTTGGGTGCGGCACAAGTGTAGACAGTGCGGCTGGGGCGGCACGCGGCCCGTGGTATGAAATGACCCTATGATCCTTAAAAGCAGCCATAACAGCTGAGCCTGCCATCTTCCAGTTTCGCTGCGATACACGCAGCGATTAATTGTCTCGCGATATGTTGCGAGCAAGTTCACCCCAGGTTGTTCAAGACCACACCCGGCTCACCACCCGTGTGTGAAATTCTCATCCGTACGTCCGTGCGTCATCATGCCAGATGGAGAGGATCCGGTCGGTGAGTCGACTACGGTCGAATCGCTACAAGCAGACATGAAGGCCCAGTCTACATTGATGCGCGAGCTTGCAACAGCTCTAGCTCAATTGACGGCTTGTGACCGTGTTGGTGATGGAGTCGGAGTACATGGCTATATATGGTTCCGGGCAGCGCGTCGCGAGACAGCACACATGCAGCGGGGGAGCCGCAGAGCGCCCGCCCGACCTCTTGCTAGAGCTAGCCCAGAGCGGCCGTGTCGGACCAAAATCCGTGAGTGACGAGAACGACTACCTCGCGGTGCCAAAGTTACTATTGCAGCGGGCAGAGTCTGGTTACGAGGCCGTTCGACCGGTAAGCCGAGTGCCTGGACTCTTTCCCCTGAGTATACCGACCTAACGAACGAGTACCTGAAGCAGGATGACCGGCGCCTGCCGGTCGAGGACGAGTATCTTTGGATGTCGTGTTTCGGAGCCCATATGCATGGCCGCTCTCTTATTCGTAGCTCTCGACGAGCTGCTACCTTACGTCCTTGCTGCTAATCAAGATTTCACTCCCTGCCTCGCGCGTGCTCGGAATCACGCCGAGGCCATCCACAAGGCGTTGCTTTGCTTTCGTCTATTAGCCTTCCTGCGGAGGCGTAACGAGGTCAAGCGTGTGCACGGTGACCAAGGTATTCTTGACGTACTACGAGCGCAGCATTTTCAGCATGCCGCCGAACATCTTGGCTTTGCGATTTTCGGGGACATGATGAAGGACTACGGGCGGCGCGTCTTCGAGACGACGGTTGGTAGCAGCGCAAAAGCTACCGCTACTGCTCGGGTGGCGGCGGCGGCTGCATGGCACGGGAGTGGACGTGGGCGTAGCGGCGGTCGCGGGCGTGGCCGCGAAGGTGAGCACGAGCTACGGTGTGGGACGCCTTTTGTCGGAGGTGTTGGCTCATTGCGAGGCCATCACCTTTCGGTGATGACCGCCGCACGGTGAACCCTAGCAGCGCAACAGCGGGATGAACGCCTTTTGACCGGACCGGGCCCTCCCACCTTACATACGTCATTTAGACACCAGACACCATTTAGCCACCGGACACCCCCCCCCCCACCTTATACATACTTCATTTAGACTCTCCTCGGTGCGGCGCTTCTTACAACTACAGCCGAGTTGGGCTTAACCATCCGCACACCTGCACAGCGGCTCAACATCAATAATCCGCCTTCCGTACCATCTCATCGATGCGTCCGTCGGTTGCCACACTGCGTGTTACAACTGGTTCGCAACGGCCAAGCTTCGCGCGTGTACGTTTCGCGCGTGACATACAGGCGCTACGAGCGCGACGAGCGCGCCGGGCGGCGCCCTCCTACCTGAACCTTGCCCCGCAAACCCGTACTGATGTTGTTGCAAACCCGTCCAACAATTACCGGCCAGCCGCCGGAAATCTAACCGCCGCCGCCGAAATTGAAATTGAAATTGATTACAACGTGCTAGTTTGCTGCTCTCCACCGCCCAGACTGAGTTGCTTTTAGGGCCTGCCATCTCTAACCATAGTAGGGAACACATGTAGTGTGATTACGGCTCAAGCTTCCGGCCATCCTCTTTCGTTTCCAAGCCCCGCCGCCTCCTTCCATCACGTGCTGATCACTATATGTGTTACTTTCGGATAAATACGGGAAGTCGCCAGCCGCCGCCGAATATTTTGCTTCAATGAACCGACCCCATGTTACTCCGTCGACCAAGCGCCATACATACGTAATTGACGAGCCCGAAGCTGTCGCCCCTTGAGCTGCTTCACTCCATTCTCGTTTACAGGAGGCGTTCGGCTCAGACGAGCTAGGACAGCTGACCCTCGACCTACTCTCCGGCTCCCTCACCGCGATGACGCTCAAGAGCTACTCCGGTAGGCTGTCTCAGTTCGCGGAGTTCTGCCACGACTCCGAAAACATCAACCCGCTGGAGGCGACCACGGTTATTGTCGTATGGTAGGTCCGGCGCGGTACGTCGCTTGGATTGGCGAGCGGGGTCACATTGGGGCTAAGTCGTTATTACTGCTGCCCTACATGTCAGCAATGAACATGTTCTTCGAGCTATACAACCTCGACATGATCGCCAAGGACAGCATGCACTTATTATTACCGTCGCTCGTCGTGGCCTGATGCAAATAAGGCAAGGCCGCCAAGAGGCTGCCCCATTGCGAGTCCCTTTGCCTGCTAATGTCGCTTACAGCTTCGTGTCCCCTCCCGTGGTGGCGCGCGCTTGCAGCCGATGATCCGGGTCATAGCAACACAAGCTGACGAGCAGCGACGCGACGACGCTGGCGCATGAGCACCATCACGTAGTGCCGCGCGCGCCACCACGACCCCGCCGAGAACGTTGTCTGCATGCGCCATGTTGATGAGCAAGGAGAGACGGCGGCGCCACGCCGACAAGAGCTGGCCGATTTTCTGGCCAGTGTGCGTGTGGCTAGCTAGATTTCGCGAGACACACCAAGAAAGTCTCAACATGCGGGGCCAACGAGCCGAGCTCGGAGACGGCGAAAGAACGAAGCGACGCATGCCGGCGGCGTTTCGGACACCTTCGTCATACTTTTGGATTTTGTGGCGCTCTGCGGCCCGCAATGCATCCTGGGATTTCAAAGGGAGGAAGACAGGGAGATCCGCCGAAAAGTACGCAAGCTTCATTACATGAATTAAGGGCGAGGTACTTGCGGCATAGAGCCACAAAAGAGGGAGGGAGGGCAGATTGTGCGGGCCGTAGAGGGACTCGATACTGCCTCGCATGAGCTTGCTCTAGGGGGCCTTCGGTTCGGTGTCGGCGATGAAGTAGGTAGGTGTAGCCTTTGTAGTGCGGCGGACGCGCCGGATCACGCCGTACGCTGCTGCCGAGTTTAGTGTGGTGCTCGCCGGGTGGTGACGACATGGCCAGGTGCAACACGAAGTTGATGGCATGACGGCGTGGTATTGTAGCCGCTGACCTCGTAGCCAGCGTCGCGTGAGTACCTGGCTCGCCTAGCTGCCCGCGAAAGGCCGCTGCGCAGGCGACGGGCAAAGAGGGTTAGCGCGGCAGGTAGCTAGGTATGGAGTGGCGCGCCAACAAGGGGGAATCGGTGTAGACTCGCGATGTGGAAGAACGTAGTATAGCCGGAGGGGTTGACCCCGGCGAGGATAGGGGGAGGAGGACGGCTCGCGCAGGAGAGTCAGCGGTGAGGGAGTCCCGCTCATGCCGACGACTCCAGTGCAACGTTGCTTGGAAGGCCCGCCCGGAGGCGTGTCCTCGAAACGCGGCTGCCTAGGGTCGGCACAGCGAAGCACTCCTTCATTCGGACATGTCGACCGTGGGGGCCTCAATTTTCGCCTTGCCCTTACCAGAGTCCTTGGTGGCGTCCTTTGCGAAGGTGGCTCGTGGCGCCACCGCCGCACGCCCCGGGCGCGTAAAATGTCTTGAAGTTTTCGCGGCTGCCGCCGCCGCCGTCCCGGTCGCATCGTTGCGCCGAAGGGCGCCGCCAAAGCTCTGACGGGCGGTGGTTTTCGCGGCGCTCTCGATGTTGGCGTCATAGACGCGGTCCTTGTAGAGCTCAAGTAACTCGGGCGACCCCATGTTCTGAGTACCGGGGCGGAGGTAGCGCTCCCGTATGACGTCGAGAGCGAGTGTCATTGTGGTGCATATGCGTATCATCCTTGGGCTTCCGGAGGTAAGCCAGGCGGAACCGATGGCCGTCGTCGATGGAAATGCTTTGGACGATGGCCTCGAGCCACTGCCTGAAGGCCGGCGTAAATCCGTCGGTGACGCATGCCAGCGTCAGTAGTTTACGCAACTCGACAGTCGAGCCGGCGAGGAAGGCCCCGTAGCACGCGGCGTGGCAGTACTCATCCGCTGCCGGCTAGAGGCGAGGGCTACCAAGCAGGTACTCGAGCACATGGTCGGGGGCGATAGGTAAGAGGCCCGGGCATCGCAGACTGTCGGGAGGCATCCCGTTCTCAAAACCGGACAAACAAAAGCAAGGGCAGGTTTCCAATCAAGGTAGTGTGGTTCGCTCGACGGGGCGAAGGGCGCAAGACGTTCCGGTCCTGACCACCGGCGCATGACTCGTTCTCGCCCGGAATGGCGTCCTCTTGAGTGGTGAAACACATGGAGAGCTCCTCTTGGATGAGTTGCTTCATTCTTGTAGTGTCTTCCGCCTCACGACGCGCCGCCTCGATGGAATCTTGCGCAGTAGCCGCCGTCCCGACGCCCCCGACAGTCGCCGCCTTGCCGGCGTCGACCATCTTAGGGCCGGTGGGTGAGCCGCCGCCAGATATATATAGCAAAAGGGTCATCCGGGAGGGAGACGCGTGGAGAAGAAAGAAAGCTCAAGCCTCGGCTTGAGCTGGTCATGTAGCAGCGGCGAGAGCGGAGGGTGGAAAATTTAGTACCGTTTCCGAGGGCATGCACTCTGCACGGTCCGAAACCGCGAGTTTGTGTTGTGCGGGCAGGAGGCAAGCACAAAACTAAGAGAGTGGTCCAGTCTAGTAGACGATTATGGTTTTATAAGATTTGATGGGTACGGGGGTGACCGCTGTTTTTGCCGCGGAAGGCAGCACGCAAAGTGCCGTATATCGGCATCTCATTGCTGAAACACCATGATTGCTCATGGTCGATATATAATTGGCGTGGCGCAGAGATCGCGGACAACTAGTGTCGACATCAGTTTACCCGAAGCTAGGTACGGGGAGGGAAAAGTTAAACCCCAAGAACACAGCTCTAAACAAAACGTTGAACAACAGAGAACTGCTCGTAGCGCTTGTTTGCCAATTAGTTTCAAAGGGAGGGGGCTATGTGATCACATCGCTTCCCGCGGTAACCCGTACCGTAGTGCGCAAACTGCCCGAATATGTTATCTTCGAAATGCCGTTTTCCGCCCACGCAGTTGCACGCGTGCGGCTGCGGCACGGCGCCATGTACATGCCCACCCATTCGTCACCTTGCCACATTCTCATTCACAGCCACCCACTGCCCCGCAACCAACCGCGGCACCGGCCCAGATGCGACAGTCTAGGGTGCCTCACGCAGGTCAAGCAGACAAGGCTGTCGTAAACACACAGAAGGCAGCAGAGAGAGAAAGAAACAATGGTTACAACGTTGTCACCACCCGCCGCTATTTATGCGTATGGCTAGCTCACAGCTAGCCACCACCAAGCGGCACGCGCACTGCTAAGCGCGTCACCGTGGAGAGTCGTGCCTTGAAGTGTCGAACAGGAGGTCGTCGCTTAGGGTCGAAGGATAGAAGACGCTTGCGTAACGCGTAACGCTAAATACTCGCACCAGAACGTGCCACGTCGATCGAGGCGTCACCGGAGCGTCACTTCCCGGCGTGACGAGTATTCCGGAATACTCGTCACAAACCGTAACGGATACTTTTTTGGGCAAAATTCGAAATGAAAAAAGTCCCAAAAAAAACGTTACGCGTAACGCCTGTATGGCCCCGCGGCGCGGCTTTGCATCGCACATTGCGCAAGATCCACAGCCACCGCCGCCATGCATGATCGGGCAGTATGACCCCACCCGTAGTACCCTCGCCGCGCGCCCCGGTTTTGCCGGGTCGTATGCTGCGTCTAGGCGGCGGTGAACTGAGAGGACAGGGGACGAGGATCAGCGTCCAGGGAACCGGAGGCACGGGCACCCTTCTCGGCCGACCGCCGTTGGTGCCGCTAAGCGCGTGCGGAACTACCATCCCCAGTGCCACGAGAGGACATAGTGACTACCCTGTATCAGCGGATAACGGGTAGCGGCGGCGGGGTGAGTCAGGTAGCAGTGGGCAGTGGCCGATCGGGGGTGGATTCTGCTCGCAATGCCGCTGTTGACCGGGGCGCGATAGCACGGAACCCCAGGACCGCGTGACGCGTGACGGCGAGTCGCACGAGCGTCTTCTATCCTCTCAGGTGTATTCGGTGGTCGATTTAGCTGAGAGCGTAAACTTCGCAGCCAATCATATCGCAGTATTTGCTGCGTCACGCGTTACGCTAATGTCTTCTATCCTTCGACCCTTAGAGACCTCCGCACATGTAGTTGACACATCAGTTTATACACAAGTATACAACTGATGTTACAGAGGCAGGTGCATTATACATATATGCCCGCTACGGGTACGCACATGCGTATTATCCCGTAACTACTACTGAACAGTGTACCGGTACCAGTAGGACTCATCTCATGATTCATCATCCACCAGTACTCGTATTGTGGCGCGTGACACACGCGCTCACACATACGATACAGCAGCAGGTACTCGTACATGAATGATGCTACGATCATACAGTACCCGTACAGAGTATGCCATTATTGTCACACTACATCTCTCCCCCCTTGACAACAGTGTGAAATAGCATTCCACAGGCAGTTTAATTTGCAGTCGGCACACGTGCCGGGTATTTATGCATATGCTCCACAAATTCAGGTGACTTTACAAAGTCCAACCATTTGGGAGTAGCCATAAAATCCTGCAATGCTATTGTCCTTTTAACATCAAACAAACGATGCCAAACAGGGGCAATAGACTCATCCGCAAAGTGAACAAGAAATTGCAACTGAGTACCACGTAAACCGGGCATGGAACCGATCTTAACGCTGGTAATCTTGTCAATCTCATACTCATCATCAGAGTCGTCACCGGTACCAACAACAAGAGGTACATGCGGGCGCAACGGCGCAGTGGGACAGGGTCTCAAGTTATTAACATGAAATACTGGGTGCAACTTAACACCAGCAGGTAATTTCAGTCGATAACTATGACCGCCAATTTTCTCTACAATAGAAAATGGGCCAAGCTGCTTGTCCATCAGCTTTTTGCAAGGCTGACCTTTGACCTTAAGCAGACGGGTATCCACAGATACTCTATCTCCAACATTGAAGATAGGAGGATTGCGCTGTTGCCTAACACTAGGTCGAACAGTCAATTCATCTTTATGGACAGCCAACACTGACCGAACCAACTCGTGAATCTCCTTCATATCTTGGATACGTTGCTGAGCATCACGAGAGAATGCTATTGTTGGTCTCATACCAAACAATACATCCGGAGGCGTTTTCAGGATTGAAACCATACATAACCTCAAATGGTGCATGCTCAATGCCAAGTGCTTTGTTGGAATTATACGCAAATTCCATCAATGGTAACTGGTCTACCCAGTTTGAACCATCGAAACAACAAAACGCACGAGCCAACTCAGTGACTATGGCATTAATGCGTTCGGTCAAACCATCTGTTTCAGGATGTTGGCCACTAGACATGTTCAATTTAGTGCCAAGTCTCCGCCACAGAGTTTGCCAGAATGCAGACAGGAACCGTGGATCTCTATCAGAGACGATCACACGAGGTATTCCATGCGGCCTGAATACTTCCTTCAGAAATAATTCAGCTGCCTGTCCACCAGTCACGTTGACTGTGGTTGGAATAAAATGTGCTTGCCGGGACAGATGGCAACACACAACCAACATAGTATTATAACCATTACTCTCAGGTAACTCGGTTATAAAATCCAAACCAACCGTATGCCATGGACGTGGCGGTACTGGTAAGGGCTGTGTTGGTGCAGGTGGCTGCGGACGTGCACGAACACGCCGGCACACCGAACATTGTTCACAATAGGTTTTCACGTCATGTCGTATGCGTGTCCACCAAAAACGGTCCAAGGCATGTGCCAAGGTGCTTGCATAAGCACGGTGACCAACAGAATCATGTAGCTCATACAATATCTTATTGATGATGTCACGATTGGTTGGTATGCAAAGACGTCCATGTCTCCAAAAAATAACCATCGTGCTCTACCACATGACCGGACTGCTTCCACCCCCCCCCATAAGGAGTAGAACGCGTCCTGTGCATATCCAGCCTTACTAAGGTGGAGAATATTGTCATCAAGGCTAAGTGACGACGCACTTACAGCCGACAATACCGCAGTACATGGGCGATGTTCACTCACGAGTGGTTCAGCCGCGTCCGGCACATCCCCGGTCCAATATAAGCCACCGAAACCAATCGGCTTAAAATCCGGTTTACGCGACAACGGATCGGCTTCATTCCACTTGCCCTTTCGGTATGCAAGAGATATGGACCCAACAAACGGCTGCAAGTCGCGTACATAGCGCACTTGTCGCCGGTTTCAACCTTTCTGCCAGTTGCCTGAGCAGATGACGCAGGGTGTCATGATCTGAGACAACAAGGAATCGACAGCACCCTTCAAGGTAACAACGCCAGTGCTTAATTGATTCACAGACAGCCAAAGCTTCCAAATCATAAGCACTGTAGGTATTACCACGCTCAGCTGCATTCAGCTTTCGCGCCCAGTAAACTCACTGGTTGAGGACCTCCTCCTTGGTCCTGCAGTAGCACTGCAGCAAGCCCTACGTTGGACGCATCTGTCGCTACGGTGAACGTCGCATCCGCCCCCATGGAAGGAATGGAAAGACACGGAGCGGAAATCAGTCGCAGACGAAGGGTCTCAAAGGCTTCCTGACACGCCGGTGACCA
>VCJN01001946.1:0-42584 GCA_006384855.1 Tetraselmis striata
CCAACTACGCCCAAGAACTTTGCCGCGTGGTTGCGCTTTGACCAACTGATGGAGCTATGTAGCAAATAGTTCTAAAAACACGGCCATACCACACTATGCCACTCTACGCCACCTGCCCGTCTAACCAACGTTTAAGCCGCCGTCACTCACTACGGCTCCGTATTGTTTTACCATATCAAGCAAACCAACCCCGCACCTGAAGCACGTGCTAAACATATTATAGTTACCGCAATATAATAAGCTCTTAAAGTGAAGCCCGGTCTCGTCGCCCGGATTCGCCACAGCTATACTACCAAAGCAAACTACTACGCTAACCATAACTAACTACGCTAACGTAACTATATCCCTAGTTGCGTTATATAATTCCAACAACAGTTTATTGTGCAAGATGTCTAATATCGTATGCGTGCCCACCTAAAATAATAAAAGCCCATCTTCAATTTATCATTCCGAAATTACTCGACGCACGCTGCCGGTCATCTTGATAGCGCACGCACTCGCGCCACCATTCGGAAAACTTATGGTGACCCATTATGCGCAACATACTTGCCCACCTTGACCACCTACACATAATCCCATACAGCAGCACATAGGCTCCGTGTCTCCCGTCCGCACAAGCGCCCGCTCCTAGGCAATTATTCCCATAAACTTTGTGTACCATGCCGCCCTCTGCGCAAGTGAATTTGACACTATAGCCACACTTGTACGCACATTCACGAAACAAACCCGCTTCATCCCGTGTAGTATCCACTGTGACGCTCCTCAGCTTGAATTCCCGCTTATTCATTGACAATCTCTTCCGCCGCCACGCCATGTTTGCGGCCGTAGACGACCGCGGTCCCCGCTTCACCTCGGTTTTGGCAAAAATATGTTTCGCTCGTAAATGCTCTTTACGTAATGGCAACTGGCCCCGCTTATCCCTCGCCGATTTCATTTATAACAATGCCAACCATTCCGCCATTAAAATGCACACCATTTGATGCCCGCCGCTCCGGCATGAACCCGCTCACGTCCGCTATCTTGATATGCCAACCTGTCGACCTCGCGGATTGCATTATTAATATCGCACAGAAATATAGGATGCCCACGCCTTTGTCTCGGAACACTGCTTCGACATTCCGGTTTGATGATTTCGTTACATCAGCCCATACCCCATTGTACACTGGTTTCCTCACATGCATGCCAAACCGCCTACCACATGCGTGCCTCCGCCTACCACCTGCTATGGCCTCCCATCCCAAATTCCACGAAACCTCAGTTCAAGCCATATCCTAAAATACGTGTTAAGATGGTAGACGATTCTGTCCGTAAAACGCTTCCCTTTGAAAAATGTTTACTGCAACCCATTATCGTGCCCTGTCCGCAAAATACCCCGCCCGTTTTCCTTTGCGTATCCCGTAGGTCTACTTTTCGGGGCCGGGATGGAATGTTAGGGTTACCACTATAACCCTACCTGCATACTCATACCACCCCGTACTCGTAAGCACATGCATGTTCGTATATATATATGTATATATATATATACTCATTTCTGTACTACCCGACATCTGCTCAATGCCCGCACGCCACCAGTACCTATAACACGTCTTACAGACGTACGGCCACGTTACGCTCGCATGCTTCTTCCAATGCCCGAGGCTGTCTGCAGCAATCCCCGATGACTTCAAGACTAGATCGCATCTCCAAGCCTAGCACCTGCTTGCAACCGGCTGCCATGCCAATAGCTGTATAAAGCCGTGTACGCCTCGGTTCACTGTAACAATTACCTTTGCTGCAAGCCTTTTCCCTCTCTTCACTAAAGCCTTTTGCTTAAAGCTAACACCGTGGGGGGTGAGGCAGGGGGGGGGGGGGGGGGGGCTCTTGCACGGCCGTCAGCATCAGTTGCAGCCAACCGGTGAGGGTGTCCGCCGCCCGCTTGGATTGCCCTAACGGTGGCGGCCACATCGGGCCGCTGGCACGCGTCCCCCGGCGAACTATATCACCTAACGGGAGGCATCAAAATAGTGCAAGAGCTCCGAAATGTTACCTTCCATGCAAAGACAAACTCCCCCGAAGCCGACCTCCGCAATAATGAGCTCATCTCGGAGGCCGCCACCTTGCTCGCCCGACGCTCCCCCCGCACGCAACGCCACCTCACCGCCGGGATCGCGGCCTTGGGCGCGGGCGGCCCATTGCACCCCATCACACTCACTTTCTTACCGGACCCCCCCCGCGAGGGACGAGCATATGGCAGACGGCCAATCACCCGCTGAGGAGCTTCTCCGACCTCGTAGAAGAAGACGAAGATGGGACGAGTATATGGACGACGACGAAGGACTCTAGCTCCTCCGCCACGCCCTTCCCCCAGTCTACCTCTCCCCAACCACCTACCGTACCGTTGGCCACCGTCCGACCCCCAAAAACCGCCAGACCCACCCTCAATAACCTCCCGCGCCCACGAACATGCCGCTTTCCCCCATCAACAATCAACATTAGGCCGGCACTCCGTGCTCTCTTCTTGCCGATACCACCGCAGACAACACTACCACAAACAACATCTCCCCCACCCAGCAACGGCCGCGACGGCGCCCGCTTCGGGATGGGGACCCCCCGCACGATACCTAGAGCGGGCGGGACGCTAGGGCTGCCTCAGTCCAACTAGGTCTCCTCTGCGGGTCACCTATGCCTTGGTCGGAATGGCCGGCAACATGGCGCCGCCCGAGCCCGACGCCTACCCGAGCAACGGGTCGATGCTGCGACTAGCGGACCAACAACGACCATCGGATTGCCTGGGGCTCAATGTTGAGCTAGCCGCGGAAGACGGAGAGGCCGCGAATAATGAGCCGGCGATAGTAGACATGTGGGGCAGCCCAAGGCCGCAGCGGAAGGAGGCGGAGATGGACACAATATAGGAAGGCCGGTAGCCGGAGCTGTAATACACATCTGTGTCCCTACTATGGTTAGATATGGTAGGCCATGAGAACAACACGGTCCGGGCGGCGGAGAGCAGCGGATAATTCAATGTCAATTTCAATTTCCGAAATGTCGGCATGCTTTGACGCTACTAGCTTACACAGCAATGTCTTGCGTGCATCAGCGCCACTACGCTTGCTTGCCCTTCCGGTCACGATGGTATAGGAGGATTCCGCCATCCGCGGCGACCGCGAGGTTTCATCACTCAACTCCCGCTCCACCGCGGCATAAAACACATAGTACAACGACTGCCATGCTAGCGCGGAACAGCTCCACGCGCACCACGGTACCCGTGTCCGGCCCCCAAGTAAGGCCCGACTCCAACCGTAAGGCTCATGCTTTCAACACCACACGCGCAGTCAACGCGGCCCGCATCACTTCAGGGTGCAACGTAACTTGTGACGCCGCAAGGCCTTGCGGACCCTGCTCACCAAATCCCCCGGAGCCATCGGCTCCCGGCTGTGGTCCTTGAAGGAGTTGTTGACGGTCGACATGTATGGATGCATGTTGGAGTCCTTGATCGTACCGCGCCATAGTACCGAGGTGGGCGGCCAAGGCTGGCCGCTGCTCCTATTTGTAGAACCGGAAGTGCCGCTTCATGCCGGTGGCGCACGACGCGACTGTGGTAATCGTCGATGCGTCTGACATGAGCTAGCTATAGGGTTTGGGCGCCTAGGATGTCAGACCCCGGTACCCGTGTCGTGTACGGGCGCATCAAATCGGCCCACGGCGTATAGTACAGCTCGCGACCTCGACGCGGTACTTCACCGATTAAGCTCGTTGCGGTGTTGTACATACTACCGGCAGTGGATGTCTGCTAGCAGTACCCGGAAATATGGAAAACGTAGCACTCACAGTCCCTCGGCGCAAATAAACCCATGCCAAAAAATGAACGTGGAGTACAGTCACGGCTAGTGAGGCTTGCCGATCATACCTCACCCGTTCCTCCGTCATTGACGGAACAAGCGGGCGCGAGCATCCACCGTGAACTCCTCCGTCGTCTTCTCAGTGAGTGCATTGTGCCACGCCCTACCCTTTCATCGCGGCGCAATCACGGTCGCCGCGGTGTCAGTGTTCTGCAACCGGCACGAGGTTGGGTCGAAGGGGCCAGTTGTTTTCCCGGCACCAGTCCGCGTGTGGTAGGTGCATCGAGTCCACTGACCACCTCGCACATAGGGTAAAGCCACGCCGCGTTGTAGCGGGGGAGCAAGGTATTGAGGGCGGACGTGAACTAAGCGGTCGATGGAGTGAGGGCCGAACAAAGTCTCAAGTTCCGCGAACGGTAGGGGGTCGAGTTGCCAATCGTCGATGTCGAGTTGCCGGCATAGACTGTCCGCCCATATATTCTTTGCCGATCGAATGTACCGGGCTAACAGGTGGATGCCGTGCGAGTTTAGCAAGCACCACAGCCGGCGCAACTCACCTATCATCTCGAGTCGGGCGAGCTGGAGGTTAGGCCCGCGCGTGATTGCGCGAGCCTATAGAGTTAACCTCGGACGTCCACGGTGAAGTAGTATCGGTCCGCCTATGCGATGCCTAGGACATAGAAGCCGTCTTGTAGGTCGAAGGAAGATATGTAGTCCCCCTTTCTGGCGAGGTGACGCACTCCCAGTAGAGACTCCATCTTGAGCCGCTTGCGCACATTGTAGGGGTTGAGCACGCGTAGGTCGATGATGCGGCGCATATGGTCGACGCCGAGCTTGCGTTTAAAAAGAGTATTGACACCCATTTGCGGCAAGTGCCGAGATCACACGCGCCGGACGCCACGAACGAAGCGGGCAAGGTCGCCCTCTAGGAACGAGGGTGAGCTGCGCCGGGGTAGCGTCATGCATGCTTGCGCCGTTGTGGAAGTGGGCGGGGATGGGGGAGGCGGTTGTGCTTGCAAAGGATACGCCTCCCGGATCCGCCGTAAGACTTGCTCGATCGCGCTCCGATGTCTTTCCATTGCCGCCATTGCCGCCGCACGCGATGGCGCATGTAGCTTGAATCTGGACATCACGACCCGGACCGGCGGGTCACTCTTGCTCCTCGGCTTGCGGGGGAGTAGTCTTTTTCGCAGGGTTGTTGGGCTGAGGCTTGCCCTTGATCTTGATCTTGTCCTTGTCCTTGTTCTTGTCCGCCTTGTCCTTGGTAGCTCGCTCTGCTCGCTATGAGCGCTCTTGCTCCTTGATGATGCGGCGGCCGCCTCCCATGCATACGCCGCTGCCGCTCCCTCCGCCGCCGACGCCGCCCTTGAATTGCGCTGATGCGTGCGCCGTAACGGCTTGGTGGAGGTTAACCTCGAGCCGTCTGTCCTTCAGGGTGTTGAGGATGGTGGCCATCGACGCCATTGTTGGAGCGCTTTGCGGCGGTGGTGTCGAACAAGCGGGAGTAGATGAGGCGCTCGGCGGCTCGCTCTTCGCCGGCGGTAAATGCCTTCATGTACATAAAACGCCTGAGGTAGGTGAGCCGGTCCTCAACAGCCTGCCCACACGTCGCGATCGTGCGAATCGCCGAGTCGAGTAGGGGTGGGTCGTCGGCGTCCGCGGTGTCACGGGCGGTGGCGTTATGCGCGTGAAGCGTTGCCACAGCGAGCGCGGAGGTTGTGAAAACCCCCATAGCACCAAAGGTTGCGATACTCGTCGCGCGTCGCGTGATTCTTCTCGTCGGTGAGGTAGCGGCCCCACTCGTCGTTGCGCGGGTTCCATAGCCCGGGGGGAGCGAGTCCTACGGGGGGCATGGACTCGGCGTATGCCCGCGGCAAGTAGTCAATGCACTTGTGCGGGTCAATGAACGCCGCGTGACCGGGAGATTTTGCAGGGAAACCGGGGGGAGGGGGAGGCGTACGTACATGTTACCCGCACCCTACGGATACTCGTAATATCGTCATGCACTTACTTGTCGCGTTGTAGTCGCTCGTACTGTCGCCTCGTCGTCCTCGTACTAGTACTTTGCCTTCGCGTGTACTCGCACTCAATGTGCTCGTACTCGTACTATTGCCTCAATCGCCGGTTCTTCGCCAATTCGTCGGCTCCATCTGCAATAAATAGTACAATAATAGTGTAGAGTATATAGCAGACGCCCTCATGGTCGTCACCCTTGAGGCCGTCGTCTGGCGCCGCCGGAATTAGTTTCTGCTGTGGTGGTTGTTGAATGGAAGAGGTGCGGGTGTCTAGCTCTTCGAGTCGCAACATCATCCGTTGCACCAGCGCAATGAGGATGCCAGTTGTCAACGGTGTCAGTTGTCGCACTCGCGGCGTCGCCTCCACCGCCCTCCTCCGAATTGCACAGGTCGTCGTAAGGCAACCGCATGTTAGCCATAGTACATCGTGTTGTCTTCAAAAGTCGCGGCGAGCGACTATCGTCGAAACGTTAGTGAGATTGTGTGTCACCTTACGCGATTGCGGAAGTTTCGATGCCGTTGCACTAGCTGGAAGCTGGCGCAAAGGCAGAAGGTGGAGACACCGCCGCGTCGCGGGGCGTCATATAGAGCTGAGGGACTGACGCCGACACACGCGTACTAGCTGCGCACGACGGAATTTCCGAATTTGTAATGTCACATAACACCCGTCGTACAGTACTCTAATTCAGAACTGCTCTGTATAAATTTCCATAATATGACCAATAAGACATAAAACTCGCCAATGACAACCCTGCTGTACGAGGATCGTCGGTCGAAGGACGGTCGTTCACCCAGGCGGGCAGAAATACGACATTTCAAATTTTAAAAAATGCTGATGATCCGGCAGACCGCGGCAGTTCGGCAGCAGACCGGCAGGGAGCCGGCAGCAGTAGCGCCGTTTTCATTTTGATGACGTGGCCTTGCGCACCCTTTTCATCGTGGAGTCGCCGCCTCGGCTCCGGATAAAATCGCCCGCTTGCCCTGCCTTGCCGCATACCTCATCGCGCCGCCACCAGACGACCACCTCATAGCATGCGAAGGGAGCGACGGATTCGCGCCAGAAAACTCCCGGCACGCAACAGCCTTGCTATCTCCACCTGCAACATTTGTCATAGGCATACCTGCTGTATTTGCTTCAACGTCAACTGCTACGCACAGTCAGCAAGCCGTGCGGGTAGTGCCAGGGTGTGCGCAGGCAGCAGGGCTTTTTCTCGCGGGGTCAGCAGGGTCTGCGTACCGGAGGGCGCCGACAGCCGACAGGGCGCTCCGGTGGCGATCGCGATGACGGCACGTCACCACCACACCGCAGCCGCCAACACCTGCTCATGCCGGACCGCCCGCATCTGGAGCGCCGCCTTCACCGTGGGACAGGGACCCGGGAGATCGGTCACGCCAGCGAAAACACCTTCGCGGCTTCGCGCTCTCAACACGTCTCGCCATCGTGTGCTACATGCGCAGGTACAACCTTTAACACCCCCCCCCCCCCCCCCTCCCCCCTCCTTTCCAGAGCTCCTTGGATAAGGCATGCAGAGATAATTGTAATTACAGTACTTCATCACATATGTTCAGCAACTTTCGAAGGTGGCATCAGAGATTTCTTTGTGATTTCCCTTATGACAGTATCACAACAGCCCCCACCTTCGGCGCCGCCATTGGCGCAACACCTAGCGCTGTACTCTGGTATGCCCATTGTGTCATGCGTGAGCATCCTCTCCCATTCATAATATAACCACACAAGTACAACATAGCCCCACCGTTGAACTATTTCGAACGCTTTAACTGTCTGTTTTTTCGGAGTCTGTGTTATGCGGCCTGCCCAATTGGCCTCCCGTTCCGACGACATCCCATCAGCAACGATGATGGAGTCTCGCATGCGTTGGCATTCGCCCTTGATTGGATACAACGACCTGCTGCCTATCGCAGAGCAAGGGGGCCAGCTGGGCGGGCTCGGCGCGGCGGCTGGGGCGCTGCCACAGCAGCTCAGAGCAGAGCGGGGCGCTGGGCGGTACGGCGGAGGGCGAGGCGTGCATCCCGGTGAGCGACGAGCTGTGCAGCCGGGGGCTGGCGCTGCTGCACTGCCTCATGGAAACGCCGGAGCAGGTGGGGCGCCTCCCCCCGCCCCCCCCCCCCCTCCCCGCGCCCGCCTGACCACCTTTGCCGTGGCACCGAGTCTGTGGTTGGCTGCGGCGGCGCAGTTCTGCGCGAGGGTGCAGAGCGAGCTGGAGGCGCTGGAGGACGGCCTGCTGGACGGGGAATGGGATCTCCCGAAGAGGTGGGCTGCCGCTGCTGCTGGTGGCGGCTGCGTGTCTCCCCGGCGCTCCTCCCCCTCCCCCATATACAGCAACAACAAGTGACGGAGCTCACCCCACCCGGGCACGATGCGCTGCAGCAAGTCGCGGGAGCAGGAGCTGCAGCTGGCGGAGGACATCATATACTGCTGGATGCTGGCGGAGAGCTACTGCCCGGACGGCGGCATGGCGGCGGCGATGCGGCGCATGCTGCACCGCGGCGAAGAGGAGCTGCTGGCGGAGGGGGAGTCCCGGCGGCGGCAGCTGAACGGCGCGCAGCTGGTGGGCGGCCCCACCCCCGGCCTGGGTGCTACAACCGATGCGTGACGGCGGGTGAGTGCGCCGGATGTGCGGTGGCCGCCTCGCCTGACGCGCGCCGCCCCCGCGCAGATGTTTGGGAAGCGCGGGATGTACAGGCTGGGCGCGGTGCGCTTCTCGGCGTCCGTCAAGGCGCAGGAGAAGACGGAATCGGAGGATGACCCCGCCATGCAGGAGTGGCTGCAGGCGCAGCAGAAGGCGCTGGCCATGGACCGGCAGCAGGCGCGTGCTCCGGTCACAGGCGGCAGATCAGAATGACCCCCCCCCCCCCCTGCCCCCCCCTTTGTCCCCCAGCATCTATCGACCCCGCTGACGTGCACCCCCTGGCCGTCGCCGCTCAACGCGCAGGCCGCGATGCTGTTCCAGACCTGGGCAAAGAGCGGGTACTTGGACCGCCGACTGGACGACCGCGTCAAGCTGGACCGCATCGTCACCGGGAAGACCAACAAAAAGAACACGTACTACCAGGCGTTGATGGACGACATGATCCAGCAGGCCAGCGAGGACGGCACCAGCGGCCCGTCCCCCCTGATGACTCAGCTGGTGCAGGTGCGCGCAGCGGAGCCTTCCGTAGGCCCCGGGCACACCCACCTGTCAACACACACATACACACACACACACACACACACACACACACACACACACACCCTGAAGCCGCACTCCTATAAATCGCCAAACGTTCATGGGCGCCGATGCCGTACACCGAACATTGCGAATCGGGAATCTTCCCTACTGGCAGATGTCAAGAGGTCAAAGGCGGCCGATGCGGCACCGGGCCTGTGGAAAGCATTGCTACCGCCGGTAGCATGCAGCCCCAATTGTAGGCGTGTACATGGACTCTTAACATGAGTGCCTCGGGAGCCTCGGGAGCCATGATGGCCAGCGACCCGCGAGGGTAGTCTACCGCACATGATGCTCGATTGATGCGGAACTCTAGCCCTCACCCACGCCGCGCCATGCATGTGCGCAGATCCGCAGCGAGCAGGCGCTGAGCGCCATCCAGCGGCACACGGAGCAGCTGCTGTCGTTCGGCCAGACGCGGCCGGTGGACAGCTTCTCGCAGTCCATCGCCACGGATTTTGCGGCCATACAGCACATGATGGAGGAGGCGTGCAGGTGCCGCTCCCGCTCCCCTGTTGCCGTGCGCTTTTCAGCGGGTGTGGGGGTTGCGGCTGACCCGGCTGCTCCACGCCCCTCAGGTGCGGGCGGTCGCTCTATGATGCCGAGAAGCTGGTGTCCCGATACGTGGACCTGCTGGACCGGCAGCTGCCTTCCGATGAGTAGGCGGTGCATGCAGGATTTCTGCAGCTACCGTGGTGACACTTCCGCTGGGGAAGCATGTGCGGCCGCGCCTATCTACATTCCTGGCAGCCCCCCACCCCCCGGGGTGTTGATGTTACGCAAAGCGCTTAATTCCATTCGAGGACGTAGAGGATCTCAATTTTTGGTGCACTTTGCAGATCCAACGATAGCTCCCGATTGGCATCCCGATTGGTTTGATGTAAAACGGGCTGTTGCATTGCAGCAATTTATGGATACACCAAAGTGGCTGCAATTTGTTGAAACACCCGAGTTTTTGGATCATGCAAATGAACATCGCAAGAGTTCCAACTGCAAATTAATTCGCTGCTGCATATATTTTGTTGTCCAAGGGCGAGAGACGTAGTGTGACAACAATGCCGTTGTGTAAACAGGCATCGATAACAGTTTGGCATGTACTGCACGAGTACCAGCAGGACACCACAATATAGACTCAACAACGGACCGGCGATCAAATTTCGGCACGTTTAGCCGGTGACCTGACGGCAGCGCTGCGCTGGACACCTGCGACAGCCCAATCACGGCGTGACGTCCAAGGCCGGGGCGCCTCCATGCAAAGGGTGGCGGATGCAGAGCCATGCAAATGGTCTGGCGACTGGGTGGAATGTGTACAACGTTGTTGGGGGGGCTGCTGTTCTATCTAAACGCCCCCCCCCCCCCCCTTCCACTGCCCAACTCCGTCCACTTTGCGCCTGAGCAGCTGCGGGGATGTAATCTCGTACGTACGCTCTCCATCCTTTTAGCAATGGAGAGCAGCAGTGAATTGGTTAAACATTGATTGGCCTGAATGATTCTATTGCCCTCGCAGGTTGCCGGCATGGTGTAGTCCCTCAGTGGCATTGTGTTATGTGCTTTGGCTGGGCGGTTTTATCCATGATATCCCAGGCTTGGTTGCAATGTATATGCAAAGGGGGGTCCACTGCTTAGGGATCCCCCCCTGCAACCCTCCCTCACCTTCACGAGCTCGAGTAGTCATGTATCACATAGACTGCTCTCTTGTGACTCCATTTGTAGCGCTTGAAAGGTGTACGCGGGGCTGAGAGGCTGTGACGAACCCACATGAGCAGTTGTGTGCTGATGTGACAGGGCGGAGACCCAAGCTCCGGCGGGCCTAGACGACGGGTGCACTCACGGCAGCGCTGACCACCGCCGCGAGACGCCTCGGCGGTGTATCCGTAGACGCCCCGGCCACGGGCCAGGCCGCGGCCTTCGTAACTGGTACGAAGCTTCAAGGCCGATGTGCTCGTCGCGTCCGGTCCGTCTGATGCTGTAAATCCCAAGTACTGATACCGATCACTAAGCATCTGCCGAGCCACCAAGGTTGCCCCTGTCTCAATGACCACCTCAAACTTGCCCGTCCGCTGAGCGAATCCCATTCAATCAAAGACCATTCGCTGAGACCTTGGCCTGCAGAGGGCTGCACGCTACGCACTTTGATTAGTTAAACCCATGCGGGTCCGTGCAGCCGGGCCGTGGAACAGCTGACCTGTGTAGTTTTGGGTAACTGGCAGGAATGAGGTGGTGAGAGAAATCAAATTACTGGGATGGTTGGAATCGGAAGACATTCGACAGTAGAAGGGAAGGACATAATATTTAAGGCACGTGTTGACAATGCGGCGCTACCCATGGCGTCCCGAACAAGACTTATCACTGACGCTGCACCTGCCCATGATGCCGCTGTAAAAGCAATCACATGCCCTGCCGCTTGCAAACCCATTTCCAAAGGTATTTCAGTACCGCGCCGCCCCTCCCGTGTGATTTTGCCATGGCAGTAAATACTACAACTACCTTTGTCACTGCCTATTATGACGCTGCCCCCATCAGTACCCAGGAGGAAATAATCCCCATGCCGCTGCTCTTATCCCTTCAACTGCCAATGGCGGTGGACCCACTCCTGCGCAAGTTTCTGTCACTATCGACCGCTGCACCAACCAACCCCGGCTAGCCTCCCCATGCCGCTGCCCTGACCCCTATATACAGGCGCCAGTGACTATGCTGCTGAAAACGCCACTATGCATCCTGCCGCTGCCCATTCATGAGAAAGTTGACAAGCATGGTGGTAACGCCGGTTGTATCCATTGCACTGCTGCCTGTATTGGTTTTGCTGTACATGCTGGCATGCTGGTGGTGCTGTTGTGCAGGTGCTCCTACCACCTCCATGAGGCATGCTTTTTCTCCCAAGCTGCGGCCCCCATTCCTTCAGCTACTTAGTCTGTGCCTAATTCCCATACAATCTTCATGCCAAATGGTTTGTTTACGGCAGGTGGAGCAGTCAGCTGGTGAGCCGTCCTGCCGACTGGTTTCGGTGCCTGAAATATGCCCGTGAGGTGGCATATCCTTTCTTATATTCTCTGCGGCATTCCTTTCTTGTATTGTCAACTGTTGATTCTATAATTGGCGGGTGTGTTACGACCGTCAAGCAGAAATTCGACTTTTTTTCTATCGAATATTTACGGACTCGCAGGGGGGGGCCACAGCCCACAGTCAATCTGCCATCACCTTTACGAACACACGATTGCTTCCACGTGTGTGTACCGTTGCGAAGTTGCTACCGAGTCGCTCATAACTTCTTCTTGCTTGTGAAGGACGTGATATCGAAAGACCGTGTCGCTTGCTGCGTCTGTGTCCGTAGTCGGTATTGCCGCTCTGTCGCTCGTCCGGACGACCAAGCCGACCATGTCGCGCCCGCGTGGATATCGTGGCTTGCTGGCTTAGCGACTAGTTGGTCGCGGGCCGCCAGCTCGGGTGGGCGCGCCGCGCGGACGATGCATTTCGAAAGCGGCGCGGTCGTTGTGCTGCATAATCCATCGCGTCCGACGCCCCAGATTACATCATCACCCGCCGACAATATTAACAGGCCACTCACCCTGATGCTCAGCATCGCAGCATCATCATCATCCCATCTTATTATTCGACACGCAACTACTAGTGATACCGTGGTAGTGGTATATATGCCGTACTGGTACTGGTACTGTCGTACTGTAGCACTGATGCCAATTATTAATAATATAGGGATTACTGTACATCGAGTCGGGTAAAAGTACAATACGAGGTTTTTAACTTTGGACATGTCATCGTGATGAATATGTACGTATATGCCTGATATATCCGAGATTATTATTCTACGTACCATAATCAAGGAGATTGTATTGAGTTATACTTGCAGTGTACCGTAAAACTCGCATCCTCGCGAGTTTATTGCATGTGACCATATACGCCATGCTCGCGCTGGTCAGGAACCCTACGCGTGAATAGACCGGTAAATCAGCAACGCGCCGCCTGCTGGATATGTGAGGAAGAGCGCGGTGGCGGAGGCATCGGCGGGTCGGGTACCGCCATAGCGGTACAGGTAGGTAGTCGCCATATAGCGGTGTCGTCCCTGCTACGTTTCGGAGAGCTTCAAACACCAGCAGCAGCGCTTCTTTGCCGCCACCTTGAAAACTCTATACCGCAGACTTTGCGTTCTCTTCGGCCGAGTACCTGGCTAAGACAGTACTTGCTCTTAAGCCGAACCGACCAGGGAGCCGCCATGCTGGCCGGCTTATCGCAACGCGGAGCGGGCGGCGCCTGCGTGCTGCTGCACCGGGCAGCCCACCTCGCTCCGGCCGGCCTAGCCACCCTAGCGCCAGCACTAACCACCGCCTCGACACGCCTCGCCGCTCTATCCGCGGATGCGCTCCCCTCGACCCCGGCCTCGGCATTCGACGCTGGTTCCAGCCTGCATAGTCGACGGGGCGACCGGCGCGATGTGATGGCCGCGTCCAGCATCTGCCGGGCCACCTACCGCCACCTCAACACCACCTGCCCCGCTGGCAAGGCCGTCGCGGACCTCAACTTGCCCGTCCGCGAAGCGGACCCCAGCCAGCCAGACACTCCTGCCGCGCACCCTGGCAGCCCCTCCAAGGGACCTACAGACGAGAAGTCGTATCTCCTCATGGTGCGACCCCACAACACGCATACCGGTCGCCACGTCGCGCATCGACGTCGCACCCAGTCGCGCTCGCTGCCGAAACGTATCACAACGGCGTTACCATTTATTTGCCGTTGCGGGGTTTGTACCATTTCGCCTCGCACGCCTGCTATCCCGCCAGCTGCACCTTGCGTGGAGCATTTACGTGCAATCGCCTAACCCATGGCGGTGGCTCGACTCTGTGTGCCCAACCGCTAGTGAAAGCGCTGAGAGAAGTTGAGTCGGCCGGCCGGCTGAGCGGCGATCCCGCACCAAATGATCTGACGTACCGACATCTGCCGTTGTGTCTGTGCAGCACCCTGTGTACACGAAGGAGTATGTGGAGAGTGTCGCACCGAGGCACAAGCCTCCTAAGAAGGTATGTCTAGCCGTGGGCTTTGAGCTTGTGAGCCGCCTTCTGCAGTACTGCTACCGCTCCCCTAGTTCTGCGTAACCGCTCCCCAACTTCCGGCGCAATGCTAGCCAAAAATGGGCCCGTAGCCTGAAGTGAGCCTGTCTGCTGTCGGGTGCTCTCAGATCCACGAGTATGTGGCATACGGTGCCATCCAGACCGTGCGCTCGGCCTTCGATCTTGCCACCGGCTATGGGCCTGACAAGATGACAGCGGTAAGTGGCACCTTGAATTAGGGCATCTAGCAGTTGGCGTTTTTTACCTCCGGTGACAGACATCCTGACTCAATCCTGCCTGTTCTCCGATTCAGGACAAGTGGATGACGCGAACCATCTTTCTGGAGACCGTGGCCGGTGTGCCCGGGATGGTGGCCGGCATGCTCCGCCACATGAACAGCCTGCGCGGGATGAAGCGCGACCACGGCTGGATCCACACCCTGCTGGAGGAGGCGGAGAACGAGCGCATGCACCTGTTGACGTTCCTCCAGATGCGCCAGCCTGGCCCCTTTTTCCGTGGAATGGTGCTTCTTGGGCAGGTTTGTGGATCCCCCCCCCCCCCCCTACTTGCCCTTTTGTGTTGCTGTACTCATACACATCTGCCCAAATGACCTACCACAGTCCTGAGACTGAGATGATGGATCTCCTCACAGGGCGTCATGTTCAATGCGTACATGCTCCTGTACATCCTCTTCCCCAAGACATGCCACTCTGCTGTGGGTTACCTCGAAGAGGAGGCTGTGAAGACGTACACCCACCTGGCTGAGGACTTGAAGGCAGCGAAAATTCCTGAGTGGCATGAGAAGGAGGCCCCACAAATCGCCAAGATGTACTGGCGGCTCGAGGTGGTGCCCCGCCGCGTACCTTTACACAGTGTTCAGTATGTCTATGGTACAAAACCTGCAAGTGATTGACTGCTTTGGTAGCTGGCCGTTGCTGACATGAGACGCGGTTTCGCCGCTCCGCAGGAGGGGTCCACCATTTTGGACATGATCCTTGCCATCCGCGCCGATGAGGCTTGCCACAGCCACGTGGTACGTAGCTGAGTCGCCACGCTCTCATTCTATGGTTTAGTCGCCTGCCAAGGTGCCCTGATGAGCCTGTGTGACCTGAAACAATGGAGACTGATGCGTTTTGGTGGCTGCATCGCAGAACCATACTCTTTCCGAGTTGAATTCAGATGACACCAACCCGGTGAGTCCTGTTACTTGCGCCCATCATCATATGTCTGGCGCATCTGCCATGCTCTCCCGTACTTGATACGTCCATCTGAACCTGCCGCTGAGGCTAATGTTGTGTTACGCTTGCGCTGCAGTTTGCCGCCGGCAGCCACCAAGTGCCATGAGTGGCTCACTCCTGGACTTCCATATCTGCGTTTGATAGTAACACCCCCAGTTGTTTAGCCGCCGCCTGCGCCATGCTACAGGAGCCTGTGTATGCGCCGGCTGCAGTGCCAGCGCATCACTCTGTCTCAAGCCGGGGCAGACTCCCGATAGATAGGACGCCATGCATGCATTGGCCTTTGATTTACGTGGTTCTGTAAGTTTCTTCCATGTGGAAAAGTATTCCTCATCTCAACACGCATGCGACCAATGAAATCATGACTTTACCATGCTATGACACACCACATGCGCAGGTGTATACTCTACATGCCGTGTAGATTATACAATCATGTCGTGGTAGAATTACAGTGGATTACTCTATGGCTGCCACCTGAAGTCTGTGTCTCTGGCTTGGGGTGAGCGCACTTACCACAGCAAATATACATCCAGAGGGCTACTCTGTAGTGTGTGTGAGAGAGAGAGAGAGAGAGAGAGAGAGAGAGAGGGGGGGACGGGGAGTTATAGTCTCACGCGTTGAGTGGTGGAACAGGATACCGATGTTTTTTATGTACATTATATACAACCTGATATAGCCCGCTCAACGCTGGGATAGGTGTGGGCGTAATTGTCATGGCTCCACGTCGGGCCTTTGCTCAAACTCCTCCTTCAGGGTTTTCATGACGGTCAGGTACTCTGCCTCCATGTTCTGCTTCATGGCAGTCAGCTTCCTGCATACGAGCAGCATGGCGATAAGTGATTCTAAGTAGTGCACTACGGTGTGGGGCAACGATACCAAACTATCCATGGGAATCGCCAATAGCGAGATACAATGATCGTCAGAGAAATTGGACAGCCCTGGTGCGTGCTCTTATTACTATTCAAAAGCCAAGAAGAACGAAATCCAATTGCATGGTGATCGCACTTCTCCGTCTCCTGCTTAGTCTGGCGACTGATCTCGTCACACTCCTTCACCATCTTCTGCATGCAAACTTGATACTCCTCATCCAGGAGATGCTTCAGGTTCTGCAGCCTCCTTTAGGCACACAGATGAAAAGGCATTGCGTAGTCATGTGCAGCTGTCACCTGTCGGACTGTAGGTAAAGGCAGGACACCGGCGGGTTTCTGGTGTCCATTGACACCATAATTATCCTACCCCTATGCCTGGGAGGATCGAGAGAGGCACGTACTCATCCACCTCCTTCGCAAAGTGCTCAGCTTCGCGTATCTTTTCAACCTCCGACATATCGTCCCGGGTGTTGACAGCAACCTCTGCGGGGCAGGTCTCCATGCCGTCTTGTAGAAAGCCCCAAGCACGTAGCAGTTTGTCAGAAGAAATGTGACACTGTCTGCAATAAATCGGTGCCTGCAGAAAGTTGTCAAGGAAAAATATGAGACTTCCAACGCGCGTGGCATTTGCTATACGATAGTACGAGAGAGCGAGCGAGCGAGGGCGGGCGAGAACAGAGCAGAGCTGTAATAAGTACTCGGTACTCAGTCACCGTTTCCCCGTTCGGTGACTCAAGTCGGGCTGTGGCATCGAGTGCTGTTGTGCGGCCTGGGCCCCCGAACGTATTATGGCGCGTTTTGCGACACGTGGCGACAGACCATCCACTTCCCGAAGACTGTAGAAGGAAATCGTAGGTCTCGTCGCGGTCGGTGTTGGACTTGCCGACGGAGTGGACGAACGTGGCAATGGACGGCTCCTCTAATATACACAGGGCATGCACTTTGACTTCCCCGCAGGAGGCAAGCGCACCTCTTCGCCGCGCGTGGCTTTCCTGAGCTGTTCTGCTTTCTCTCCTGGTAAGGTGCCAGGGTCTAGGTACGAGAAGCCGTATATTTCGCACCGCAAGCTCCAAGGTTGCACTGAAGACCTAGGCACACGCGACCCTCGTCTCCGTGATATATTATGAACAATCGCCGTCGTCGCTCGAGCGAGGCCACGCCGCGTCTTGTCGTCCGGGTGACGGGCGTGATGTCGTGCTGACTCGAAACGAGCGCATGTCGACCGGAAATGACGGGGTAAATGTTTCAGAATTCCAGTTCGGTAGAATTCAGTCCGCCAAAATCTTCAGTCTAGATGTATGCCCCTTCGTCGAATATTAACTACTGCTGGCGGCACGTAATCATACCTCTATACGGATAACGACTCAACGACTGTATTAAACCACGGCGCCGCAAATAAATACCAGGGCCACACCCGCCATCCGGACGGTCAAAACAAACCATGGAATATTACCGGATTAATTACGCATTAAAGCGACTTCATGCCAGTCCTAGCCCCGGATCAAGCCATTTCTCTGCTTCCCCTCGAGACTGTTCCGTCAATGCCTCCAGCTGCTACCGCCCGGTGTCCGGAAGGGTCAGCGAGGCCCGGACAGACCTTGCCAGCACCCTGGGGCGCTATCTAGTCATAAGTCGAGGAGGTGTTGCGTGAGGCAGATGGAGCTTGGCCGGCGGCGATCCGGGCAGGGACGGTCCAGACCCGGCCATCCACGACACGTCTCGGCCCCTGGGCGGTCAACAACCTACCCCTACGATGTTTGTAACAGGCCCCTGCTTCACCTCCCTGACTCCAACAAGTCATGGTATGTGGCTATGGCTTTCTCCACCACCTCATATTGGTCCTTGGCACCTCCTGACTTTGCGTGTGCGTTGATCCAGGCGTGGGTTTCCCGGGAGATTCTAACGGCCGGATTTGCATGGCCGCTCTTTATGCGGCTGCGATTTTCCCCAGCCTCCAGCTAGCACGGCCGCAGCCGCCACCTCCGCCGCCGACGCGCCCGCCACCTCCATCGCCGCCGACGCGTCCGCCACCCCCAGCTCGCCCGCGGCCGCTAGCCGCAGGTTGACGTTGCTGCGGGCCGGCGGGGACGGCTTGGGTGGCGTCGCCATCCATACTCAGACGTGTTTCATTCTCTGTGTTGGGTGCCTTGACATGGTGGATCTTGCGACAAATGGCGACTCTGCGGGCGACGCCGCGCCAACCACCCGCTATCACCGGCATCGCCGGGTAGCGGGGACCGAGAACTATCCTGTTCGGGTGGTTTCCGGGGTATACGGGTATTGCGCCGCGCGGCCGGCCGCCCCGCGTGGCCCTGCCGGGCCACGCGGGGCATGCCAGTCGGGTGTGCGATCAGCCGCACACTGAATGGGCGGGTTACTGCCCGGTATTTAGCGACTATACTGGGCGAAGATTAAACCACTTCCTTCATATATATATATGTACATATGAAATAGTATAACCCCTTCTATAGCTATGAAAATTCCAACCCCTGAAATGATTTCAGACCCCACTCTGGAGGTCCCGAAGATATTTCTTGTGTATGTGTGTGGTGTGTGTGTGTGTGGGGGGGGGGGGGTTGCTGAAAAGGCTCTTCAACCAAACACATCCGAGGGGGAGGGGGGGGTTGAAAAGAAAATTGCCTATACAGTCTACTCGAGGGGTCTGAAATCATTTCAGAGGTCGGAAGTTCTATAGCTATAAAAGGGGTAAGACAGAAGTTATCTTCCGCAAAAGAAACGCGCGCGCTCGCGCCCGTTGGAGGCGGAATCACGGCATGCGCCAACGAAACTCGGGCACCCCTTGAGGGGTATACAACCCGCGTCGACCCGAAAGTCATCATTCTCAAAAAAAAAGGCGCGTTGCGCGCAACATACTAACCCGGGATTTTCAACGCTCCCCCGCCGCCTCTCCGACGCTTTCCACCCATGACCATGTGGCATATGGGGGCAGTGTACGAGAAGGAATATTCACGCTCGATAGCAGGGGCGGCGAACATGGCGCCGGGGTGCGGGAGCGAGCGTCGGCGCGGCTCTATGTCGCGGGTCGTTGATTAGGCATCGCGGCACACGCTCGGCAAGACAATGGATGGGCGAGTACAAGCGAGCACGACGCACAAGCGTGACTTGCATTGTTCGGCAAGCGCGCAAGTCGAGCGAGAATTGCACATGGGCACATGGGGACGGTGGGGGGCTGGGGTGGAGAATTGGGAGTGCGATGGCCAATCGGCACCCGCCAGAGCGTCCCTACCTGGGTTAATTGGCCGCTTCTTTGGATGAATGTAGCTCCTACAACAACAAGACTGAGGGGTATTTGGCTAGCGCGCGGAGGAACGAGCTCCTACAATGTTCCTGCAACCATTATACAAACCCCCTTCCTATCCTAGCCAAATCGCGATCCTGGCCAATTTTGTAACCCGTACTTTAAAAAGAGCGTGGCCGTAGGATCTTTGATGACATCAAACGACGCTAGCATTCGTAAATCGTACTGTCTAAATTACACTTTGATTTGAGCTACGAAATTGCTATTTGGTCTTCCCGAATGATCGGAATAATATAATGGTGCTCAAATCACTTAGAACTTAGATTATTCGATTCGGACCTTGG
Organism: Tetraselmis striata; assembly: GCA_006384855.1. Lineage (NCBI taxonomy): Eukaryota > Viridiplantae > Chlorophyta > Chlorodendrophyceae > Chlorodendrales > Chlorodendraceae > Tetraselmis > Tetraselmis striata. Next base: position 19,828 of record VCJN01001946.1, read on the forward strand.
CTTGTGATCAAAACTCGCGCATTTCTATTTGGTCAAATAACGGTGGGTGCGTCGTCCATCCTAGCACGGACGGAGCAAAGGCGTCCAACGCTTCGCCGCACGGCTCGCACCTGTCGTGTGTAAAGAACCCGCCACCGCCTACTGCTGGTAGGCATGCGGCGGCGCTGCCGGCCCACCAGCACCCGGCCACCATATTGCGCGGCATCACGCGGGTGACCATGGAAAAAACGACGACGACTTGTTCGCGTTGGTGGTTGTACCGATGACGAGGAGGCCGACATGGGGGTGCCGAGATGGGTGGGCCACGCATTGCCACCTCCACTCCAAAGCACCCTTCTACCCCCGCCGCCCAGAGGTCTCGCCCCGCCAGCCAAAGCCAAGGCGGTGAGGCCGTCCCGGAGCTGGAGCTCTCGCCGGCTGCCCAGTGCACACGTAGTCAGCGTGGCAGCAGCCGGCTGCCGGGCGCCACGGACCTCTCCCCGCCCGGGCAGCACAATCCCGCAGCCGGCGGCCAATCCAATGGCGCCGCCCCCATCCAGCACAATTCCGCCGGCGGTAGCGAGGCTGCCACCACAGAAGTGCCCATAGGTAAGGGCAAGACGAAGCGGGTGAAGGGGCAGTGAACCAAACACTCGTACGCTCACCTCGCCCATGCGATTGAGGAGCTACAGATCTTGGGGCGAATCGCCGCCGCAGATTACATATGACGGCCCGGGAGAAGCCGCGTCCGTGACGCGCCCATGTGCCGTCATCTACTAGAATCGCAACATACGCAATCCGGATACCTATTTGGCCCGGATAGGAGCCATTTTAGCATGCGATTCGCGTACCCGCAAACACAAGGGTTACAATCAGCGATTTGATTAGGATAGGACGGGGGGTTAGGTGCGAAACGGCGCGCAGCTTGACCAACGAATGATAACTTCCGGCAATCCCCGGCGGGTTGCCTACAGCCGGGTCATTCGGACAATTCCGTGCGATTTCTACGCTGCAGGAGCTTTCCGGCACGCAAGATAAGTTCCGCCTTAATATAGGAATACTAATGTTAACGGTACTTCGTAATTATGTATGGTAATCATGTGCTATCTGGCACTTATATTTAATATATGATAAAACATAAGGATACTCCCGGTATACGTGGTCATTATGGTCTCAGATGATTATTGATTGCGTGTACTTATTCGTGATGAACAGCACATGCGAACACAACAAAGACCAAGCAAATATATTATCAAAATGTTTAGCCACCTCGGTATTTATGACTGTGGAGGGTGCGCGCGGGGCCGCGCCCGGTAGACGAGTTGGGGTGCTGCCGAGAAGGCCGCGAAGGACCAATGTGGGAGAGAGCTAGCCGAACTGAAGCGTGGCGGCGCGGGTAAGAAGTATACTCGGGCCGATGTAGTCGTTCATTCCCGAAGATTTGCGGGGCCTTCCGTAACAATGGCCGATTTTGTCCAGGGGTACGCCAATTGCGTTTGCCCGCGCCCGACCCCGTGCCCTTCCGTAAGGAGTGCGATCGAGGTCCACACGAAGAATTCGGGGGGGGGGGGGAAGGGGGGGGGGGGGGGGGGCTCGATTGATGCGGCCGACGGCCCGCTTGAGCCAATCGCCGAAGGTACCGGCATTCTAGGCAAGGGGTGGGGTATTACCGTCGCCAAAGAGCGCCTTGAATCGGCCAGGTTGCTGCTTGGCAGAGGGGGAACGCCGCATATCGCGGTAAACGATGACTAAGCGGGCGGCGCAGAAGGATTGTCCAAGTGGGCGCGGTGGTGGCATGGATTTGAGTAGGGGCTTGATACGTGTCGACGCTTGCGATGTCCCGTGTTCTCGCGGTTGCCGAAGAGGGTGGTGTTGTGGGCGTGGACGGCCATGTATTCGCGGAATCGGCAGGAGACGCGGGACTCACCACGGCGGCCGTATAATATAAACGCCAAACACATTACCGCTGCGCCGTCACGAAGGATGTTGCCGTAGTTGGTGGTGGTCGTGGAAAGGGCAGCAATGTCATCAAGAATGTCGGTGATGACGTCACGCGGTAGGGGCGTGCGCGAAGCTCCTCGCCGGTTTTGAGTTGACATTGCTGATGATGGTTGGACGGGTAGCCGAGGCGTCCCGACCGGCGTATGGCGGAGAGATAGGGCTGCAGAGAGCCGACGCCAATGGTGCCGCGCTCCGAAATCCAGAAATTGAAATTGAAGTTGATTACAACCGCTAGTTTGCTGCATCATCCATTGGCTCGGACTGAGTTGTTCTGAGGACATGCTATCTCTAACCGCAGTGGGGAACACAACAGTGTTATCACAGCTCAAGCTATCGGCCATCCTCCTATGTTTCCTAGCCCCTCCTCCGTCTTAGCTAAGCCAACCGCGCCCCTTGCTATCCCAACCTAAGTCAGACAATCGGACCCGCCATCCCATCCACGGCTCAACAAGCAAGCTAAGGCAGCCTAAGGCGTCCCCCCTGCTGCTACTAAGGTGTTATGGGGGAGGGGAGCTAACCGGAATAGCTGCATGGTGCTTAGTACTTATATACCGCTGAGCCGGCTAGCTTGGTGGGGTGGGGGCTATAATGCCCTCCATCTAATATTTTTTGGCTCAGTATACTGCATTTAATGGCGTGATGACTTCGTCTGGTGCTGCCTGCCGTACCGGCAGGCCGGTAAGCCCGCGGGTCGGGCGATACACTACTGTCTATTACTTGCGGGGGGGGAGTGCGGGTAAATTTGAAAGTATGCGATTCCGAGCGTATTGGCTAAAGTCCTCCGTAGTTCTTGAGTTGGGGGCGCTAATAGTCGCGCGCGTGCGTTCGGCTTGGAGTTGGGCGCCTTGCCGGCGGAGAATGTCAGCAGGCGGCCCACCGGCGGCTGCAAGGGGATCGTCCGGCGCGGGGGGCGGCGGAGGCGGTGGGCCTTGGCCGCGAGTTGGGCCAGGCGGGACGCCTGGGCTCGTGTGCTGGTTGTGGAGGTATGCTCGAGGGGGGCAGTGGCTCCGAGGCATGTCGCGGTGTGGGAGTGGGCTGCGGCCGGTGGAGCCAGCTCGGGGTGCGGGGCTGGATCGACGCTTGTCGCATGTTGGTCGACTTCCGGTGGCGGGTCGTTGTCGTCCATCTCCGTGTCTTGAGGGGCTGCCGTGGCCGGGGAGTGGGCCGCTTGTAGCTGGCTAGTCGGTGGTGGCGGCCGCGCGGGAGCTCCCGGAGGAGCTGGCCGTGGTGCATCGCCGTCTCGTCGGCCGCTGTAGTCGGCGCCGGTTGACGAATAGTCGCCATCCTCTCCCGTCTATGCAGGTGCATGGTACTTGCTGCGACGAGTTTCGTGTTGGGCCGCGTATTAGTGGTGAGTCTAGTCTTGCTCGCCCCTGCCGGATCGGCGGCAGCTAGCATAGTAGGGGCGCGCCGGGTAACCACCCGGACGTTGTGAGATGATGTGTGTACCGCGGGCTTGGGGCTGAGGGTACGGATCGGGCGGTTCAAAAACATACGGCTGCGCATGTCGTCCCCCGTCGCACGGTTGCGGGTCACCGGATCGCTGAATAGCATTGCGACTTTCTATGTGGTACCGTTGACAGCAACAGTAGACTAGCACATTGCAATCAAAATCAAAATCAATTTCAGTTTCGGTTTCAGTTTCGGTTTCAGTTTCAAATTCAAATTCAATTTCAAATTCAGTTTCAAATTCAGTTTCAATTTCAATTTCAAATTCAATTTCAAATTCAAATTCAAATTTCAGTTTCAATTTCAATTTCAATTTCAATTTCAATTTCGATTTCGATTTCGATTTCGATTTCGATTTCGATTTCGATTTCGATTTCGATTTCGATTTCAATTTCAATTTCAATTTCAATTTCAATTTCAATTTCAATTTCAATTTCAATTTCAATTTCAATTTCAATTTCAATTTCAATTTCGGCACCGGGGGGGAGCTCGATTGGGGGTTGCCGGGACATGTGATTCAAAACGCGGAGGGGCCGGTGGGCAACATGTGGGAGTCGGGTGCCTGCGAAATTGTTTGCAGCAATGGTTGTTCGGAACTTTGGGGGGTTGCGCTCTGCCGCCGCGCGGCGCATTGAGAGCGGCGCCGACCGCGGCCTCATGTTGCTCCTCGGATCTGTTGATGTCCAATGGTGGTTGCACTGAATGCAATGATAGTCTCATATGGAGCATGATGCGCTTCACGGCCCGGTGGGCACTGACCGGCCTTTGGCATGGTGGTGGGTCGTCCGGTCGTCGGGTGGTACACCGTTTCACAGGAGTACACTACAACCTCCAGTAGGCACGCCGGCTCGCCCATATTTAGTACATACGCACCACTTCGTCCGGTGTTAAGGGCCGGCTGGAAAGTGAGAAGTCCGAAATCCAGACGAGGTAGCGGACGCACGTTGCCTCGGTACAGCCCAGAGGGGAGACGCTGCCTTCTTCGTCGATGCAAAACTCGGCGAAGATCAGGCGGATCGTGCCCTCGTCTTTCGAGTACGTGCTGGCCGTTAGCGATGTAGTAAGGACGAGCCCGATTACCTTGCCACCCCATTCGTCCATGCCGTTTATACCTTCAATGCTGCCTCGCATGAGCTCGTTCCGGGACGCCTTCGCCTCGGCGTCTCCGATAAAGTACGTAGGCGTCTTCATGGGGCGACGGACGCGCCGAAAACGCGCCGTACGCCACTGTGGGGCTCGACAATGGCGCTCGCCGGGTGCGGAGTTGGTGCCGATGGGGCCGGGAGTAGCACGAAGGTAACGCAATGAAGATAGGGTGCTCTAGCCGTTGATCGTGTAACGGGCGTTACACGAGTACGTGGCCCATCGGGCAGCCCGCGAGAGGCCGCTATGCGAGCAACCGGCAACGAGGGTTAACGCGGCTGGTCGGGATGATGGGCGCGCCAGAAAAGGAAGAGTCGGTGTAGACTCGTGATGATGTAGAAGACATTATATTGAAGCTAGATGGGTTAACTCATGCGAGGGTAGGGGAGGGCAACGACCCGGGCAGGCGGGTCAGCGGTGTTGAGGGAATCCCGCTTATACCAAAGACTTCTGTGCCGCGTTCCTTGGAAGTCACGCCCGGAGGTGTATCGTCTTCGAAACGCGGTAGGCGTTGTTGTCGTCGTTGACCACACACGAGTAGTGACGAGCATCGGCCATCATGGTGATGGGCCGTTCGCCCCACCAAACCTCAAGAGTTGACCACTGCCCGAGGGTACTCCACTAAAGGAGCCCACAAAAGCCCGTAATGCGACTTGGCTTCGGGTGTTGATGTTTAATCCCACTAGGGTGACCCATGTTTTTTGGTGTGGACGGCATGCGAAGGGCCGTATTTCGGCATGTCAGGGCTAAATCACCAACAATAAGACCGCTCGGCGGGCGTGCATTGCTTTGTGGCTGCCATGTCGAATCGGCGTGGCGCAGAGTCCGCGGGCAGCCGGTGTCGACACCCGCATACCCTAGGTTTAAGGGGGAGGGAAAGGATATGATCTAAACTAGTTTATGGGGTTTCCATCCTTGACCTAACCGCTTTTCAGCTACAAGTGCTGCGCAGTGGTACGGGAACTAGTAACTGTTGTTGCGCCCTTGTTGGGTGCAGCACGAGTAGACATAAAAGCAGCCAGAACAGCTGAGCCTGCCATCTTCCAGTTTTCGCTGCGTTCCACGCAGCGATGTAAAAACTGTCTCGTAACCCGTTGCGAGCAAGGTCACCCCAGGTTGTTCAAGACCACACCCGGCTCGCCACCCGAGTGTGATATTCTCGTCCGTACGTCCGTGCGTTACTATGTCAGATGGAGAAGAACCCGTCGCTGAGCCGACGTTGCAGTCGCTGAACGCAGATATGAGGGCCCAGTCTTCATTACTGCGAGAGCTGGCTACGGCTGTGGCACAATTGACGGCTCGTGATCGCGTTGTTGATGGAGAAGGGGCACATGGCTCCGGCTCAGGGCAGCGCTTCGCGAGACAGCCGACAGGCAGCGGGGGAGCCGCAGAGCGCCCCGACTTGCTAGAGCTAGCCCAGAGCGGCCGTGTCGGAGCAAAATCCGTGAGTGCCGAGGATGATTACCTCGCGGTGCCAGAGCTACTGCAGAGAGCAGAGTCTGGTTACGAGGCCGTTCGACCGGTCAGCCGAGTGCCTGGACTTTTCCCTTTGAGCACCGACCTAACGAACGAGTACCTCAAGCAGGATGACCGGCGTCTGCCGGCCCAGGAGGAGTACTTGTGGATGTCGTGCTTCGGGGCCCACATGGCCGCCCTTTTCGTGGCGCTCGACGAGCTACTGCCCTACGTCCCTTCCTACAACCAGGACTTCACCCCCTACCTCGCGAGAGCCCGGAACCACGCCGAGGCCATCGACAAGGCGTTTCGGTTTCGTTTGGCCTTCCTACGGAAGCTCAATGAGATCAAGCGTGTGCACGGTGACCAAGGTGTTCTGGATGTGCTGCGAGCCCAGCATTTTCAGCCTGCTTCGGAGCATCTGGGTTCCGCGATCTTTGGGGACCTCATGCGGGACTACGAGCGTCGTGTCTTCGAGGCGACCGTTGCCAGCAGCGCCAAGGCGACCGCTACTTCTCGAGTGGCGGCTGCAGCTGCAGGTCGCGGGCGTGGGCGAGGACGTGGCGGCGGACGTGGACGTGGCCGCGAAGGTGAGCACGAGTGACGGTGTGGGGCGCCGTTCGTCGGAGCTGCAGGAGCCTTGCGAGGCCACCTTTCGGTGACCGCCGCAAGACGCACCCTTGCAGCTCAACGGCGGGATGAGCGCCTTGTGTCAGGACCTGACCCCCCCACCTTACAGACTTCATTTAGACCTTCCTCGGTGCGGCGCTTCTTACAGCTACAGCCGAGTGCGGCTCAACCATCCGCACACCTGCACATGGCGGCTCAACCATCCGCCTTTCTTACAACCCCATCTATGCGTTCGTCGGTTGTTACACTACGAGTTACAACCGGTTCGCAACGACCAAGTTTCGCGCGTGTACGTTACGCACGGGACAGGCGCTATGAGCGCGAAGGGCGCGCGGGGCGGCCCTCCTACCTGAACCTAGCCCCGCAAACCCGTACTGGAGCTACTGCAAACCCGTCCAGCAACTACCGGCCAACCGCCGGGAACCTAACCGCTGCTGCCGAGTACTTTGCGAACAGTAGCCGTGCCGGTGGCACTCTGTCAGTAAAACGACGCACTTACGTAATCGACGAGCCCGCAGCTATCGCTCCGTGGGCTGCGTCACTGCGATCCCGACTACAGGACGCGTTCGGCTCAGACGAGCTAGGCCAGCGGACGCTCGACCTGCTCTCCAGCTCCCTCAGCGCTCAGACCCTCAAGAGCTACGCCGGCAGGTTGGCTCAGTTCGCTGAGTTCTGCCACGACTCCGAGAACATCAGCCCGCTAGAGGCGACTACTGCTACTGTTGTTCGGTACGTTGCCTGGATCGGGGAGCGAGGACATATCGCAGCTAAGTCGCTGCATCCCTATCTGGCTGCCATCAACACCTTCTTCGAGCTGCACAACCTCGTCCCGATCGCCAAGGACAGCCTACACCTCACTTCGGCAAGACGTGGGTTAATGTTACGTCAGCGTCGACTGGACGCTGCACCTCTGCGTGTCCCTCTGCCTGCGGATGTAGCTTACCGCTTCGTCTCAAAGGCCGAGCTAATTGTGCCTGCTCCTTACCCAGAGTCCCACCTCGACTACCGAGCCCTCTTGGCCTCGGTTGTCAACTTCCTGTTCTTTGCCAGGGGCCTTACTGGCGTCTCCTGTCGAGTGCAAGATGTGCATGTCGACACCTACAACATCACCTTGCAGATCTACCGCGAGAAGGGTCGCGCCGGCCGGCGGGGACCTGACGACCTGCGCGTACTTCTCCTTCCAGTGTCCGAGCACCCTCGAGTGGCATCGACAACGTCCAGTCTGTCCCCCTGGTTACTGTTGGCTTGGCTACCTCCAACTTCTGGGCTGTCAATGTGGCTGAGCAGTCGAAACCTTGGACTGCTACTACGATGTCAGACTGGTTGTCTACAGCAGTCAACCTAGTCAACGCTGCCCCCCCTGCTGGCACTTCATGGACTTCACACAGTCTACGCAAGGGCGCAGCCTCTGCAGCAAACGCCATTGGAGCGCCACTGTCCCACATCCGCTACCAGGGCGGTTGGGCCACTAACTCTGATGTCGTTCTGGACTACATCGACCCCAACGTTCTTCCTTCTCCTGGCGCGTGGTTCTTCTTTGGACACATCGCCCCCCTCCGCCACTTCCAAGTCCAACAGGACTCCGCAGCGGTGGCCTTCCCATTGCCTCCTTCATGACTTGGCGCTACCCCTTCTCCGTCAATCCACCGCTCTCTCCGTTCGCTCAAGACTGGCAAAACCAGACTCAACTTTGAAATGATCTAAACTAGTTTATGGGGTTTCCATCCTTGACCTAACCGCTTTTCAGCTACAAGTGCTGCGCAGTGGTACGGGAACTAGTAACTGTTGTTGCGCCCTTGTTGGGTGCAGCACGAGTAGACATAAAAGCAGCCAGAACAGCTGAGCCTGCCATCTTCCAGTTTTCGCTGCGTTCCACGCAGCGCCCCCCCTGACTCCGTTTTCCCTCCACGCTTTTCGCTAAACCTTCCTGCCAATTTCGGCTCTTGACCCTGTAAAACAGCCTGCGCGACCTTTTTGGCAAAACCAGACTCAACCTTGAAACCCCAAAAACACAGCTCTTAACATTTTAATAATTTTAAATAAAGACGAGTTTTATCCCACGCGCGCGGATGAAGAAATAACTGATGCGGCCTGGCCCCCTGGCCTGGCCTGGCGACTCGCGCTCCCCAATAATGCTGGCGGTGCTGCTGGTCGTGACATCGCACCGCAACATCGCGCGAATATAATAAGGATTGATGGCGCCAAGGATAACGATGTGTAATCGTGAACTGTTTTATATACATTTATACGGGGGCCGTAGGTAATCCGTATGGGCGGTACCGGTATTGTAAGGATATGTACCACACAAATCCCCAGCATGTGGGTACCCAGTGCCTGGTGCGTTTTGCGCAGTATCCTTACAGGTATGGGATCCCCGTACCGTATGTACGCTGAAACGAAAACGCGGGCAGACCCGCGACGCGTGCCCTGCCTGGGGCCGCCTGCCCCCAGCACGACGCAAAGCGCCAGGCATGCAAAGAACCGAGCGCGGCACGGCAAGGCAAGTCGTACTCTTCCGGCCGCCAGGTCACGCCGCCTAGAGGAAGTATTGGTATCATCTGTCTCATCGCTGCAACACGCTCAAGTCTCAGCATCTTCTGCCCTTCCGGTAAGCGAAATAGCGACTCCAGGGTACACGCCTTCAGCTTGCAGCAGTAGATAGGGCGTTGAGAGGCAGCGGCCCCTTTACCTGCCGGGTAGACAAGCGCGGGGGGCGGGGGGGGGGGGGGGGGGGGGGGGGGGGGGAATTCGTCGCACAACGCGCATATCCCAACTGCGTCAGCTGAATTGCATGCTGTCCTTCCTATCTATGCGCACAAAGCGCCCATCGCCCGCTTGTGCCGTGTCTGGGCCATGCGTTTCGCGGCTTCGAGCGGTGCTGCGAAAGATGCTCAGATCAAACGCGCGTGGGGGGGAGGGGGATTCTTTCTGCTGACGAGGCTCATGTCGCCAGACTCCGCAGTATATTGAGCTAGTTGTTTGTCATCAAAGTACGGGATAATGGGTGACGACGTGTCGTAGCGTTGCGCTCTCGTCATCGCCGCCGCAGTCACGCACGGACAGGCGTGCAGCTGTCAGACCTTCTGTTCGGCCGTGCCACGGGGTGGTGCAAGGGGCGGCTCACTTCCGTATTTCACACGCTCGCGCTAGCCCACATCCTGGTCTTGCTGATATCCGACACGACTCGCCAGTCTTCTCGAACCCGGCGCTCCCCGGGCACGGGATTCGTCTCGCCGACCAGTGCCGACCGCACCAGTTCTCAAAAAAAAAAACTCGTACGCCTTTCGACGATACGGGTCGGTTCCGGAACTGCCCATTAACCCCCCTCCCCCCTTATCCTCTATTGCAGTGACGCTATGGCTCCTCCAGAGACCACGATGGAAGTGCTGCCGGATGGGGTGGCCATCATCCGTATGTGCAACCCCCCTGTCAATGCGCTCCACCCAAAAGGCAAGACCCACGCTGCCCACCGGCTGCCTTTCAATAGCAACACGATGGGAAGGCAAGCTGTGGGAGTTTTTTGTGGGCGCCGGGGGGAGGGGGGGGGGGGGGCGCTGATGCTCATTCTGCCATTGCCTGCGCACAGTGCTTAAGGACCTTGCGGCATGCGCGAAGTCCGCGCAAGAGAGCCCGGCGGTGAAGGGCATTGTCATCACCGGCGCGGGCGAGAGCTTCTGCGCCGGCTTCGATATCAACCAGTTCGCATCCGGCGGCGGTGGCCTGGACAATGACGTCAACCAGATGCTGTGCGACCTCATAGAGGCGGGCCCGAAGCCAACCGTGGCCGCCATCCGCGGCGTCGCGCTTGGCGGCGGCCTGGAGGTGGCCATGGCCTGCAACGCTCGCATCTGTGGGCCCAAGACCAACCTCGGGCTGCCGGAGCTGCAGCTGGGCATCATCCCCGGCTTTGGTGGCACCCAGCGCCTGCCGCGCCTGGTGGGCCTGAAGAAGGCTGTGGAGATGATGCTCACTTCCAAGCCGGTGAAGGGGGCCCAGGCGAAGAAGCTGGGGCTGGTGGACGCTGTGTGCACTGACGTGAGCCGCCGCCTGCATGCGTCGTAACGGTACTCTCATCGGCAATGTAATGCCGCGCTCGTGGGTGGCTGAGCCTCTTGCCACTGTGCAGGAGACGGTCCTCATGGTGGCCAGGCAGATGGCGCTCGCCATCGCCGGCGGGAAGAAGCCGCGCCACAACTCGCTCACGCGGACGGACCGTCTGGAGTCCTCATTTGAAGCCAAGCAGGTGATAAGCATGGGCGGTTCACGCGTTGCTTGGCGCACCACACAGCTGGAGCACCGCACATCATAGCATGGCATGGGAAGGCTGCTCGTTTTTTAGCTCCCTGTATCGATCGGAACGCCCGGCTGATCGGCTCTGGATGTGGCTCGTCACGTGCCCAGATCATCCAATACTCACGCGGGCAGTCGAAGAAGAAGTCGCCCCACCTGCAGCACCCGCAGTTTTGCCTGGACGCCGTCGAGACCGGCATCGCAAAGGGAGGAAAGGCTGGGCTGCTCAAGGTCCGCCGCCCCAGATTGCTCATCTCTGGACCAACCTGGTTGGCGCAATCCGCTAGGACTCTGTTAGGCTGCTGGAGGGCTAACTCCGATGGGGTCCGTTTGCCCGCAGGAGGCGGAGTCATTTGCCAAGTCAGCCGCACTGGACACCCACAAAGCCCTGGTGCACATCTTCTTTGCTCAGAGGACCACCAAAAAGGTGCGGGCGCTCGCTGCGCACGTGCACACGTTTTTTGCAGCATGCGCGTCTTTGTGGAGGGGCTGCCAGAGGGTGACATGCCAGATGCGGCGTTGCTGCAGGTGAAGGGCGTGACTGATCAGGGTCTGAAGCCCCGGCCAATCAAGTGCATCGCCGTCATCGGCGGCGGCCTGATGGGGTCCGGCATCTGCACTGCTGCTGCGTTTGCTGGCATCCGTGTCATTCTGAAGGAGATCAACGAGAAGTTCCTCCAGGCCGGCATGGACCGCATCAAGGTTCTGCCCTGCTTCCCCCCCCCCCCCCCCCCCCCTCTCTCCCCCTCCCCCACACACAACTCTTCCACACACAACCCTCCCCTCACGCCACGCAGAACTCTTCTCTGCTCATCCTGACACGATCATCATGTGCGCTGGCCTATGCTTGCAGTCGAATGTGATGAGTGCTGTGAAGAAGGGGAGGATGAAGGAGCAGCAGGCGCATTTTGTGCTTGGCCTCGTCAAGGGCACCCTGGACTACAGTGATTTCAAGCGTGCCGACATGGTCATTGAGGCAGCTCTGGAGGACATCCCCCTCAAGGTATCACCAAGCGCTTCATGGATGCGACTCGCTTGAAGTTGGGCCCCACGTTCTTCCTGCCAAAGTGTACCCCCCGCCACAATTGGCGCTGACAGATCGTGCCCTGTGTCCCTCCCCGTCCACCAACACAGCAAAAGATCTTTGCTGACCTGGAGGCCGCCTGCCGTCCGGACTGCATTTTGGCCAGCAACACCTCCACCATCGATATCTCCCTGATTGGGCAGAAGACCCGCGCCGCTGACCGTCTTGTCGGGGCGCACTTCTTCAGCCCCGCCCACATCATGCCGCTGCTGGAGATTGTGCGCACAGAGCGCACCAGTAGTCAGGTCGGATCCCTGCCGGCCATCTGTTACTTGCAGTCTCTGAGTTGTGGGTAAGCGCCGCTCTCGCAGCCGGAAGCAGAGCAGCATGACGCCCTCTCTGACTATATATTGGCATGCCATGTGAGGGCAGGTGATTCTGGACACGCTGCAGTTTGGCGCCGCCATCCGCAAGATCCCGGTGGTCGTCGGCAACTGCACAGGCTTTGCTGTGAACCGGTGTTTCTTCCCGTACAGTATGGCTGCTTGCATGCTGTCCGACTTGGGTCTCGACATCTACAAGGTGACCCTTCCCATGCTCCCGAATCTGCGCATTGTTGGCTTGTTATGCATCTGCACTACTTCGGAGCTGATCACTGAGCATTGGTGCATGCTATGATAGGTGGACAAGATCATCAAGGGAGACTTTGGCATGCCTATGGGCCCATTCTCGCTGAGCGACCTGGTTGGTGCAGACATCGGGGTGCATGTCGGTGCAAACTTCATCCACTCCTATCCCGAACGCGTTTACCAGTCCACGCTGTACCCCAGTATGGTTGAGAAGAAGCGACTGGGCCAGAAGACGGGCAGCGGCTTCTACAAGTACGATGAGAAGCGCAAGGCGACCCCTGACCCGGATGGCGTCATGCCGTTTCTGCTGCAGTCCCGCCAGGCCGCCAAGTTGCAGCCCGTGGGAGGACAGCTGCCGAACATGACGCCGCAGGACATCATCGAGTTCATCTTCTTCCCGGTCGTGAATGAGGGCTGCCGCATCATCGCCGAGGGCTATGTGGACAAGCCCTCCGACCTGGACATCTCTGTTGTGTTTGGCATGGGCTTCCCCGCCTACAGGGGCGGCCCCATCAAGTGGGCGGATCTCGTCGGTCCAAGCCGTGTCTGTGAGAGGCTGGACGCCTTCGCCCAGCTGTTGCCCCAGCACGCGGGCTTCTTCAAGCCCTGCGAGTACTTGAGGCAGTGTGCGTCCAGCGGGACACCTCTGAGCAAGGGCCTCTCGGGTTCAAGCGCCCGGCTGTGAGGCCGTCACTGCTGTACCGCCAGCCCAATCTCATTCCCTCTGGACGTTATCCTTCAGATGCATTCGCCAATGGGCTTCAGTCTTAGTATTAGTTAGTTAGTGCTACATGTCAAGGCCACCAGCATGTTTCAATGCCTCCACACAGACCCTGAGCCACGCTTTGTATTGACCACCCCTGATGTAATTCCTTCACCTCTTGAACACACCGGCAGTGTGCATCCCCTTGTTCAGTTAACTGCTAGTAACTCAACCAAACACTGTGTTTTGTGTTTGGCAACAATCACCCACTGGACACCTAATCGCCAGGTACGGTCCAGGACCTTGAGTAGTCCTGCTCTTCCTGATATGTGCCCGCCGAAGATGCTGCTGATGGTGTTGACTTTATTGTCCTGTCTTTTCGTCCGCTTTCCCCCCAGTCATCACACTCACGCTGACCGGACAAGACTGCATGTTTCAATGGATGATATACGTGCTGCTGGCTACTGAGCGCATTACATGCTCTGCTATCCCTCGGACGCTTCATCACGATTGTTGTCTTTCTACATAGTCAGTATATGCTAGCGCCTGCAGCCATCGTATATCAATTCCAATGATCATCCAATAAGTAACACGGATCTCAGCAGCAGCAATACACTGACTTCCGTTTGATGGCTGACGGTGCAATAATGTGTCAAGGATAACTCATCGTAGATGATACAAGCTGCTACTACTGTGCATATGCAAGAACTCGAGTGAGTACGCACGAAACAGTCATGCTCTTAGCAGGCAGTACTGGTTGCTCACAACAGCAGCGCCATGATGAGAGCCTGTCTGACGAGGCGGTACTGTGCCCAGCGCAAATCGCTTCAGCATGTCCGTCGTTGCATAGCGGATGCTTTATATAAGCAATGCCTACATATATTGCGGTTATGCAAACGGGAGAGGATGCAACTGCATCATTCAATACATGTGGGTGTATATTAGACTTGCGCATACATAGAGCTAAATCTTGGACCAGCAACTGCGGCGCGGAGGGGTGTAGGGATTGGAGAAAAAAGCACTCGGAAACTCAAACAAGAATGTGTGCTTATCACAATCCACAAAACATCATACATGCTCATGTGCAGGTATATGATGCGTTGATGTAATGATCCAGCTGCAACAAGCCAAACCCTTCAGCCACCAAATTCTCAGCACCTTGTGCTGCGACCCGGCACAACGATAAACATGTCTACTATTATCTACTTTGCTGGTCTGCCGTATGAGTATCATGACGAAACCACACATGGATTTAATACATGCGGAAAGGTTTGTTTGGAGATTTGAGTATATCATTATGATACACGCAAGCAAATAGTTCACGAGTTATATTATTACGGATTCCCCACATTCCTCTACATTGATGCTATATGATGTAAGGATATTATCCATTATTACACATACCGCGCCCGCACCACCATATAAACAGCCGCAGCTTAAAGCACGCGCGCGGCGCGCCAGGAGCTGTGCGAGGTGTATCTTTCGGCATACCCATGTTTCGGTTCAGTTTCGTATGTATACCGGTATATTTACCACGATAATACGAGCGTTATATCAGCTCAAGCGCGACTTCAAATCGAACGGTCGAAATGCGCGTCTTCGATGGCTGTGAATGAGGGAGCAGTCGATCGGATCACACAATCGTCCCGTGCGCCAGCTCGACGACCAGCAATAAAGCGCGGATGGCCACACCCGCAGCGCGCGCCACCCTGCGCGTCGTGTATCCTCCGCCGCTCGTCCCGGCACGAGCGCTGGCGGGCGGGGGACGCCTTCGCCCGAAGATGTGCTCTTGCTGTCGACGACAGCAAATGCATCCCAATCGGCGCGCTACGTGCACAGCCCCAAACCGCCACGCGACGTCACCCTTGCCGAAACTCGGAACTGTAGCCATCGTCTCCGAGACGTTCAGGTTCGTGCTGCCGACCAGCTTGGTGCAGCTACTCCCGAGCGGACGGTCTACGAGTACCCTGTACCTGCTTCTAGCCCGAAATATAGGGCGGCTCGTTTTTACTGTAGGTATTGGTAGTCGCTACAGGGCGGTACCGCGGTATCGGTGAGGCTCTGCCGTTATTACACGAGTCGATCGATAGGTGGAAGGCAATGCGGGGAAGTGCGAAACGGCCGAGCTAATCACCCGCGCACGCCCTATCTCCGTGAGTGCAGGTGACCGACCCTACACGAGATGGCCCTCCTCAAGGCGCGTGTTGCCAGGCCCGCGGCGGCGGCTCGCGGGCGTGCCGGCCTAGCTGTCCGCGCCTCGGGGCAGCGGCGCGCGTCCGGCTCCGCTGCCAAGGTGGCTCTGCCGGCGCTGCTGGCCGGCCTGACCTCTGCGCGCCCCGCGCTCGCGGAGGCCAGCCGTGACCTGCTGGCAGAGCTGTCCTACCCCAGCGGGTCGGCGCCGATCCCGGTGGCCTCGAAGGCCGTGCCGGCCCCGTCGCTGCCGTCGGTCGACCTGCCGTCCGTCGAATTGCCATCCGTCGAGCTGCCGGCGGTGGATTTCCCGACCGACCTGCTCGACAACCCGCTGCTCATCGGCGGCGCGATTACCGCCGTCGCGGTGCCGCTGCTCATCAAAGCCTTCTCCTCCGGGACATCGGTGCGCCTTGCTGCCCTCTATTGTGTTTTCTTCTGTGTGCCTTGCATAGCTTGGGAGAGGTAGTGTGTTGCATGCTGTGGAGTGGGTAACTGCTCAGCTTCTAAGCGCCTCCTGGCTGGATGTGTTTGTATGCTTTGGATGGGTGGGGGAGAGGGCATGGAGACTTCACGCAAAAGGTGGTTGAAGGCGTGAGAGTGCTGACCCTGACTCGTCGCCTCGCGGATGCAGATCAAGACAGTGAGCCCTGCCGCCGCCTTTGAGGCTCTTGCCGAGGCGGACGACATCGTGTTCATCGACATCCGCACCAAGGCGGAGGCCAAGGAGGAGGGTAGCCCCGACGTGCGCAGCACCGGCAAGAAGCTTGTCCCCATCCCACTCTCCAAGGTGCCAGCCTCCCCCCAACGCCTGATGTCTGGGCGCAATGCATCCTGCACTGTTGTTGTGCCGCAAGTGGCGCCAATGCACAGCCTTGTTGCTGCATGACGGCGCTTTCATTGCCACAATAACGCACCTGACATGCATGTGCATGTGGCAGATGGTCAAGGGGGAGCTGGTGACCAGCGAGGAGGCGTTTGTAACTGCGTTGGCGAAAGTGGCCAACCCCGAGGAGCAGACCCTGATGCTTATTGACACGTGCGAGGCCCTCTGCCTCTGCCATCCTTCCTACACTCCCATCCCCACAAGCAGCCCGGCCCTGAGGAACCCTCAACCCCTGCGCTGCAGCTTTGGCCCCGAGGCCGCCAAGGCCGCCAAGCTGGCTGCTGCTGCGGGCTTCAAGCAGGTGGTTTACGTGAAGGGCGGCTGCGAGGGCCCCGGCGGCTGGCGGCAGAGCGAGCTGCCCTGGAAGGAGCCATTCCGCATCGATCTTGAGTCTCTCAAGGTGCACCCGCCCCCGGTTATAAGCACAACCATGGCACCGGGGGAACTGCCCAGCGCCGTGTTGAAGGAGCCAGAGAGGGGATTGCTGCGCAAAGAGGGCATTGCCGTTGAGTGTGGAGTGTTGGTAGCCGATCGCATTGTAGGCATTGGGCAGCAATACGCGTAGCAGGAGCGGGCATGCAGTGCGGGTCTTCGATGCTGATGGGGTGGGCGATACACGCATGGCGCTTGTGACACAGAAACTGGACATCACGGGCATGACCAAGCTGGCAGACAAGCTGGCGGAGGAGTACAAGGAGAGCCCAACGGTGGTGAAGGGCGGCCTCGCGGTGGCGGCTGCCGGTGCCGCGGCGTTTGTGCTGTTCAACGAGGTGGAGATCATCCTGGAGGTGGGTGCCGCCCCTCTGGATGGCGGTATCACCGGGCAGGGCACTGATTTGCCTTGGCTGCCTGGCCGGCGGGGCATGCAGGTGCTGGGCGTGTGGGCCGCGGCGCAGTTTCTGGCGAAGAAGCTGCTGTTTGCTGAGGACCGCGAGCGGACGCTGAAGCAGATCAAGTAAGAGGAGACCGCCAGCCGCACCATGTTGTGCCTTTGAAAGGGGGGAGGGGGGCCTGGAAGGCATGGGGAGGCGGAGGCTGAGGGCAGCCCATCTGGCTGCCAGGTCGCTGTTTTCGGAGCGCATTGCGGCGGGCGAGGCCGGCGAGGACCTCAAGCGCCTGGCCAGCACTGTCTTCCAGAGCGAGACGGTCGAGGGCATTGAGGTGCACACCTCCCTGAGCACCTTCTCAAGCCTGTTCCCGGCTCAGCGTGCCTACATCACCGCACGCCCCCCTGCACTGCCAGACACACTCATTAGCACACTAATAACCAGTGCGGTCTGGCCTCCACATGGCATGTGGCTGGATTGTTGGTGGAGTGGCGTCGGCGTGACTGTGCTATTGTGGGCTTGCTGACACGGTTTGGTCGGGTGCGGCGCACAGCCGCAGGTGGAGGCAGCCAAGGCCGCAGAGATGGTGGAGGGGTCGGCGGAGGTGGAGGAGGAGGTGCCAGAGAAGGTGGAGGAGGCGCCAGAGAAGGTGGAGGGGGCGGCGGAGAAGGTGGAGGAGGTGGCGGAGGAGGCCGCGACCACAGCCGCAGATGACATCGCCGGGCGCAAGGCCGACGTCCAGGCGTGGGTCAGCGCCTGGCGGGAGCGCAGCCAGGTGCCGGCTTGAATGCTGCCCCCGATTGCGCCTTCCTCCTCGGCACCCTCAGCTTCCAGGATCCAGCGAGGCTGGCAGACACCCACTACAAACCATAGGTCACGTAAATCGTATTCGCTTAGCTAGAATTAGAACAGCTGTGATGCCCTCTAACTACCTGGAGCTCCACGTATGGTTTCTCTCGCTCTAGAACAGCTCACCTGTAACTGGATGACGACACTCTCCGCTGCCCCGGTCTCCCCCTTCCCAGTGCCCCTTCCCTCTTTTAGCTCACCTGCTGGCATCCAATGCACAAACGGCATGATGAGGGAAGCACCTCCACTGCGTGCAACATCCTGCCACAAGTGCCGGCGCTTTCCACGCAATTCCAAACGAACGGGGGCGTCCCAGTATCTTCGGAGGCACCGCTTGGGCATGTACATCATCCCAAGCATGCGCAGGCTGGCGCTGTCATGTTGCGTCAATTGCCACTCGGAGTGTCGTTTTCCAGTCGGAGCTGGCGAGCGCATCCATAATGTGGTGCTGTATGTCTCGGGGAAGAGCGATGGTCAAGCGAGCTCCAAATTTGTGGCCAACAAATCTCACATGAACTCCAAAGCCATCAAGCGCCTTGCCTTTGATGTGCTAGTTCCTCAAGGGCTTTACGCATTGGGATGTGTTTGCAGAAGGCGGCCACTTGTCGGGTTTTGGGGTGCACAAGATGCTACCTGACACGAAGTTGGAATGGCAAAGGAGGATCGAATATTGTCACACCTTGCGCAACTAACTGCGTGGACTCGCAGTACCGCAAACGCTAAAGTGGTTGGACGAAAGGCAACCGAGCGATGCACCTGCATCACACACCATACACACCAGGGTTTGGCACGAAACCTACCGCCAACAGCAGGCGAGTTGTTGGAAGACCAGAGGCATTCACGCAAAAAGTGCTACTGGCACCCGGCTAGATCGATTTTTGGTTGGTAGCGGAAGTAGGGTCTCGTGGAATGAACCGTGGAACGAAGTTGTTGCCTATCCTCTCAGTCTCCAAAATTAAAAAAAATGGATGACTCCGCCAGATGGCTCCATCAGTCAACGATTCAAAACGATTTACGCATTTCTGCAGGTACGCGGGACCGGTTTCCTACGAGTAGGGTTAACGAGGGCTCAGTACTCCAGACCACGAACCCTTGCCAGCAGGTCGCCACAGGGTCGCAACCTGTTTTGATATGTAAAAGCACAGCGGATTTTTGAAAAACAGGGAAAAGCTGAATTATAACAAATATTATCCAGCGCCATGACGCGCGTGCCTCAAACACTGTTATGGTATCGGCGGCGGACACGAGCGAGGATTTCCGCAAGTGGATCGCTGCCTAAACGGCTGTCGGAGTAGCGACAGAGGAGCAGAGGCGCTGCAAGGGCTCTACTGCTGCCAGTCCTGTCCACACGACACTGGGGTCATTCTTGCCCCCCCCCCCCCCCCCCCACGTGCAGATATCGTGAAGATGACCCCATTGTTGATTCAACACTTATCCCGATGGGGCATGGAGCTGCATGTCGGCTCACCAACCGATGCGTCAGGCAAGTCTGAGGTGCTCTTCTGTGCAGCGACGTCCGCAGCTTACACCTATCCATAAAATTTTGTTGGGGCAGACGCGTCGGATATCAAGATGCCCGGGGGCGGGGGGGGGGGGGGGGGGGGGCTCGTCATGCCTGTGGTGGACAGCTTCAAGTACATTGGCAGCTTCGTGGCCCATGATTGCAGGGACAGCCGAGATGTTGACATGATTAAGTCGGCAGGAAAATCATTTGTCAGCATGCCCCGGTGCTTGTTCGCATCCATTAGCAACTCTCCGCATGCTAAGCGAGCCGAATACACCACTGTCACCCTCTCCATCCTCCTGTACGGTTGTGAGTGCTGGCCGCTGACTGAGGCTCTGTGGTCCGGCCTTTGGCTCTTCCATGCTCAGTGCTTCCGAGTCATGGCACGGGTCACACGCAAGGACACCTGGAGATGCCATACCTCCACTGAGAAGCTGGGCTTGGAGCTCGGTGTTCACTCAATTGACTTCTACATGGCCTAGCGGGAGCTCGGTTGGCTTGGACATGTTTGCCAGCTGGGCTTTGAGCGCTCTCCCCGGCGCAAGTTGTCGTCATGGCTGCCTCATAAACGCCTCGTCAAAGGCAGCCCAAATACAGTCTACGGCCGTGCAATACACAAGGCTCTAAGGATAGTCGACATCGGCAACACGCGGCAGTCAATATTTAACGACCGCATACCGTACTTTTGTGTTGGATCGGCATTTATTTATTTTCTCAGCCCCCCCCCCCCCCCCCCCCCCGGCCATAGGCCCCACCATCCGGGAAATTGATATTATCCGCCCCCCGCCATACAATTTAATTCGGTCAGGATAGTTCTATATTCTGCTTGTTTGGATTAGGCTACACTGCGCACTATTCGCGATGACTCGCGCGCCGCGCCGCTCGGCAGCATCTGTAGAATGGGGCATCTGTTGATAGCATCTGTAGAATAGAAAGGGGCATTAAATAGGGCAGGGCTAATTTGCTGGACACCCCCTTAGGGGGCTGCAAGTTCCCATTGTGGGGGCACCGTTGGCCTCCCGCGTACCGGGTACTCCCAACAAAGCATATCACAACTAACGTATGCATGCACCTACTGTACCGGTGCCGGCAACAGCATACGGTATTGTGGGTACTATACCGTATGTACATGTATGTATGTGTGTCAGACCCCCACTATAACAACTACAAAATAGGTTTTGGCCCCGCCATGTAATTAAACAGTGCCACCATGAGAAAAATAAATCGCTAATTTTACCCCCGCAGCCAATAATGCGACGAGAAACTACGGTAGCATGGCATCAGGCGCGCTGCAGCACCAGAACTTCAGAAGTACGGGTAAAGCCAAAGAAGAACAGACTCGACCCGTCTGGCCACCCGCCATAGTTTCGATGCAAGGATTACTGTAGGCCCATCACATAATAGCAGGCGGAGAGGTCCGGGTATCGACTCCTGGCCGATGTACAGTATTTTCGGCAATATCGTCACGGCGTGTCCTGGGTTAACCCGGTTGCTGATGCATTAGCCCTTCGGTGTTCGAATGAGGCAATGGTCTACGGGCTATGCCAGACCTACAGACCTGCAGTTAGCGCAAGAGGTAAAGTGCTGGGGCGGCTTCGGCCGATGTCCGGGGGCGAGCTTAACTGGGCCGTCGAGCACTTGTGGACCACGACTTCAGTTCACGCTCGTTTCGGCCGATGTCGGGGTCGAGTTTTAATAGCTGGCGGAATTCTATCCCGTTTCCCCGAGAATTCATGTTTCTTTGAATGGCCGAGAGTATAATTCCCATCGTCCGTGATTAATTGTTCATGGGACGTGTGTAATATCCCATAATCCTCAGCACTGTCGACTGGCTGACGGCAGCAGTGATGACTGACAGCAGCATCAGACCCCATACCCATAGAGCGTGGCCTCCGACAGGGATGCCCCGCTTCCCCCATCCTATTTAACATATTTATTAACGATATATTCGATGGGGTAGAACATCTAGGATGTGATGTACCAGGGTGCACTGACACATTAGCGGCAAGGCAACCACTAAGGGTGCCAGGTCAGTTATACGCGGACGACGCTGTTGGTATCACAGGCTCGTTCGATAACCTGCATGCCATGTTCGCCCACTTCTCGCAGTGGGCGGAGGATCATTTTATGGGGTTTGGGGTACTTAAGTGTGGGGTGATGGCATTAGGCCGATATTCCGACGAGACCGCGTTACGCGAACAAGCTGCCCGATGGCAGCTTGGGGGGGAACGGGTACCGGTTGTACATGAATATAGGTACTTGGGTACGGTCATTAAGTCGGATTTAGGTATGCAACACATAGTAGACGACCGGGTTAAGAAGGGTAAACGCGCTATTGAGGCGCTCGATTCGGTATTAGTCGGTGGACGGGACATAATCCCTATTAATGTGCGTGTGTCGGTTTTTAAAACCTGTGTACTGCCGGTTTTAACTTATGGGTGTGAAGTATGGGGCATGGATAGAACTAGCGGCGCAAATAAATTACAAACTGTACTCAATCAGTACTTGCGTTGCCTCATTGGGGTAGGTAAAAACTCCCCTGGGGTAGCCACTGCACCGATGATGCGGGAATTGGATATTGCGCCCATAGAGGCTACGGCCGCTGCGGCACGGGCTCGGGCGTTCCTTAAAGCATCCGACTTGAATACATGTATAACCCATTTAGTAGATCAGCCAAGTCGGGCGCGCCCTAACACGTGGACGTCGGGGACTGTGCGGTGGTTAGATCGACTAGCTAGGGCGAACGTAGGGCTAGCTGAGGGGGCGCACCTTTCACTTGAGTGGAGGTCACTAGCCGCGCGCGATGCCGCTAAACTAGTAAAGGCATCGGTGTGGGCGCGTTACGAATCGTCGGCATCGTTAGCACGCAATAACACCTGGGGTATATATGTCCAGGCGTCCTATGCGTCAAACCCGTTGCCACAGTACGGTGTGGGTGTCCCCGCGGGGGTTGTGGCCGGGTTGCACATTATGATACAATTACGCACCCGAGTATTTCCCACTGCCCGCCGATTGGCCCGGATTCATGCCATGCCTGAGCGGTTCCTTGAACACTGCCCTGCATGTGGCGGAGGTGAATCTGAGACTATCGAACATATGTTGGTGGAGTGCCCGCGGTGGGGGTATCACCGTCATAATTTTGGGTTGTTAGTTCCGGAGTTCAGGGATTTTATTAGTAGTCAGGTTAGTGCGTCAACG